>CAEFZP010005126.1:0-382690 GCA_903064625.1 Mallotus villosus
CTCCCCCCTCCCCTCGGAGCACGAGAAGCTTCCGGAAGAGGGTGACTGCCTGAGAGAGGGATGCGATTGCTCAGGAGCTGCGAGCAGCGAGGAGGGGGAACAGGACGCGGGGAGAGAGAAGGGCCAGAGAGCAGGAGAGGAGACCAATAGGAGAGAGACGGAGTTCCTCCTGAGAGCTGCCTAGTTAGGGCGAGGGTTGGAGATGAGGAGGCGCTCGACTTTTCCCTTGCAGGTATCTGTATTGATTTGTGCTAGAGACATGGGGAGATTAGGAGAGTAGAGGGGAGCGAACATTTATTCTGGAGGGTTTGTTTGATGTGTTGGATGTTGTGAGTAGATTGTAGCCACGTAAGACAGGAGGTTTTGTGGACATTTACCGGGCCCAATATGAGTGTAGATGCAATGCTTAGCGTCGGCGAACCCGTATAACGCGAGGTGGGATTTGCAAGAATAGTAAGCGCGACATTAACAGGGCAGCATCCGCTCGTAGAGCAGATGAGAGACAGCAGTATGCAGCAGGACGATTCCTCGACGAATTCAGGGAGATACAAATTTCCTTGGATCGCCTTCCCGCCGTTGACAGATTGCCTCTTTTTTCTCCTCGAGACCTTGCTTCCTCTGACTTATACGCTGGCAAGTATTTTGGTATCAGGCAGTAGATTGGGATCTGATTGACCAACCAACATACATTTTATATTCAGATTTTGAGATTTTACTTTAGGCGTAAGGATAGAGGGGAAGACTCATCTAGTCCCCCCCCCCCTTCCGCACTTCAGGTTGTGTATTCGCTGTACCGATTGTGTGACAGTGCGATTTGTTTGAAATGAGTATTCACAGCAGATTTTTCTGTGCATTACTCGCCACCCCGACCCATTCTTTTCAAACGTTTTACACGTGGTTTGTAGATATTTTTAGGATTTTCCCGCCACCCCTTTTCTCTTTATTTTTTTCAGTACACCCTCTTTTTTTAGTTGTCTTTCGACTGTACAACCAATCTATTGCAAGACTGCATGAGACTTTTTTCTTTCGCACCCCGCAGCTTCTTTCAGGTACGACTATTTCTATTCTCCTTTCTTTGTCGTTTGAATTCTTGTTTTTTGATGACTCTACCACAGCTTATACTTGTACCTCCCCTTTTCGTTTTATGCGTGGACCTCTGTTCCTTTGGCGACCGCGCGCATCGACAGCACCCGAGTATATCTAAGATCGCAGTTTATTCTCAGAATTCATTAGCATCTCCCAGACTTTTGGAAACCGTGCTTTCGACTGAGCAGGTGGTTAGCTTTTTCTTTTGAGAGGTGTCCCGGAGTTGTTACGGAGTGTAGCTGTTAGACAAATCGGAAACGCCGACGACGAATAAGAGCACTCTTCTTCCATTTTTCACCTTGCAGGTGGTGAACATTGCAGGCGAGTGGTGCGTCTATATCCTTCGCACAGTTTTTGAGTCTTTTGTTTGTTCAATCCTCACACTCATCAGCTTTTAGTAATCATCCGTCATATTAGCGTTAGATTTTTTGGTTTTAATAGTAGGATATTCGGCGCAGTCACACTGATTTTTGTTGTTATTTTTTTGTGAAGACTACGTGTAGGGCCTTGTACTTTGCCCCACCGCGACGATTGAGGGATTTCGAGACGATGGGATGCACTACAGATCCGTCTGAGTAGAATTCTCACTCTTTCCCCTTGGCGTTTTGTTTTTAAACGACTGGTTGAGAGATATGTTTTCTTTGTGTGTGAGAGCTGCCAGACCTATACAGGGACGGTTATATGATGATGATGGTGTGTATGCTGGTTTGCTAGATTCTTCAGGTCGAGGATGGGAAGGGCCACTTTTTATTGAGCAGAAGCCCCTGTCAGGAGGGGAAGAGGGCACAGGAGGAAGAGGAGGAGGAGGAAGAAGAGGGAAAGGAAAGAGAGAAGAAGAGTACGCAAGATCTGCCAGGTTGTGGTGGACCAGGCACGCGCTTACCACTTGTAGATGCATGACCGTGAACTGGCTGCAAAGGTTTCTTTACTGTTGAGGTTTTGAAAGACCACTGATGGATTCCTTTGCAGGTTAGGGCATGAGGCCGGCCCCATCCTCCCAGAGCAGACGTTAGTTATTTTCTCGGCCCCCCCTGTTATCTTCTCAGTACTCGATCCCCATACTTCAGACTGGTCTGGGTGATGGCTGCTACCTCTTTGGGACTTCGAGGCGATCGCCCGAGACCCCGACGAGCACACCGACGGAGTCCGATGAGGGTAGCTTTTTGGGAGGTTGGTGTGATGAAGAAGGGAACAGCTGTGGTATGGGAGAAGGAGAATGGAGAGGCGATAGTGGGACATGAGGGGAGCATTAGAGAGGGAACAGACTGACGTGATATAGACGCAGATTTGCAGTGGAAACAGTACAGAGCAAGAGGCGAAGTAGAGTTTTGTTTTTTATAGAAGGTGAATCGTGGTGGTCGGTGGAGGGGAGACGTAGTGTGGCCAGCTGAGGGACGATTGATGGCTCTGAGAGAGATGAGCGGTGAGATGAGATTGGGATGAGGAGGGTGAGTATAGTGGCACGGCGTTCTCACAGAGGGGAGGGGCAGTTTGGTTCCCCTTGAGCGATTGTATTTAGAGCAGGGCTCATTTTGCCAGGTGGATGGAACAGAGGAATGGAAGTGTCTAGGAGAGGACGTAGTGTATGTTAAAGAGCGGGTAGGAGCTCTCGTGTATCTCTTTGTTTTGGCTAATTGACTGCCTTCTTGGTACGAGTATGGGGATGTGATTTTAAGTAGAGGTCTCCGTTGTGTAAATGATCGGGAGCGGTGATCTAGGTGGGGCCGATAGGAGTTAGGTGGTTTTTTTGTTGTTTATTTTTTTGATCTTTTGCCAGTCACGATGCAGATACCGCCAGTCATAGGGAAGGGCTCAACACGCGGCGACGTGGCGTTATCAACATATTTGCAGAGAGGGAGAGAGCAGGGATTTAAAATTTTGGGAGAGGGACATCGTTCAGTCACCTTTGTTTTCACTCTTGAATCTTGTCTAACCGACTGATTTTTTCTTGAGCCATACAATAGATATCCAGAGAGGGACAGTCCCACATACAGGGAGCGGGGCCCGCCGTTAGAGGCAAGGCCACCCTCAGTAGTAGCGCCACTCGACGAGAGCGCAGACCACTCGACGAGTTGCGGCGACCCCTTTAACAGAAGGTTTTAGTTATCGAGGCTGCTCCAACGTACGAGCCAGGGGGTTCGCAGACGACTATCTGTGCTTTTTTCCTTAACCTTTCGCCAATGCCCCCGTCCCATGTGGAGATGATGCGTAGTGGTGTCTATACCTGTGCTCTCAGGGGACTTGGTCAGTTATGCAGCGCTCGTTCCGTTGCGCTGCCCCTTCCCGAAGGAGAGAGTGGGATTGTACGGACCGAGAGAGAACACGCAGAGCGAGAGTGTCAAGCCTGCAGGACTCCGCAAGTGGCCAGGCGAATAGCGGGAGGAGAGCTCAGAGAGAAAAGAACGTGAGTGGGTCCTGCTGAGGAAACGGGCGAGGCACGACGAGAGCCCGGAGCATGGTATTGCCAAGTCAGTGATCATGTTGATCGTGAGACCATGGGTGATCTTGTCGATGTGTTACCGTAGTGCTCATGGTCTGATGGAGAGCGAGGTGAGAGGGAGGGGAAGGGAAGGGAGGGAGGAGTAGTGGTATCAAAAAGAGAGAGGACTGTGCAGAGGGGGACTTGCCATGTGCCTTCTCACACCACCAGAGCAGGGGAAGCCCCCAGCGAGGGTGAGCAGGGAGGGGAGTCAGCAGCCCGTCCCAGACACCTTAGACGTAACCTTTGCCGTGATTGTTTTGACGTTAGACGGGTTTAGAGTAGAGTGTGAATCAAGTGTGTGTTTGGAATGTTTGTGCGTGCACTAGCGCGGGGGCCTACTACCAGACAGAGATAAAGGTGCATGTTCTCTATCTGTGTTATTTAAGGCTGTGGGGGCGGGTGACAGAAACCTCAATCGCCCATGTTCCCATACAGGACCAGGGGTGCCGCCAAGGCCAGCGAGTCACTCGGTGTCAGAGCAGGTACTGCGGAGGAGTGGAGGATGAGGATTGTCGGAAGCCTCTAAGAGCTCCTCCCCCTCCCTACATCCTCCGGCCTCCCTAACCCTCATCCCACTCCCTGAACAGTACTCCTACCCCCTAACCTCCTCCCTAACCTCCTCCATAATCATCTTCCCCTCCCGTAGACCGGGTCGACTCTCCTCGCCTAGACCTAATCCCAACCTCCATGCCCATAAATTTCTTCTTACCTGGAGGCTCAACTCCTCGTCCAAGCCATCGGTGCACACCTACCCTTGAAGAAGCCGATTCCCACTCGCCGCTCCACGTCATTTTTTGGGCCCCATTCCGCGCCACGAGTTCTCGCATTTCTGTAGGTTTATCCCCGATATGCATTCGATTGACGGTGGGAGTGATGAGAGGAGGGACCGGAGTTTGATTGTATGAGGATTGTGTGTTCCTGTATCATGACTTATTGACAGGGCCAGGAGAGTTTATATCGCCACGTTCCTCGACGTATGAGGGGAGGGCCAGGGAGGGAGCTGGAGAGTGACACTCACGAGGAGAGGGAGGAGCCTACATGATACCGGGCCGAACAACATTCGATCGGAGTCTATGCGTGAAATGATTTCCCGTCATTCATTTTTGGAGTTTTGCGAGACAAGATGGAGGAGTCTTACTCCTTAATTCCCGAGAGTTCCGGCTTTTCCGTTTCCAAGAGTGTCACCACGGGAATGTTCCTTTCCGCGCTTTATGTGTGGATTGAGTTTCATTGTTTTTGTGCGATGAGGGACCCCCTCTCTCTTTCTTTTTTTAACATTGTCGTCACGAGAGGGTAGGGATGTTTTTTCTCTTATTCTTTCCCTACGGCTCCAGGTTATTTTGCAGAGACGGAGGAGATGCTTTTCCAGATCCCAGATGAAGCGAGAGGGATTGGTTTTTTTGGTGACTTTTGTGGTCCCGACGAGAACTCGCCGAAATGGCGGGAGGAGGAGGCGAGGTGAATGGAGTGAGACTTTTGCGTAGTTTCCCATGGGAGGGAGGAGTTTTCAGAGACACAATTCCAAGAGAGGGATACATTTCATGAACCAATGAACCAAGAGAGGGGAGGCCACTTTCTCCATCCAATCCTCGGCGACCCCACTTTCACATTTTTCTCCACCTGATGATCAGATGGCGAGGCTATATCATCAATCCCCTGCATTATTTCCCAATTCTTGTTACGTTTTTCTTAAGATGCATATAGCACCCGCGAGAGGGTTTTCTCAGACTTTTGATTTCTTTCAGGGTTTTTCCCCGCTCTATCACCATCCTCTCGATTCCTGACTTGTGGTTTCGGTCTGAGACGTCCCTCCCGTCCCACTGGTTCCCCTTTTTACTTCCGACGCAGCTGGGTCCTTTTCTGTTTTGCATGTTTAGGTTAGAGGAGCGGCAGTCTTTTTTCTAATTTGCTATTCCGCCTTCAGAGGCGTACTTCCCATGATTTTCCCCCCCTTAGATTGTGGCTTTTCATTATTTTCTCTTTTTCCTTTGTCCCACGATCCCTTTCCATTGGTGTCGTTTTTTAGTGTGGACCTTTTCCTTTACACCCCTTATATCCCGCATTTTTGATCCGGGAGTGCCGGGAGATTATGCTTTTTCCCTTCCACCTGCCACCTTTAGCTCACTTTTTTTTTTCTTGTTGATGGTTTACCTTTTTTCTATTACGCAAGAGGGGAGGGAGGAGTGAGTACCCCGGAGTTTGTAGGACGAGAGTGAAAGAGCGAGTGAGAGGGAGCTTGGAGAGAAGGTCCTTCTTTCCAGGATGAGTGAGGGGTGAGATGACAGATGGTCCGAGAGGGATGAGGGCGGACGAGAGACGTCGACGAGGCCGTTAACGAGGAGCACAATAGCAAAGAGGACAGAGGGAAAAATGTGAGAGTCAGATTTTTTGTTGAGAGAAGGAGTGAGACAAGTGTACGTATGAGGTGAGCGTTTTTTTCGAGATACTGCTTAGGAGGTTTCACATTCTTTAGTACTTTAGTGGACGGTTAGGTGGGACGGTTAGTAGAGGGATGTAGAGCTCGTTGTATTGTTTACAAGTGCGAGAGAGGAGGGTAATTATGTGTAAGCATGGTTGCCCTCACCCTGTTGGATTTTAAATCCTCAAAACAGATAGACTGACAACAATAGTATCGTTGTGCTTTTGTTTTTTGTTTTCAGGAAGAGATTCAGCTCACCCCCCCCCCCCCGCATTTCTTCTGAGGACCCCACTCTCCTCTCCCTACTTTAAGTTTTTGACTTTTTTTTTTTTTTGACTATGTGACATTTCTTTAGGTAATTTCACTACCTTTGCAGGGCTTAATTGTTCTTTTTTTCCTTTATCTCTTGGAAAATTGTTATTCTTGCCGGCCAATTGTTTTGCCTTTTTACAATTGTTTACCATTCCTTTTTTTTCAAGGACGTTAGAACATTCGTAGAGGGAAACTGGCCAATGTGTATCTCGAGCGTGTATCTTTCCTCCGTTATTGAGCGGTGGATCTCTTCATCCCTTTCCCCGGGGGTTCTCATGATGGGAGGAGTTTTTTCTCTTTTCCGTAATTCCCTTTTCCCATTTTCTATTTTCGATTGTCTAGGAGGAGATTTAGGATCCTCTGGGTCGAGCCCCCCCTCTCCATTGAGACGGGAACCTAATTAGAGAGGTGGAGGAGTTTTTTCATTTCCTCTTTTCTGTTTCCTTTTCTCTTCTGTAGTTTACAGAGGGTTTGTTTTCACTCTCCCAGGTTCCCCTTCTTTATCTTTTTTCCTTTTCCTTTTCTCGACCCCCATATCTTTCTTTTGACTGCGCTCCGATGAGAGCTCCACTCCCATGTGTAGACGCGCAACCGGATTTCTGAGATTGTCCCGTTTTCATTACGTGGTTTCATGAGTAGGAGGGCTCTTACTCGTGCTAGACCCCGCGTCCCCCCCCGACCCGCCTCCCGAGGCCAGCACACACAAGTTTACGCATCCCACCTCATAGGTTTCACGGGATCCTTTCGTCCCCAAGTTGCGGTCATCGTCACTTCGTAGCGGCGACACAATGTAGGCTGAAGGTATTGCGCAGGAGCACGAGGCCTTTCGAGCCCCCTCATTCATTCCGTTCCCCTCACCGCTTTTTCCTCTCATTTTCATGGAGATAGGTCATTTTGATTATGTACGCAGGACCGTTGCATCGAGCCGGTTTTTCGTTCTCTCCATGGTCACAACCCCAACGTGGGAGAGGGCGTCGTAGGTCTTGTTCTCATTGAGCCCGAGTGATGACGCCCCTCGGACCTTTCTGTTTTCGACCTGGGTGCTATGGTCTCATTCCCGTCAGTTTCCCCCCTTCCCTTTTTTGTGCGAAGGAGGAGCAAATATGCACGAACTCCGCAAGTCGCAGCGATTGGACGCAGGGTTGGAGAGGGAATAGTCGGCCTTTTTCGCACCGACTGAGGAGAGGCACTTTCCTACCCGCGAGCAGGTCCTAGCACAGAGGGAAGGCATCCCCTCTAGAGAGTAGGAGAGGGAGGAGAAACAATTTAGAGAGCGCTACCATGGGTCACAGTTCATTGCAGGAGCAGGAGTAATTGCTTTGACCGTAGGCTCTGACTTTTCCTCTTTTTTTTCACTCCTTTCAACATGGGGAGTGATTAGACGGAGGTCTGCGGAGGATTGTTGATTTCGAGGACGGAGTGAGAGGGGTGTGCGTTACCCCACCACCTTTATACTATCTCTCCAGGGAACGGGCGGATGCCCTTTCGAAGCACGGTGCCGGCTCCTCCACGATTGGACTCTGGATAGAGGACCGGAAGAGGGGGGACCCGGCACCCGTTTGAGGTCGTCATCTAAACCTCAGTGGGTGAGGTCCCGCCCTACGAGTGATAGAGCGGGGATTGAGGACTTTGTTCTGTGATTCCCATTCTAGATCATATTGTGCGGTCGACTGCTTTCCGTAGTACGGTGAGGTATGTTAAGAGATGGTAGCTTTTTTTGTGTGTTTGTGAATCAGTCTAGTTGGATCCGAAGAGGGTGATGGCCGATGGTCTGAGCTGGATTGATTGGGGTACGATGAAGGGTGAGGAGAGACCGAGGCGCAAGCAGGTGCTCCAGAGTCCGAGGAGACATCCAGCCAGATGGTCCCCCTGCGATGACCCTGAGGAGAGTAGGTCAGCAAATACGACCCTAAGGACCCCGATGACGCAGGGGGCGCGATGTCGAGAAGAGGACGAAAACTAGCGTCTGGACACGGGCCTCAGAGCCTGAGGGGAGCAACTTTTAGGAAGTTAGGAGAGGGATGAGTATCTCACGAGAGGGGAGGGAGGACGTACTCAGAAGGGTCCCTGAGGAGGATCGCAAGGGAGTGAGAGGGAAGGCAGCGAGCCTCACAGTCGAGAGGAGATGACGGGGCTCTCACTTACGAGGAGGAGGTCCCCGCGGAGTTTGAGACGTCAGCGAGAGGGACAGCTAGGAGAAACCGGACCCCCGACTGAGGGTAGACTAGGTGCCCTTACCCATTTCCCAGTATGTTAGAAGGACGAGTGCCAGACACGAGAGGGACTGGAGGAGTGAACATGCACAGGAGATGATAGCGACGATAAGGGTAGAGAGAGGAGAAGCAGAAGAGCGCGACTGAAGGAGAGCCAGATGATGCGGATATGGGAAGAGAGGGAGAGAGGAGGAGATGATGGGAGACCCGACCCGGGGGGCGGGAGGAGGGACGAAGAGATGGGCAAGAGAGCGGGCAGGGCGAGAGGAGAGAGAGGGAGGGGGGGGGCGATAGGAGAGAGGGTATAACCGTCAGTCACAGAGCCTAGATTCCCGAAAGCGAACTCGTAGACCACACATCTCATTGAGAGGCATCCTTTTACCCGGAGCATCGCATGAGCGGCTAGAGAGTGTGTTCAAACTTACCAGTGATTTGTGATGATGAGTGTGCTTTGCTGAGATGAATTAACCGGGAGCAGATTCGTATCAGGGTTGGTGAAGCAGTGCGTGGGCAGGGACAAAGAGGACATCCTAAATGCCCTATAGGGAGTATCGAGGGGAGTGCTTAGAGCTGTTAAGTCAGAGGGGATTTTTGCCAGGTATTCGGTTGAGGAGAGAAGACACAGGATTGGACCACTTTCTTTCCCCTTAGGCCGAAGAGATTCCCTGTGTATTTGTTCCCGGTTCTTGAGGCTCACTAAAAACGTTTTGGCCTCAGAGAGAAAGGAGATGGACCGTACACGAGCTGATCTACTCATCTAGCGATGACCTCTTCGACGGTGTCCTAGGTAAGGAGCTTCTGTTTTGTACCATTGTCATATGCATCCAGTCCTTGATTATCTGAACGTTCTTATCGAGATGGACAATGAAGTATGAACACTATCGCGTAGGACCTGCGAGAATTGTAAGAGACAAAGACGACGTCATTGATAAACCATGCGGACGAGCATGTGTACGATTTGCAGGGGTTATAAGACCGAATACTTACCACGATGTCACCCTTGTGTTCACGACGATGCCCAATTTTTGTGTGAGGAGACATTTCCCTATTAGGAAGTTTCTTTTGATATACTTTGGAGGCGCGCTCCCAGTAAAAAACTTCTAAGATTAGAATAGTTTCTTTTTTTTTTTTCGAGAGCGAGGAGCAATGGAGGGCGCCAGGTAGACCGGGCTGACCGCAGCGGAGTCAGAAGTCCTTACTTCTAGCAAGGAGCAGAGGGTCATCCAACGCTTTTGTGGTTGCAGTTTATGTGAAGCAGTCACGGAATGGACTGATTTTGCATAGCCGGTGTTTTTTTTCATCAATCAGGCAAATATTGAGCACACGAGAGTAGGGGGCCATGGGCCTAAGAGCAAGGGATGAATCTTGAAGAAGGAGAAGAGTTGGGAGGAGCAATGCGGAGGAAGGATTGGTTGGCATACGAGGGGTTTTTTAAAATGTGGTATAACTTATTCAGAAAACACTTATATTGTCGCCAGAGAGGGCAATTAGGAGTGTAGGGGCAGGTATGATTACAGTCAGGCAGTAGAGAGGGTGTGTTGATTGGAGAAGGCTACCCGCATGGTACCTGATTGTGTCCACAGTCAGTTCCCGGCGAGGAGGGTTGTCCACCGCATCCGAGGCACGCACTCCGATTGAAGCCCAACTGGAGATGGAGGAGAGGGTGAGAGGGAGGACTGAACAAGCAGAGGAGAGGTTTTTGCTGGCTGGGACACGCAGTCATCAGTGATGAAGAGGCAGGGGTGAGAGGGACCCAGACGCCTGAGGTGGGAAGTTCAGGAAGCGTGAGAATTTCAGGACGAGGCCCCCCTCCGTGACAGCACGTCTCTGAGCGCCTGGTGAGGTTGAAAAGTCCTCATCCCAAACCAAGGAGCAAGAGACGTGGCAGTGAGATGAGTATACATGAGCCTTGATTAGGTGTGTTTCATGGAAAGAGAAGTGAGCGATGGAATCCATATAAGCCAAGTGAAGCCCAGTGGAGGCAGTGATTTTTCAACCGATGTGGTTGTAGGCATCGAGTTTTGAGGAGTCCACTGCAGTTGGCTAAGGTCAGTACTGCTTGGGCACCTTCCTGCGGGATGGTGCATTTGGCGAGAGTGGGAGTTTCCTTGTTACTCGAGGCGATGTTATTGAGAGTCAATGGCTTCCCTCCAGAGAAAGACAGACCCTCGAAGTATGAAAGATAGGAGAAACGATGACGGTACAACGAGAGTATTCTCTTCGAGCCCATGTACTGGCCCACCATTGATGTGGATGACTGCTGTGCTCCTGGTGCCCGGAGGGAGGGAAGAGAGGGGGGGAGGGTCGGGAGGGAGCGACAGAAGAATGGGAAGTTATGGGAATGGGGTGGAAACCCTGTCGCAGAGGGTCGCCCTTTTTATTGAGTTCTTCCATTATGTGTGTATGTTTTTGCTGTTTGAGGATGGATTTTTCCCTTTTTTGGTGTACCCTCCCGTTCTGTCTTTTTCAATGCTTCGACCGTTTACAGTGCACTTTTTGCAGAGCCGCAGCCGATGCTCCTTCCTCCGTTCCCCTTTTATCTTCCGGAGTGAGCGGTGACTTATTCTTTGAGTCATCTATTGAGTCTATACCGGAGCATTTTTCTTCACCTCTTCCCCCTTTTCCGCCGTTTAGTATCCTTTTGCACCATGTACGACTGGGGTTTTTATCTTATTTTATCTCTTTTGTGGGTCCTTTCTTTCTTTACATTTGGAGAGATCCTGATCGCAATGTGTCGCGCACTTGACTTTGTCGAGTAGGACTCCATGTCATCTTATTTCTCTTGAGAAGGAAGAGCTCATTTTCTATTGTGTTCTGAATCACTCTTAGGATGACGAGGCCTTATTCTCCTGAGTGAGAGGAGAGCAGTTACTGGTCCATGCTTGTATCATGAGATGCGGTAGCGACGAGAATCAACTAGTGGTGGGGGGCTTTACATTTTTTTTTTACATTTCCAATCTTGACTTTCCGTTTCATTTAGCTTTACGCATCCAACTTGACACCGAAGAAGGCAAGGCGCGGTATCAGAGCAGTTAAGCGAATGCACCCTTTTTTTTCCCCAGATCCTTTCTTTTACCCCCTCAACTCTTTTACCTACAATCGACGGCCTTCTCTATTTTTTTTATTTTCTCTTTCCCTTCATGCTACTCTTTTCTTTAATGCCCCCTTTCCCCTTATCCCATTGACCCCTTTCCGCATGCCTCTCCCTCCCTTTCAGTTTTTCCTACTTATGTTTTACCTATTCACGATTTTCATTCCCCCTCTTGCCCACACCCACGTGTACCCCCCCCCCCACCCTTTCCATGAAATCCCGATTTCCCTTTCCCACCCCTCGTTCACTTGACGCTTTCTTTCTCTTTCCCATTGAGTTTTCTTTTTTTTTTTTATGTTTTTTTTTTTTTATTTACTCCTTGCAGACGCGCGCATATAGCGGATATTTTTCCGTGGAACACTAGAGGTGAAGTGCGGTGAATTTGGAATCCAGGACTGTATCCCACCTCTCCCTTGTCCTTTTCTTTTTTGATTCGACGGTTTCGGGTTTTCTTTTTTTCTTAGAATGGTCCCCGTCCTTCCTTTCGTGAGAGCGGAGAGGATTTGTTGTTGGAGTGGAGCGAGTTTTTTTCTCTCCCTAGTTCGATTTTTTCTCCCGATGTTTCAGAGGTTGTTCGGGGTCTCCCACTCCCTCGAGACCCGGGATGGAATGGTGTGCTTCCCCCCCCACCCCCCTCCTTTCCGAGTTCGATCATTCGAAGATCCTGGGTTAGACGACGGGAGGCCAGGCACCCCGAGATTTTGGGGATCGAGTAGTGTTCCCGAGAGCGGGAGGACCCGACGAGCGTCCCGAGGAGAGAGGGTACGCGACCTAAGAGAGGATTTGAGTGTATTTTGATGATTGGGATTGGATGGAGGAGGGAGGTAGGAAGAGAGGAGGGAGTTTAGATGTTTGTGTTTGTAGGATGAGAGGGGTTAGTTTCGGGTGATGATCCCTCTGGTAGGAGAGAGGGTGCAGGCACGCGCAGATCGAGGAGGATTCGTTAGAGGAACCAGAGCGAGATGGGAGCGGCGTAGTGTGCCCCTTGTTGTTCTTTCGAGAGACGGGATGGAGGAGAGTTTCCCTTCTTCTTCTTCCCCCCCCCTCCCTTCACCCTTCTTCCTTTTCTCCCCCCCCCATCCCCCCCCCCCCCCCCCCCCCCCCGACCTTCCCTCCCTTCCACCCCTTTTCCTCCCCCCCCCCGACCGCTTTTTCGAATTCCTATTTCCGAGATCGGGAGGAGATTTTTTCCGGCAGGATCGATGCGCACGAGGCGCGACCGATTTATTCGAGAGAGGGAGGAGAGACGAGGGGAGAGAGAGGGAGGGGAGAGGGGAGGTGAAAAGGGCAGAGTATCATATCTGGTATTTCAGGGCTCAGATTGAGCCTCCTCTCCACCACACTGCCGGATCCTGCTCTCATGTCTACTGTTCATTAGATTTACTAACACTTCCTGCTAGCATAATAGCTCTCTCTCTCTCTCTCTCCTCTCTCTCGCCCCTCTCTCTCTCTCTTCAACCACAACCATCCTGGCCTGCCAGGACGGAAGGATGTTTGGCGCCCACACACACTCACAAAGGGTGTGCACACACTCACACACACACACAGAGTGCACACACATACACACTCACAAAGGGTGCGCACACACTCACACACACACACAGAGTGCACACACATACACACTCACACAAAGGGTGTGCACACACTCACACACCACACAGAGTGCGCACACATACACACTCACAAAGGGGTGTGCACACACTCACACACACAACAGAGTGCACACACATACACACTCACACAGAGTGCGCACACATACACACTCACACACAATACTCTCTCTCTCACACACACATACACACACACAAACACGGACACAAAAGTATCCAGGGTTGGTTTCGGCCGGACTAGACTGACTTGTGTCCCACCAGCTTCACCTCGATGACATCACACATCAGCAAGCCCCAGCTGAGACTCGGTCAAAACAGCCTTAAACCATCATAAAACAGCCTTAAACATCATAAAACAAGCCTTAAACCATCATAAAAACAAGCCTTAAACCATCATAAAACAAGCCTTAAACCATCATAAACATCCAAATACCAGAGTACTGTATCGTAGTATCTTATCTTCATTTCATAATGACGTGTCATAAAAGTGAAATATTTGCGAGTGCTCGTGGCTCGTGGCTCACGAGAGCGCTGGTCCGTCTGGTCTGACCTGTTTCCCCACTCTTAGGAACACACACACACACACACACTGTACACACACACACACACACACACTGTACACACACACACACAGCCACACACTGTACACACCACACACACACACACTGTTGGAAAGCCCCAGGACTCGCACCTTCCTCAAAACTACAAGCTGCTTTTCATCATGTCCATTTAGCACACACCTTTAGACAAAACATTTAGGTGGAATTGAAGGTGCTCTAACCACTAAGCTGAACCCCTCTCTATGAAGGAGGACACAGAACACAGAGAGAGCTGCTGTCAGTCATATCGTCACCATGGTAATATCTGTGTGTATATTACATTGTCCAGCAAACAGATATTACCATGGTGACCAATATGACTGACTACAGCACAGTCTGTACTCATTCATCATATTAATGAATAGATATAACTATTAAATCTACTAGAAGATGAACTACACAAACATGTAATGTCCACACACACACACACACACACACAGTAAATAGACAAACCCCCAGGTCTCTATATGATAATGTGTGTATATAATCTATACATATTAATGCATTTATATTAATAGTGTGTATATATTATATTCTTATTTTAAAATAATAAAATAAAAAAGCTACAGTGACCTTCTTAATTGTTATTGAACCTTTTCATATTTTCTCACAGTAGTTGCAAAACCCGTTTCTACTGGGCCTGGGTTGTGTGTCTGGGTTGGCTGTCAGGGTGTGTGACTGTGTTGTGTGTGTCTGGGTTGTGTGTCTGGGTTGTGTGTCTGGGTTGTGTGTCTGGGTTGTGTGACTGTGTTGTGTGTGTCTGGGTTGTGTGTCTGGGTTGTGTGTCAGGGTTGTGTGTGTCTTACGAGCTGTCGGGATGTTTACGATGTGTTTACCATGCGTAAACCATGGCTTGTGCTGTGACACTGTCTTACACACCCAGTCTAAACTTCAACCTCAACTTGACCCGGTGACATAAAGCCTCTCTCTACGCTGGTTACATGGAGAGAGAGTTACACGTACCCCTCCCATCTCTACGCTGGTTACATGGAGAGAGAGTTACACGTACCCCTCCCATCTCTACACTGGTTACATGGAGAGAGAGTTACACGTACCCCTCCCATCTCTACGCTGGTTACATGGAGAGAGAGTTACACTACCCCTCCCATCTCTACACTGGTTACATGGAGAGAGAGTTACACGTACCCTCCCATCTCTACGCTGGTTACATGGAGAGAGAGTTACACGTACCCCTCCCATCTCTACGCTGGTTACATGGAGAGAGAGTTACACCTACCCCTCCCATCTCTACGCTGGTTACATGGAGAGAGAGTTACACGTACCCCTCCCATCTCTACACTGGTTACATGGAGAGAGAGTTACACGTACCCCTCCCATCTCTACGCTGGTTACATGGAGAGAGAGTTACACGTACCCCTCCCATCTCTACGCTGGTTACATGGAGAGAGAGTTACACGTACCCCTCCCATCTCTACACTGGTTACATGGAGAGAGAGTTACACGTACCCCTCCCATCTCTACACTGGTTACATGGAGAGAGAGTTTACACGTACCCCTCCCATCTCTACGCTGGTTACATGGAGAGAGAGTTACACGTACCCTCCCATCTCTACGCTGGTTACATGGAGAGAGAGTTACACGTACCCTCCCATCTCTACGCTGGTTACATGGAGAGAGAGTTACACGTACCCCTCCCAT
Source organism: Mallotus villosus (assembly GCA_903064625.1). NCBI lineage: Eukaryota > Metazoa > Chordata > Actinopteri > Osmeriformes > Salangidae > Mallotus > Mallotus villosus. Next base: position 15,472 of record CAEFZP010005126.1, read on the forward strand.
CTCTACGCTGGTTACATGGAGAGAGAGTTACACGTACCCCTCCCATCTCTACGCTGGTTACATGGAGAGAGAGTTACACCTACCCCTCCCATCTCTACGCTGGTTACATGGAGAGAGAGTTACACGTACCCCTCCCATCTCTACACTGGTTACATGGAGAGAGAGTTACACGTACCCCTCCCATCTCTACGCTGGTTACATGGAGAGAGAGTTACACGTACCCCTCCCATCTCTACGCTGGTTACATGGAGAGAGAGTTACACGTACCCCTCCCATCTCTACACTGGTTACATGGAGAGAGAGTTACACGTACCCCTCCCATCTCTACACTGGTTACATGGAGAGAGAGTTACACGTACCCCTCCCATCTCTACGCTGGTTACATGGAGAGAGAGTTACACGTACCCCTCCCATCTCTACGCTGGTTACATGGAGAGAGAGTTACACGTACTCCTCCCATCTCTACGCTGGTTACATGGAGAGAGAGTTACACGTACCCCTCCCATCTCTACGCTGGTTACATGGAGAGAGAGTTACACCTACCCCTCCCATCTCTACGCTGGTTACATGGAGAGAGAGTTACACGTACCCCTCCCATCTCTACACTGGTTACATGGAGAGAGAGTTACACGTACCCCTCCCATCTCTACGCTGGTTACATGGAGAGAGAGTTACACGTACCCCTCCCATCTCTACACTGGTTACATGGAGAGAGAGTTACACGTACCCCTCCCATCTCTACACTGGTTACATGGAGAGAGAGTTACACGTACCCCTCCCATCTCTACGCTGGTTACATGGAGAGAGAGTTACACGTACCCCTCCCATCTCTACGCTGGTTACATGGAGAGAGAGTTACACGTACTCCTCCCATCTCTACGCTGGTTACATGGAGAGAGAGTTACACGTACCCCTCCCATCTCTACACTGGTTACATGGAGAGAGAGTTACACGTACCCCTCCCATCTCTACGCTGGTTACATGGAGAGAGAGTTACACGTACCCCTCCCATCTCTACGCTGGTTACATGGAGAGACAGTTACACCTACCCCTCCCATCTGAATGAGGAGAATAAAGACTAACGAAGAAAAAAGGTTCAGATTTGCAGACGCATTTCAAAGTCTCTCTCTCTCTCTCTCTCTCTCTCTCTCTCTCTGAGGTGGGTGATGACCTGCCATGCTCTCTCTCTCTCTCTCTCTCTGAGGTCGGTGATGACCTGCCATGCTCTCTCTCTCTCTCTCTCTCTGTCTCTCTCTCTCTGAGGTGGGTGTGATGACCTGCCATGCGCTCTCTCTCTCTCTCTCTCTCGTCTCTCTCTCTCTGAGGTCGGTGGGTGATGACCTGCCATGCTCTCTCTCTCTCTCTCTCTCTGTCTCTCTCTCTCTGAGGTCGGTGATGACCTGCCATGCTCTCTCTCTCTCTCTCTGTCTCTCTCTCTCTGAGGTCGGGTGATGACCTGCCATGCTCTCTCTCTCTCTCTCTCTCTCTCTCTCTCTGAGGCACGGAGGTCAGAGGTTGGAATTCATAGTGAGACCATAAAACAAAGATAACTTGCAGGCATCAGATTTGATATGCAACCCCTCTTTACATGACTGTCTTCAATACCAAGATTAAGATCGAAGATGTGAACAATTAGTTTTAGTTTAGTATCCTTTTATTATTCTGATAATATGATTGTGATACCATAAGCACATACACACACACACACCACACACCACACACACACCACACACACCACAGGAAGTGCAGTCTACCGATGATGTCTGCCCTGAGGTTTGACACGACAGAAACTGTTGAACAACTTGAACGCACACTGGAATCCTACAGTTAAAATCAACCTGCCCATCTACACACACACACACACACACACACACACACACACACACACACACACACACACACACACACACACACACACACACACACACACACCACACACACACACACACACACACACACACACACACACACACCACACACACACACCACACACACACACACACACACACACACAGATAATGTTGTTCAAGTACCTTTCCAGGTACAGAGACGCCCACACACAATATCCAATTCTTAGAAGTTCTAAATATGATCAACAGCAAACACACACACAAACCCCCACACACTACAACTAACCCCCACCATAACCACAGACACACAACCTACAACAGACCACGACTTTACACATACACACACAGGCAAAACACACTTTTGTACATGAACACACTTAGCACATCACACAACAGGATACATCACATTCTTTGAATTATTCTTCAGTCTAGTTGATACTTTCGTTATTGAGAGTTTGTCATAAGAGCTGCAATAACTGTGATCATCCTTATCATCCCTCAACCGGCTTAACAGCATGTAAGTTTATTGCGTACAATAATGCTGTGAATTGGTTTACTGGTGTGTGTGTGTGTGTGTACGTGTGCGTACGTGTGAGTGTGTGTGTACGTGTGCGTGTGTGACCATTCTCCCCAGGCAGTCATGTTTGAGTGGCGGTTATTCTGTGTGCATGTGACCATATCCTACTGGGTACAGGAGCAGTTTGTGTGTGTGTGTGCGTGTGTGTGTGTGTGTATGTGTGTGTATGTGTGTGTGTGTGTGTGTGTGCGTGCGAGTGTGTGTGTGCTGTGTGTGTGTGTGTGTGCATGTGTGTGTGTGTGTGCATGTGTGTGTGTGTGTGTGTGTGTGTGTGTGTGTGTGTGTGCGAGGGTGAGTGTGTGTATGTGTGTGTGTGTGTGTGTGTGTGTTTGCCCCAAAACAGCTGTGGTCTGGTCTCTCTTTCCAGCTAACAAGAGAGTCTTTGTGCCAAGCCATATCATGTGTGTATGACACAATGAGACCAAGAACACACACACACCACTAGTAAGCCCAGCACACACACACACACACACACCACTAGTAAGCCCACACACACACACACACACACACACACCACTAGTAAGCCCAGCACATAGGATACATCCAGACTACTGTATAGTTACAGTCTAGTATAGAGGCTAGTTTACAACAGTATTGTGTGTTAATAGGTAACCTAATGGATATAAGAAGAAACACTATACTATACAAAAATGATAAATATGTTAATAACATATGGCTTATCTCCTGTGCAATATCACAAACAGACACAGTAACTTCCCTGTAACTCAGTTTATGCTGAGTCAGTCAATTGATACTAAATAATTTTGGACAGGCAACCAAATGAGTGCTGTGAACTTCCTACTTTAAAATAAATGAACACGACTCTGCGAAATATCATGTTTCAAGTGTTGCCTTCCACCCTACAGAGGCTCAAAACACCATATCACACACTCACACACTCGCACACACACTCACACACACACACTCACACACTCACACACTCGCACACACACACACCACACTCACACACTCGCACACACACACTCACACTCACACTCACACACACTCACACACTCACACACTCACACCACACACTCACACACTCACACACTCACACACACACTCACACCACCACACACACTCACCACACCTCACACACTCACACACTCACACACACACCACACACACACTCACACCACACGCCACACACACGCACACACACACGTGCACACACCACACACTCGCACACTCACACTCACACACTCACCACTCACACACTCACACACTCACCACTCACACTCACACACTCACACACACTCACACACCCACTCACACTCACACACTCGCACACTCACACACTCACACACTCGCACACTCGCACACTCGCACACTCACACACTCACACACTCACACACTCACACCATATCCATGTTGGATTTAATGACATTTCTCTGTTTGCTTTTCAGGATGTTTTGAGGGCCGTTGAGGATGTTTGCATACATGTATGCTGTCTTGGACTATGGACACACAGTGGGTGTGTGTGTGTGTGTGTGTGTGTGGTGTGTGTGTGTGTGTGTGTGTGTGTGTGTGGAAGGAGGCTCCTGTTGATGGAGGTAACCCCTCACTGTTTAACGACAACTCTGGATATTTTTAACTTCTTTGATCTTGTGGAATTATGATCTGTTGTTGTTGTTGGAAGATTTCAGTCTGTGTTCCTGACAGGGCTCAAATATATGAGCTGTTGTTATGGTAGGGTTCTACTTATTCCTGTCTGCCTGCCTGCCCGCCTGTCGTCTGTCTGTCTGTTGTACTGTCTGTCTTTCTGCCTGTTGATACCTGTCTGTGGACACCTGTCTGTAGATACCAGACTATCTATCTATCTGTCTTTCTGTCTGTCTGTCTGTCCTGTCTGTCTGCCTGTCTGTCTGTCTGTCTGTCTGTCTGTCTGTCTGTCTGTCTGTCTGTCTGTCTGTCTGCCTGTATAGGCCTGCCTACAGAGCACTTCCTCAGACCGTGGTTATCCGTCTCTGAACATCCTCGTGAGCTCCAACCTCAACACGTTCACCTCACCTGACACCTTCCCCATTTCCATGACGGTGTGAACATGAAAGAAATGCATGAAATTCCTACAGTTTACTGTAAAGGGAAACTCATTTCAGCAGAGTAAACGCCCTAGAAGATAGGGATGTGTGTGTGTGTGTGTGTCTGGGTGTGTGTGTGTGTGTGTGTGTGTGTGTGTGTGTGTGTGTGTGTGTGTGTGTGTTTAGCACCAATAGCAAGGGACTCTCAGGCTTCCATTGGGTGATGTCATTGTGGTCACATAGCGACGGAGGTATTCCCCTATCCAAGCTTTCAGATGGAATGTGACTGACGAAACACTCCAACAGCCCACAATAAACTCGCAAAAACTCACCAAGAAGAAAACGAATAAATCTTCATAAATGGACCTTGTACATACACACTTACACATACTTGTCAACTAATATATCATGTGGCAGCCATATCTTGAATTATTATATTAGAACTGTTTTGTTGTTCTGGGCTGAAACCTCAAGGGTTCTGTTCTTGGTTGGTCTAATTGTTATTGACTAGGAATTAAGTTATTAAATCAATTAATAGCAAATACTAATATTCCTCATCACTTCCAACAAGCTGATCCATAGAATAATTATCATCATTAAATACTAGGCCTAATTATTATTTTTTGGTCAAACTTCTCTAAGTCTAATCATGATGACCCAAATAACTCTAGTGTCACTACTGTCACGTTACTGTGTACTGAATATATATAGATATATACTGTATGTTATGGGCCTACATAGGCTACAGTCACCATAAGAATAACTTTATAATTCCACCTGCCGTAACAGTGAATGCAGCATATACAACCCAGCCAACCGGGTTACGACAAACACACAAGAGGGATATAAATATTTAAATACGAATTCTTTCCTCTAATGAGGAGCTTAGCTGTAACACTAATACTAAGGAATTATATTCCTGTTTGTGCAACTTCGCCTTGAAATCCTCCTCGCGATTCTTTAGAGCGCGTGTGGGAGTTAGTAAGAGCGGCTCCCGAGGAGCATGCGCATGTTTGTGTTACTGCAGCACGAGCTGAAAGCGGAGGACAAGCCCAGACACAACGCGCGATCGCGGTCATACGATGAGCGCTTTAAATCCGCCAATCTGAGGAACGAGGTCTTCTACACTGAACACAAGAAATCTCGATCTCAGAAATCTGTCAACACAGGAACTAACCAATGACGAAGCATTTGGAATAATTGAAATTATGCTCTTAATATACGGCCGTTAATACTGCAATTTGCCAAGGCAAGGCTATACCTGTCAAAAGGAATTTCGTCCCTCTCGTTCTTTAGACTTGAAACCGAATAGCGTTTCCACTGCACATGAAGATGGACGAGCTCGCGACTGCAGCAGCGAAAGGCAACACCGAAAGTGTGAACGCTTTGCTTCAGAAAACAGACGATGTCAACGGAGTGAATTGCTTTGGACGGACACCCTTGCAGGTCGGTGGCCCCGTTTCTGTGGTCTGTGCTCCGTGTGTGTTGGGAGTGTGTGTGTGTGTGTTGGGAGTGTGTGTGTTGCTGTGGTGTCTTGGTTACTGTATGTTCTGTAATTACTGTATCAACAATTGTTGTTTTTTTACTGAATTATACAGGCTATTAATCTAAGCAGTGAAATATGCAATAAGCGTTTTGTTTTACTGACCAGTCATTAATTCCTGATTATTGGAACATTTATAATTTAGGATGTTCTTTATCAGTTCTGGGGGATATTTCAAAACCCAGATTATGAAACTATTATGATTTATCATAACACAAACCAACTGACATTTGAAGAAAATGGATGCTCGTGGATCTAGAAGGCCTGCTGTGTATCACGGCAGGTCTCCTTTAAACGGCTATTAACTATCTCCCTTTGTTAATACACACATTTAACTATATGTTATGCTTGTTAATTATCCTAAATCTAATATTACTTCAGCACAAGCAAAATGATTCGTGTGTCACCCTGATCTACAACGGGTTCTTAGGTCACGAATCTTAAACATGCATGTCAAAATGGAAAGACAAACGCAGCAGATAGGCTTATTGTTCCTCTGTTCATATTCAGTAACCTACAGACTCATCTGGTGTTACACTAGAACTGATTACTATTTTTACTATGTTATGTAGGCCTATAGCCCTACTTTGTGTGTATTTTCTGCTCTGGACACATTTGAATTATAGGCCTACATGCGAACACTCAGCCGAGTTATTCAGCAAACAGGACAGAGACTATGAAAATGTTTTTAATTTACAATATCCGTTCCTCATCTCAGGTGATGATGATGGGCAGTACTCCGGTAGCATTGTTGTTACTTCAGGCCGGAGCCGACCCCAACATCCGCGACCGACACACCGGGACAACACCGCTTCACGACGCGGCCAGGATGGGCTTTCTGGACACGGTGAAGATTCTCGTTAAGTTCTACGCGGATCCGAACACCCGTGACAACAGAGACTGTCGACCGATCGATCTGGCACAAGAAAACGACCACTTGGCGGTCGTTGACTTTTTGAAGACTTTAGGACTACAGCCTTTATAGATTCTATAGGGCTACAGACTTTATAGATTCTATAGGGCCACAGATGAGCAGGACTCGCTGGCGCCTATAACTTATTCATATTCGTTTCTATTATATATTAGTCTCCCTGCATGCAATCACTTAAAGCACTTTTTAAAGCGAAGTATTTAACGGTTTATAAATTAAATAAGCCACATAGAATGGGACTAAATGTATAAATATGTGAACATATAGCCTACAGCTGGCCTACACACTATTTGTATTCAGATGTAATAATTGCGATGTGTTACACTACTGTATCTTCAGTATATAGGCTATCTTCAGGTGAAATATTAATACACTTTTTATGGACACACACGATCTTTGTATCCTACTGTATTTTAAATGAGTTTACCATTAATATTGTTAAATAGCCTATATGCCTATTTAACTATAAAACGACAAACAGGCCTATACAATTGTGTAGACCTGTTGTAGGCTATCGTATAGTCCAGAATAGGCCTACAGTTTTTACTCGTGATTTAAAGTGATGAAAACATGAAACATTTATCGTTAAAACCTTTTTGAAGATTCCTTTGTCAATAAAATAAGTAAATTATTCGATCTACACTATCTTAATGTGAATGGGTCTAGTTAGGGTATAGGCTAACAATATAAAAACGAAATTTTAGGCCTTCAGAAACGATAGCCTATGATGATTTAAAAACTGGTAGAAAGTACTGTCTCTTCAACTCGATAACCCACTAATTTTAATCCAATTTTGACAAATGAAGTGTGGCTTTAAATAAAATACATTTTCAAACTGCATATAGGCCTAAATATAATAGACTATGCTTTAAATATATAATTACATAGGTCTACATATAGCCTACCTTTGGAACGAACATAAAGTAGCCTAATATTGACGAAATTAAAGATGTCAGTCAAGGTCATACACATTATTTTAAAATATATTTTTTAGATGTTAAGTTGAGCCTATATTTTTTCAAATCTTCTAACCCCCTTGGAACAAATTGTCACGAGACTTGCATCGTGAACTACTGTACAGCTTCAGATAAGGACAGGGCGCGCCTTCAAATACGAAAGTCATTAGTACGCTAAATAGAAATGTTATAAGTAATGATTATTTATGTAGGCTATATGTAATGTGATGCAAATGTTCATCACATTTTATGACAGGGTCGCATTGAAAGGTTATGGCAACGCGTAAACTAGGCCAAGCACAATTCAGAAACTGTTTATATTATAAACACGCGGGCTGAAGGATCATGGATATTCTTGTTTTGTAAACGTGAAAAACCATAAGCCTAAACAAAACGTCAGCATCACACGCCCTGTACTAGACTGTCTTATCACCTCGTGCCAGACGGGTGACAAAGACGCAAATAACTTTGGAACACCGCTGCTACATTTTGCACGAGCGGGCAACAAGAGATGGGTGGGTGGGGGGGGGGTAGCAATATTGAACTAAGGAAGAATGTGCTGCCGTAGTGAACTTGTTAAATGAACAAATTGTTTACCATGCAGGCACATATTGGCCTTCTAGGAAGGAGGGGGTATTGACGCAAACAAAGAATGTGCTGCTGTGTAGTGAAACTGCCAAATGAACTAAATGTTTACCTTGTTTTACATTTCTTTAGTTGAGTTGCATCATGACAAAGTTGATGAGATAATGTATCCTGTGTAGGCTCGCGCATGCATGACTAGGGATGTTTTGGAGATGCTGATTGTAAAGAACGAGTCTTATTTCACAATGCAAAATCATTATTTATTTATCTTTTACTGTCTGGCAGCAACATTCATAACATAACGCTTGTATGTTAAAAAGCAAGCCAGCTCAACGTCATCAAACCATAAGGAAACAGTTTTATATTTATTGAAGATTCACTGTAAGATAGAGCTGCTGGGAGTTCTTTAAAATGGATCTCTGTTTCCTTGTCTGCTAAAACATAACTGACCTTTTTGTTCGTCAGTCTTTCAAATTCAACTCGCTGGAAGAGGCTATAATATTATCGTCATTCATAACTCAGCGCGAGCGCGCGTTCCGTCACCGTCGACAACTTCCTCTTTTAAGACTAATAAATGAAAAAAGCTCATCTGAATATCTGTGCACGTGATGCCGTTGACACAACCCGCGAACACAATACCGAGGATTGGTATATATCATTATTTGAAGGTATGACCTGTTCTTGCAGTGTAAATTATAATACTTGTAGTACAGTATATGTTGCAGTGGAACTACTAAAAGAGGAAGCGTTTTTAAGAAATCGATTCTGGAACACGCGCCATGCACCGTCCAAAGAGGCAGACATCAATATCGAAAACAAAACTAGGCCGGGTTTCCCAGATTCGTTAAGAAGCTCTCAACACTTAAGAACGTTCTAACAGCGCTATAGAACGCTCTTAGAACGCTCCCAATAAGCTCTTAGCGTTAACAGCGTTCTAACAGCGCTCTAGTTGTTTTACAAATTGCCTACAGGTCAAGTGTCTCTGAGCCTTTGGAATATATAAAGTACAGGCTTTTTCCCCACACAAAAAATAAACCAGGTTAATCAAAGACCAGTACAGGAATTGTTAAGTCAACAGCAAGAGTTTGATCAGTATGAAACTATGAAACTTTTAAACTGTCTTTTTTTTTATGTTGTGGGAAACATGATTTTCCTACGGGTTCATCAACAGTTAATGGAACAAAACAAACACGTCGTCAAGGTAACAACCCAGTGTCTAACTCAGGACAGTGATACACAAGGCATCATTGATGGTATGAAAACAAATACATTGATTGGACCCCACACCCTCAGTCCTCCCTCTCCCCTGGTTCTCCTTCCACAGAACAGAGGGAGAACACAAGATCCTTCATACCAGAACAGCATCTTTACCAATATAATAATTATCGTTAGATAATTAGTGACACAAAATTCACGCAATTTGAAATGAGATTCAATCTAAATGATCCTACAGGCTAATGATGCTTGATTTAGAGTTGAATGGACCGTGTTGATGGATCGTGTGAGCACCAATTTGCCGACCCTGCTAGAGAACCCTGCTAGAGAACCCTGCTAGAGAACCCTGCTAGAGAACCCTGCTAGAGAACCCTGCTAGAGAACCCTGCTAGAGAACCCTGCTAGAGAACCCTGCTAGAGAACCCTGCCAGAGAACCCTGTTAGAGAACCCTGTTAGAGAACCCTGCTAGAGAACCCTGCTAGAGAACCCTGCCAGAGAACCCTGCTAGAGAACCCAGAGGACTCGTACGTGATTAGAATGTCCTCATGTAGGTGCAGAACACATGCATGCCAGGCACTTTCTTATTGTGACTCACTGATGACAAGCCGTTGAAGACTGTGATAATCCATTGTCTGTGTTTGTGGGCACGCAAGGGTGTGTCTGTGTGTGAGTGGGTGTGGACACCCAAGTGTGTGTGTGTGTGTGAGTGAGAAAGAGAGAGAGAGAGAGAGAGTGCGTGTGTGTGAGAGAGAGAGAGTGGTGTGTGGGTGTGTGAGAGTGTGTTTGTGTGTGTGTGTGAGAGAGAGAGAGAGAGTGCGTGTGTGGAGAGAGAGAGAGAGAGAGCGAGTGCGTGTGTGAGTAGAGAGAGAGAGAGAGATGAGAGAGATCGAGAGAGAGAGAGGAGAGCGTGTGTGGGTGTGTGAGAGTGTGTGTGTGTGGAGAGAGAGTGTGTGTGTGCGAGAGAGAAAGCGTGTGTGAGTGAGAGAGAGTGTGTGTGAGAGAGAGTGTGTGTGTGAGACAGGGGTTAGAGCAGGGGTCCAGTATCCCAGGTGTCCTCAGTGATGTTTCTCAGTGTTTGGGCAACATGACTGAGGACTGTGCTGTTAACTGCAAAACACAACACAGAAGAAGAAGTTGAGGTTATCAACAAAATTGATACGATTGATTAACGAAACAGGAAGTGGTATCATTGTATAATTATGTATACGCGCGCGCGCGCGCACACACACACACAGGACCACTGCAGCCAGGACCACTGCAGCCAGGACCACTGCAGCCAGGACCACTGCAGCCAGGGCCACTGCAGCCAGGGCCACTGCAGCCAGGACCACTGCAGCCAGGACCACTGCAGCCCGGACCACTGCAGCCAGGACCACTGCAGCCAGGACCACTGCAGCCAGGACCACTGCAGCCCGGACCACTGCAGCCCGGACCACTGCAGCCAGGGCACAGGACATATTCAACCCAGCTCCAGTCACTTCAGCACTGAAGAATTCTGCTAGGCCAGCAAAACTCCATGGCATCCATGGCAACAAAACCCCCCCCCTCCTGGATGGCGAGGACGCCGTGTGGCACCCCAGAGAATCATTCAAGATTTTTCTTTCACTTTCTAAATGAGTCCCTAATAAAAACCTGCTGTACGGCCAAAACTAGTTTGGAAAACGTATGAATGACATGTCGTCTGTGTGTCTACTGTAGCTGACAGAACTCAACAACACACACAAACACACACACACACACACAAACACCAGTCTGAGGTGTCACAGTGAAAACCTTGTCCTCCGCCCAGCGTTTCACTGTAGCATCCTTACCCAGCATGCAACACAGTTAAATATGTTACCCTATAAACCCTATATGTATTTCATCATATGATGATATATGATGTATTTATGGCTGCTAATGATGATGTTTCAGAAGCAGCCTTGGTGTGTGGGGCGGAGCCTCGGTGTGGGGCGGAGCCTCGGTGTGTGGGGCGGGGCCTCGGTGTGGGGCGGGGCCTGGGTGTGGGGCGGAGCCTCGGTGTGGGGCGGGGGCCTCGGTGTGGGGCGGGGCCTCGGTGTGTGGGGCGGAGCCTCGGTGTGGGGGCGGGGCCTCGGTGTGGGGCGGGGCCTCGGTGTGGGGCGGAGCCTCGGGTGTGGGGCGGGGCCTCGGTGTGTGGGGCGGGGCCTCGGTGTGTGGGGCGGGGCTGAGCTGTACCTGCAGGGCCTTCAGGGCGGAGCTCCAGTCCATCTGGCAGATCAGGGGGATGGCTGTGAGGAGGAGACTGCTGGCTTTGTTGGAGTTCTCCTTCATCGTCTTCAACACGTTGTCTACACACACCTGGAGGAGGGGGGGGTGGGGAGGGGGGAGAGAAGCGGTGGGGAGGGAGGTGTGAGGGGCGGTGGGGGAGGTGTGAGGGTGGGCAGATGAAGGGATGGGAGAGAGAGAGAGAGAGAGAGAGAGGAGAGAGAGAGAGAGAGAAACAAACATTAACAAGCATTCACACATCGGGACAGATGGAGGAAGCAGACGACGTGCAAACACTCATGACTCCCTTTACGTCGTTCACAACACCCGACAGGACGACTCGTATCACCAGGAGAGTCACAGGAGAGTGCCACGCTTACGCTAAGCTAATGTTGCTAATGCTGCTCACTAACAACAGCAAAGCACTTCACATGGATGTTTAATATGTCTTTATCCCCCCAGTCACTATGCCTCTAAACCCAAGGCATGCTAAACTACCTTACGCTTTGCTAAAGTACGCTGAGCTAATGTTGTTTACCACATCCGAGCTTGGTGACTCAACCTTCCTCTGGCAGAAACACCAGAGACTGGGGAGGAAGGAGGGAGGGGGAGAGGGGGATGTGAGGCGACAGAGTGAGGACAGAGGGAGGAGGTGAGATGAGGGAGGGAGGGGCAGGAGGAGGAAGAGACGTGGGGCGGAAGGAGGAGGGGCAGGAGGAAGAGACGTGGGCGGAAGGAGGGAGGGAAGGATGTGGCGAGAGTTGAAGCCGGGGAGGTCCGGAGGTCAGCTGCAAGAACTAGAAGATTGGATAAGGAGTGTGTGTGTGTGTGAGTGTATTAATATCACGCCACATAACCGTATTGGCTACCGACTATAACTACTGGAAGGGACATAGAGTGTGTGTGTCTGTGAGAAAGAGAGAGAGAGAGTGAGAGCGAGGAGAGAGAGTGTATGTGAGAGAGTGTGTGTGTGTGTGTGCATCGGATGTGCGTGTGTGTGTCTGAGAGAGAGAGAGAGAGAGAGAGAGAGAGAGAAGTGTATGTGAGAGAGTGGTGTGTGTGTGTTGTCTGAGAGAGAGAGAGAGAGAGAGAGCGAGAGAGAGAGTAGAGAGAGAGATGAGAGAGAGGATGAGAGAGAGTGAGAGTGTCATGTGAGAGAGTGTTTGTGTGTGTGTGAGTCGGATGTGTTGTGTGTGTGCGTCGGATGTGTGTGTGTGTCTGAGAGCGAGAGAGAGAGAGTGTATGTGAGAGCGTGTTTGTGTGTGTGTGAGTCGGATGTGTGTGTGTGTGCGTCGGATGTTAGGAAGGAGCGCTTCCCTCGGAAGCCATCAGAGGATGGTGTGCCAGGTTGTTAGTGTGTGTTTTCGTGCCTGTGTGTGTGTGTGTGTGTGTGTGTGTGTGTGTGTGTGTGGTAAGTGCCTGACTGTGTGTGTGTGTGAGAAAAAGCGAGACTTGTAAGAACTAGTGTGTGAGCATTTCTCTTTAACCATGTGCTCGTGTGCTCTTTGACGGTTGTGACAGCTGGTATAAAGGGCTGTGGTGCAACCGGATGACACCAATCCAGGCGCTTCTGATGTGGTGTGACATCGTCTGACACACACACACACACGCACACACACACACCACACACACACACGCCCACACACACGCACACACACACCCCACCCACACGCACACCCACCCACACCCCCACACCCCCACACACACACGCTCACACACACACACCCACACACACCCACCCACACCCACACGCACACAACCACACCCACACACACCACACCTTACCGCCTCCTCGTGCTCCTTCCAGCAGTCGTAGTCGGTGGCCATGGCGATGCTGGCGTAGCAGAGTCCCGCCTCCTTGGCGAGCACCACCTCGGGGACGCTGTTCATGTTGACCACGTCAGCACCCCACTGCCGAACACCAGGCTCTCGGCCCGCGACGAGAAGCGGGGGCCCTCGATGGTCACCACCGTGCCCCGAGAGTGATGCTTTATACCCAGGCTGCACGCCACCCGTCGCTCAGCACCTAGAGGGTGATCGAGGGAAGGTATGGAGAGTGAGGCGCTAAGGGTAATGGTGTGGGGAATTGTAAATTCGACGTGGGTCGTGAGGTAGGACGAGCTTCCGCGGGGAGGGATTGGGGTGGGCCGTAGAGGAGTTAGGAGTTAGGGATGGCGGGAGCGTGGGGATGAGGGAGTGGGCAGTCGCACGTGCCTGCGTACCTGCCTGGTTTCTTTATTTCGTTTTCTGTTTCTTCTGTCTCCCTCTCGCTCTCTGTCCGCTTTCTCCTCGTCTTTCTCCCTCTTTCTTTATGAGGTTAAGACCAAGAGTGATGTAGTGTATCGATATTCTTGAGTATAGGACGTGAGGACGAGGTTAGACATATATATAGGTACTAACTACGTAGTGAGTACAGTATTATGTTGAGATGTTTACTAGCATGAGTATCTCTTCTATATATAGAGATGACGTATTGAGTGTTTACTCATATAGACGTAGAGAGAGATGACGACTATGATGTTATTACCCACAGTAGTTATTAGTTGAATTACATATATACTTATGTATAGATTAGTACTATTAGTTTATTACCATGACTGATATTTTTAGACATATATACTTACGATATATTATTACTGTTATGTCATATACAACTGCTATAGTATATATTAGTTACTATAGTTTAGTACCATGATGTATGAGTTTAATACATAGATATACTTATATATCTAGTATTCCGATTAGATACCATGATTGCTGTATACATATATATGAGTATTACGATTAGTTATTACCATTATTTATATTTTAATACCTAGATATATTATACTATTATTTATTGACCCATTATTTATATATTTAATACATAGAGACTAGTATATATATACATATATATTATGTACCTTTCATTCTATTTCTATTTTACTACCTATAGACTTATATATATATACATATCCTTAGTTCATTACTATGATCTTATTAGTACGCTCTCTACCTTATCATCGCTATATTCTCTTCTTTCCATCTTTTCCTCCCTCTGCCTTCTCTCTCTCTCTCGCTCTCTCTTCTCTATCTGTACGTTGCCGCCTCCGTGCCTATCTCCTCTCGCTCTCTCGCTCTCTCTCATGCTGTCTGTCTTTTCCTCGCGCGCGCGCTCGTCGCTGCGTGCGGCGGTTGCAGTCAGCGCGCGTAGAGAGAGAGGAGGACGTGTGTCCTCCCGACATAGAGACTGAGAGAGAGACAGCGCGCGAGCGCGATATGCGTGAGAGTCGACAGAGACAGAGACAGAGAGGGCTCACTGACCTCCCTGGTCCTAGTGCAGAAGGGTTCAGCCATGGGGATGTGACACACCCCTGGGGGGCTGCCGGTGCCCCCGTCATACAGCGTCTGGGCCCGCTTGGTCGTCCTGGGGGGGGCAGTCAAACCACATCCAACTTTATTAGTCAAATCCTCAAAACAAGCTAGCTGGCAGTGTATAAGCCTGTCAAAAATAAACAGGCTTTTCCTCTTCCTCTAGAGCACACAGCTCCTAATAGTGACTAAGGGAAAACAACCTAAAGGGTGACGTGGCAGTGATGCCAGCGTCATGTATGCTGTCACGGGCCAGGGCACAGACTCAACATGTCCTAACATGAACATTCTGTCACGTGCCAGGGTACAGACTCAAAATGTCCTAACATGCCAGCCCAACCAGCCAGTCACCCAGCCAGCCAGTCACCCAACCAGCCAGTCACCCAGCCAGCCAGCCAGTCACCCAACCAGCCAGTCACCCAGCCAGCCAGTCACCCAGCCAGCCAGTCACCCAACCAGCCAGCCAGTCACCCAACCAGCCAGCCAGTCACCCAACCAGCCAGCCAGTCACCCAACCAGCCAGCCAGTCACCCAACCAGCCAGCCAGTCACCCAACCAGCCAGTCACCCAACCAGCCAGCTCGTGCCTGTAGTCACATTGGCCATAGCAAGAGTCAACGTTAGCAGTTAGCAACGTTAGCGGTTAGCAACGTTAGCGAGGCCGCAAGGGAGCGGCAGGCAGTGGGTAACAGGGAGGCAGTAGCAACCAGACCTACGTAGCAACCAGACCTACATTCTCCAAGCGTTTAAAGGGCCAGGTGTCCTTAAACGATCTCTAGTATACACACACAGGGACGTTCCATCCCACAGCTGTAGTTGTGGAGGTACTGTTAAGGCCAGTAAGACACATGCACATTCACAAGATTAAAAGGTTCTACAGCGGAGAGGAAGGTTTGTGTGCGACCACAATCACATTTGATGTGTTAAGGCCTTTTTAAAAGCAGTGTCACAGAGGGCTTCACGTATGTAGAACTGCACCTAAACCAACCGAAACCACAGAGGAAGACAAGGGAAATCTCACAGGGAAACCAAAGAAATAAAAAAAAATGGAGGAGTAGCAGTTCACGGAGAGATCATTTCCTTGTAGAGTTGAGCTGGGCAGGCCTGGAGAGAACTTGGATTGCCAATTAGACAAATACCTTCCATTCAATCCTTTTAGAATGCGACATAAACACATTCTCAAGCGAATGCTTAAGGACGCAGAATTCCACTCATCAATCCGGAATGCAAGTCTGGAACAACGGGATGAGTTGTAGGCCTACTCTGCTATCTGACCTAGACAGGGTAATGATGTGTGTGTGTGTGTGTGGTGTGTGTGTGTGTGTGTGTGTGTGTGTGTGTGTGTGTGGTGTGTGTGTGTGTGTGTGTGTGTGTGTGTGTGAGAGAGCAGGAACGTCGGACTGTGAGAAGCGAGTGGCTGTATGAAACCTGAAGTGTGAGAACCTTGGTTGGGTACTGTCCGTGAACGTTCCACATCCGTCTGTCGTCTGCGTGGTTCTGTGTTTCACGTCACGGCGTCGCTCAACCACACGGCAACAATATCCCCCCCCGACGGCCATGACAGCCCCGAGGCTACGGAAGGTGGTGGAGGAGGTGACGTCCGCCACTGAGACACCCATGGAACCACACACGTAAAAGGTGCATTTCTGACATTTTCATCTCACAGGGTCGAGTGGGGTGTCACCTGGCTTGGGAACAGAGTCTATGTCATGCAGGTGCCAGTGTGTGTGTGTGTGTGTGTGTGTGTGTGTGTGTGGTAACAAGTGACAAGTGAGTAACTCCCTCAGCTGATCACAAGAGTCCTCTGGCTAGATTCACCACACAGAACAGAGACCACCAATCAACTACTCGGGTGTTCCAGGGTCTTCCGAGGTGTTCCGGGGTGTTCCGGGGTGTTCCGCAGCGTTTTTCAGTTAAGGCGGTCGCCCTTGAACAACACACGCCTGCCGCCTTCTCTGTTGTCCTGTTTTCTCCCTTCCACTCCAAACCGTGACCAACGCCACGTCTCCCCTCTCTGCAGCACGCATTAGTCTCCCCGGTCTGACCGCAAACCCCCCCCCCTCCACGTCCACCTCCGTCAGCAAACCCCACCCTACCACCTTGACTAACACATTTCCTGCGAGAAACCCTGGGGGGGAACTTTCCTGAGAACACCTGTGTGATGTACACCTGTGTGATACCTGTGTGATGAACACCTGTGTGATGTACAGCGATTACTGTAAATGGAGTTAAGTACAAAGGCAACGTGAGTGATTAACACCAACTGCCACCGGGGTTGTTTCATCACAGGCTCAGTGTACAGGGATTCTTTTTGTGACACAAGCGGCTAAACAAACTCAACAACTCACTCATTGTTAGACCAAAAGCAGGTGTTTGTCAAGAATGTCAGATAAGACCAAGTCAAACATATACCATCTTGGAGGTTTAAGCAGGCTAACAAGGGGGCATCAGCAAAACTGCTTGTAAAAAATTAAATAAAGTTTACTAATAACTGATCAGAAAATAAAATATTTCCATGACGACCATGGCGCCTACCTGTCGATGAACTGGTCTATGAGGACGATGTCCCCAGGCTGAATCTCCTCCCTCAGGGAACCACAGGCGGTGGTGACCAGGAGGTGCGTACAGCCCTCCTCTCTCAAGGCCCAGATGTTGGCCTGGTAGTTCACGTTGCTGGGCATGATCGTGTGCTGCCTCCCATGCCTGCAGGGGACAAGAACAAGGTCAGGCTCAAAGATGGATCCCTGGGAAGAACTGGAGTTCGCGTTTTGAATAATAATCCACACCTGTACCTTCACAGCCTCGCTAGGTGTACTAGACAAGTTATGACTGCCTGGAGTTCTCATACAAAAGGTTTTGAGATTCTCCCGTTTGACCAACCGTGTTTTAAAGATGGCGAATCTCGCCACTTGGTGGTGCTATAGCGTCGTTTATTGGTCGTTCCCTTGCAGGAATTCTTTTTTGCTTACCTTGCAAGAAGCACACACTCCACGTTCTTTATCTTGCCGACTATGAGTGCATCGGAAGGTTTTCCGTAGGGCGTATCTACGTAACGCTCCGTCCTCCCCTCCAAGATGTCTGGATCATCGAGACCAGACCCTCCAATAATTCCAATCTAGACGAGATGGAGAGATTTTAACTGTTTGCTTCCCTTGAACTCTTGATGACATGCTGTCACTTCTATGGCTGCCCCAGTCCCCGCGTCAACCTGACGGTAGCTAGCTGACTAAGCTAGCTAGTTACTAAGACCACGAAATTGACATGCTACAGGCAACATAACAACTTTAGCTATACTGTTTTAGATATACTATCTAATCTATCATGGTATGATGACAGTAAACGTGTTAAGAGGCGAACATTATGGCTATCAAAAGATGCTAGCTAGCTAGCTGCTACCTCGCTGCTGTACAAGCTGACTTTAATGTAGTGTGGGCGGGAGTTGAAGCTAGAGATAATCACGAAACATTGGCCAGCTCTTTTTCTGCTGAGGACGTTAACTACCTTAATTTGCACGTTGGTTGCCATATTCCCAGGTAAACTGAACGTTTATTGTGCAAACCAAGACAAGTTTGGACTGAAGGCAAAACCTCTACAGAGCTCCACTTCCTGTTTCCAGACGCGTTTCCATGCGGTGACGCGGGGCTCATTCCTCCGGTGACATGACATAATTAAAATTAGGCTGAAATAAAACTTTATTTAAACAAAATTTAAAACGTTTTTTTATCACCTGCATCATCTGCAATCAGAATAACATGCTACAGGCAGGTGTGGATCTCTACTTGTTCACCTGGAGTAGCAGGAGGTAGGGGGACATATGGGTCGGTGTGACGACTGATCAGGGGTCCAGGGCTCGCAACTAACTGTTTTCTTCACTGTCCCAAAGTGCAAAATTAATCGTCACAAACTGAACTTGACATGTCCCAAAATGTAAATTCTTGTGCTTATACAATCTTAATGTTTTAAGCTCTAAAGTTTTTGGCTCGAATTTGATAGACTCAAATTTTTTTGGCCTCAAAATCTTTCGGCTTAATTTTTTTTGCCTTGACATTTTTTGGCTTGGCCACCAATAAAAGGTTTGGAAAAATGTTTTTGAAAAAAACGTTTTTAAATATTTTTGAAAGGTTGAAAAACGATTTGCGTTTTTCTTTCAAAAATAGGTTTACATCATTGAAGAGTATTTGATGAGGACTCCGTTTACTTAAATGTTTTAGGCTTCTCTGTTCTCCCCTTTCCTCTCCTTTCACTGTGTGAAAAAAACAGGTTTGAAAAAAGTGTTTGTGCCCCTTTACCCTCTTGCTTGAAGGTTAGCATTATAGAATCCCAAGTACATCGTTGATTGTCATTTTGTGAAGTTTTGAAAAATTAAAGGCAAAATATTTGACGATTGGTAAGAATTTTTATAATAATTTACCAACAGTATAATATAAATATTTTTCATAAATTTATTTTTCATTGGTTTGGCATCCTACTTGCATTACCCTAATCGAACATTAGGGAATCGAACACAGGTTGGGAATCACTAGAAGTTTGTTACACATTTGACCAATTTGAATTGAGTAATTAATGTAATATGAGATAATCATGCTTATTGTTGTACAGTCCAACAACGAAAACAAATTAAACAGAAAAGTTCAAGTTCAACTTTATTTATATAGCACATTTACAAACAGCCACACGGCTGGCCAAAGTGCTTCACAGTGCGATTGACATTACACATACAGAAAACTCTACAGTGATGATCAATGAGACTCTAGCAGATGGAAGTGCACAAGACTGAGACAATGAGGGTCATTTGTTCAAAGATGGGTTCCATCTGAAACAAGAAAAAAGTACAAAGTCTCACAAAAATGTACACATTATCTCAGGGTAGCAGCAGAGCCGGTTATCAAGTCAGATTAGACATGACGTCTTATTTCCACACACACTGCCACTTCCTGTTCCGACACAACACACACTATGCCACTTCCTGTTCTGACACAACACACACTGCCACTTCCTGTTCCGACACAACACACACTATGCCACTTCCTGTTCCGACACAACACACACTATGCCACTTCCTGTTCTGACACAACACACACTGCCACTTCCTGTTCCGACACAACACACACTGCCACTTCCTGTTCCGACACAACACACACTGCCACTTCCTGTTCTGACACAACACACACTATGCCACTTCCTGTTCTGACACAACACACACTATGCCACTTCCTGTTCTGACACAACACACACTGCCACTTCCTGTTCCGACACAACACACACTATGCCACTTCCTGTTCTGACACAACACACACTGCCACTTCCTGTTCCGACACAACACACACTATGCCACTTCCTGTTCTGACACAACACACACTATGCCACTTCCTGTTCTGACACAACACACATACTGCCGCATGACATCTTATTTCCACATGGTTCAAATCAAGATCAGTAGGCCTAATCATGATCGTTCAGACCTCTCACAGTTCTCCCGTCCACCTACCTTTTCAGGATCGGCACTTTAAGGATAGCCAGCCGTTTGATCCTCTCCGGATCGTAGACGCAGTCCTCCTCCTGTCCGCTGCTCACCATGCGTTCGTCTGGTGGCAACCAGGCAGTATCGTACCCATGGTGGCTGTGCCATGTCTTCTGCATGGGGTGGTCCTGTCTGTCAATGACCTTCACCCTCCCCACCTCCACCTTCACCTTTAACACCACCCGGTTGGAGTCGGGCACGTTGTCATCCATGGGGTACTTGATGGCTTTGCGGATGTCCCGGGTCACGTACACGCCTGTGCCGAGCATGCCGTCTGCAGACTGCTTGAAGCCGCTTGCCCAGATGGCCTGGCCGATCTGTGCGGTTGTGCCGTGGTACATGACGTAGGCTTGGTGCTCCACGGGCTGCACGCCTTCCGTTAGCTGACTGCATCTAGAGGAGAGGAAAACCAGACAGTGACAGAGCACCAAGCAGTTCTGTACTTCTGATCTGCTGTACTACTATTAGTACATCACTTTAAATAAGAGACTGTTAAATGAATCAAATGTACATGACAGAAGTAATTAAACTACATTTAATTATATTTCAATTGTTAAAACATATGTTAACATAAAAATATTGACATATTTCTTGTGTGTGGTTTATCATTTTCATACACATTTTACGTTTAGTCATATCACCAGTGACAGTGTAATAACAGAGACAATTAACCTAACTTACAGCTTTTTCATAACAGACACAACTTTGATTCTGTTTGGGTCATGGATACAGTCTTCCTCCAAGCTGCCAGAGCAGAGGACCCCTGCTTTCAACCAGGCGCTGTCATAACTACCCTGCCAAGTCTTCATCATGGGGTGATCCGCTTTGTCTATGACCAGCACTCTCCCGACGTTGACCCTTAACTTCAGGACTCTTCTCTTCTTTTCAGAGACACCTGGGGGATGTTGCTTGGCTTTCTGCACGTCTCTGCTGACGTAAACTCCAGCTCCGAGCATACTTCCTTTACCGTCCCACCTTTCGAATCCGTTCAATTTAATCTTCTCTGCGTCATCTTTGGTGGTGCCATGGTACATCACGTAAAGCCTCTCGTCCTCAGGGTGTGTGTTGGTGTTTAGAAACTCCTCCACAAAGTACGGAGAACCTGGGGTTCTTGGTTTATTGTAACCTTTACAGGCCATAGCTGAACTTCCTCTGTATAGATAAACAAACCACTGCCTACAGTTGTGCTGTAATAGAAGTAAATTAAAAACACCATTACAATGAGCCGTATGTCAAGTTCTCGTTCATCGCTTCAATCCCCCAAATATTGCTGAATCACTTCACTGTTGGCATTTCTATTCATTCACGAATCAGCTATATATATATATATATTTAAATCTCTCTTTAAATATAAAGTTTCCACAAGGCTGTATGAGTTAACGAGCTCTTACCTGCTCCAGTGAAGTGCACTCAGACGTCAGTGGGGACGGGTTTATATCACGGCAGCTTAGCTTTCAATTCACCCTAGTTTCATTTCCAGAGAGAAACAGCTCCTCGGTTTCGTCTGTATGGATGTTCCGTACAACCACGTCATCACTGATAGATAAGGGTTACAGGACTGGGGTGATAGATAAGGGTTACAGGATGTTAATTAGACTGGAAATGTACATCTAGCCATTTTAAGAAAGAATATTATATTCAATATTCAATTATATTGAATATTTATGAATAATTAATAAATATTTAGTTGTTTTACGTTACTGTTAACGCAAACAGTCACAAATCCTGCTGAACTGACGAAGTCCAGCGTTGTGTATGTGGATTAGGGTTAGTCCAGCGTTGTGTACGTGACAGGTTCTGCAGTGACTCACACACTCCTTGGACAACAAGTTTAGTTTCTAACCATTTATTAACTTTTACAACTCAGCGTCATTCGTACTGTGATCGCCCCCCCCCCACTTCCACACCCAGAAAACAGGAGTGGTATATATAGTACTATACATGTTGTATACTTTATACTGTACAATATATGTATTTATGTTACACACACACACAATTTCTGGGCAGACAGTCAGACAGTTTTTTGGTCTGTTTTGAAGCGAAGTCATTGCAAACCTGTTTTAAACAGCAGTTCAGACAAACATGAATCATCTTTAAAAACACAGAACTAAGCATCGCCTAATTCTGCATCCAATAATACTCGCCCCTGACAGTATTCCTCGTTATGGCAACCCATACTCGCAGATTGTTTGTTCAGTCCCAAACTGCAGAATCAGCAGGTTGATAAGAGTTTGGTTTCTAGAAGATTCTGAAGCCTGGACCAGCTGTGTAGTCAATAGTATCCCTGAGACAGTGAGGCTTGGAAATTAATAATTTCAAGAATGAGAATAAGAATCTGTTAGGACAATTATAAAATGGAGAAATACTCCCACTCAAAAAAAGCATGGGACCTGTGTGTGTGTGTGTGTGTGTGAGAGTGTGTGTGTTTGTGTGTGTATGAGAGTGTGTGTGTGTTTGTGTGTGTGTGTGTGTGTGTGAGAGTGTGTGTGTGTGTGTGTGTGTATGATGTCATACAGAGAAAGCCTTTCACACTGCAGTATTGAGAAATAAGACTCATTTATTTCGCTATTCGTCCGTAACTGGCACAGTGGCACGACCGACATTTGGCAGAGCGATAGGTAATAGATTCAATACAAACTAAAACAAGGTCTCCCTTTAAATTAAAATACATACAGTCCACCAAAAGTTGGAGGACAGTTCTGTAATTAATATCAGTCTTTGTGTTATAATCCATCAAACAAAATACTTTACCAAGAGTCAAAGAGAGCAAATAGATGTTTTCCGTCATCCTCCAAAGCAGATTGAGGTTTGTCTTCCTTTGGAACATTGTCATCCAAAGCAGATTGAGGTTTGTCGTCCTTTGGAACATTGTCCTCCGAAGCAGATTGAGGTTTGTCGTCCTTTGGAACATTGTCCTCCGAAGCAGATTGAGGTTTGTCGTCCTTTGGAACATTGTCCTCCGAAGCAGATTGAGGTTTGTCGTCCTTTGGAACATCGTCAGAATGCTCTAATGTGCTGGTGTCAGACGCCTTGACAGTCAAGGGACATTCAGGTTTAAGATCTTCATTTTCTGACGTCAGAGGTGAAATCAGCTTTTCCCAGTTTTGTAACATGGACTCCAATAGGCTGGAGTCCGCAGGGTTTCCTGTTACAGTAGTTTTGATTGGTGGGGCGTCAGAGCTAGGGATGCAGCTCTGGTTAGAGTGGTCACTGTCACTGTCTATGGTGATGACGGTGGGAGACGGCTTGTCCGTCCTCTCTCTGTTCCGGTGCTTTCTGCTCCTCTTCTTGTGTTTCTTCTTCTTCTTGTGGTGTCTCTTAGTTTGGTCCTCCACCGGAGGGCTTCCCTCGAAGACGATCTCCACACTCAGACTCCTGCTCCTCTTCCTGGCCTTGTCCTTGGCTCTCTTCCCCCTCTTCTCTCGGCCCTTCCTGTCTTTCACAGCCGAGGACGACGAGTCCGGCTCCGGGTACGAGGCCTCGGTGGACGGCGTCTCCTTGGGAGGGAAATCCTCCAGGTGTCGAGTTTTGTACTTCCTCTTTCCGCCGGGCTTCTCGTGACGCGACTTCCTGCTGGAGGATGGCGAGGGGGCCGAGCTTGAGCAGCTCCTGGTCGAGGACCGCCGCCGCCGAGATTCCCGACTCCGGCTTCCGCTCCGAGAACGGGAGTGTCTCTCCGTGTCCCGGTGAGAGCTGGAGGTGTGGTGGCTCCTCCTGTCTATGTAGAACACGCCCCCTCCTCCTCCCTCTCTCTCGTCCCTCTCCCGATGGTAGGGCAGGAGGTGCGACGCTCCATCGCCGGGATCGTGTCCCGAGCGGCCGCCGTCTTTGTCCCCTCTCCTACTCCGCTCGCCGTGTCTGACACGAGGGTTGCGGTCTCGGCTGGGTGAGTGCGAGGGGCGTTTCCCACGGGAGGCGGGGCTCCTGCCACCGTGCCCAGGGCTCCTCCTCCTCCTCTCCCCTCGCTCCCTGGATCGTTCCCTGGATCGCTCCCTGCTCCGGTGTCGGCGCTGGCTGTCAGACTTCCCGGACGAGCCGTGCCTGCTCCCTGAGAGCGAGGAGCCATCGCGGGCGTCCCTCGACTCCGCCCCCTCCAGCCTGGGGGTGTGGCCGGGCGGGGTGGAGGGGGGGCTGAGGCTGGAGAAGCGGATGTGCTGGGGCAGTCGACCCTTCTCCTTATGATGTTCCTTCTCCTTATGATGTTCCTTCTCCTTATGATGTTCCTTCTCCTTATGATGTTCCTTCTCTTTCTGCAGTTTCTCCTTCTTATGCTGTTCCTTCTCCTTCTTCTCTTCCTTCTCTTTCTCTTCCTTCTCTTTCTCCTGCTCCTCCTCCTCCTGGACGGACTCCTCCGAGTCCGAGGACAGCTTGACCAGCTCGGGGGTCCTCTCTGTAATAGGCTTGACGAACCCCACGATCACGCAGTCTTCATCGGAGGAGGAGGAAGACGTGCAATCCCCCCCTCCTCCCTCGTCTCCTCCGCCACCGGAGCTCCTATCGCCCTTCAAGAGAGACGAGTCAATCTGGATGCGCAGGCTTTTCTTTGTGGAGGCCGCCGCTGCTCCTCCTCTTCCCCCTCCTCCCCATACTCCTCCAGCTCCTCTCCTCCCTCCTCCAACGCCAGCCTTGAAGACAGACGGGTCGATCTGGATGTGGAGGCTCTTCAGAGTGGCTCCTCCCCCCTCCTCCTCCGGGCTGCTGTCGGACTCGTCGTCCAGGACGTCCAGCGGCGGCGCCCGTCCTGCCTCAGCGGCGGTGGAGTACGAGGGCCCGGGCGTCTCATCGTCCCAGGCCGTCTGGCTCAGCGCCTCGCTGGACGCGGAGTCGGCGGGGGGGTCCAGCTCCAGCGAGCCCCCCCCCCTCTTCCCCGTCTCCGTCCTCAGAGATGGCGATGACAGACGAGTCGGTGGTGTCGCCGTCGTCGTCGGAGGACGGGGCGGGGCAGTCGTAGATGGCGTGCTGGTCGTACGCCTCCATGTTGAACGGCGCCCGGGCGAAGCTGATGAACTCGTGCAGGAAGTGCTCGGTTCGCGCCTGCAGGAAGGGGTGGAGCTCCTCCTGGATGGCGCCATCTTCCATGTCAAACCTGAGAGACGAGAGAAAAGTTACAGAAGAGGACGGAGGACTCCATCCTGTGTGCTTTGCTGCTTCTCTGAAGGTCGATGGTTTCATCACATCGTTGAGTTTCATTTTGAATGTGGACTTCAAAAGAATATGCCCCATTTCAAAAGTACAAGACTTATCTACTCCACATTATTTCCATACGGTCTTCCCACCCACCTGGCAATGCAAGACATCTTTATTACGACACCGTTGTTACCTTGAGACCTTAAATCTGTCTTTTTGATACAGGCTTACACTAGTTAACTTGTTACTATCCCCTCGTGCCTGTGTACCCACCTGGTGATGCGAGACATGATGATGTGTTGCACGATGTTGACCAGTGACCCGTGCGCTCCGTACAGGACCACCAGCTCCCTCTTCAGCCAGGGTACCAGCCTGTGCAGGCATGCCGGGTTCCTCTGGTAGAAGTCTGCTGACGTTTCCCTGGACCTGCCACCGTCTCTCACGCTCCGCACCTTGATCCCACGCCTGTACAGCGCTCTGCGGAAGCGCACTATCTCCTGCTCCTGCAGGGCTCGCACCTCGCGGCCCTCCCTCTCCGCCCTCCTCCTCGCCGCCAGGCGCACCACGAACCTCCGTAACCTGCGGTCCTCGCGGGCGTGGGCGGAGCCTGTCACCAGACCCTCGAACATCACGCCGTTATCCGGCGGCGGGGACGTCCTCCTCTGGTTCTGGCGGCGCGCCCCGGTTAGCGTCGTCCGGTAACGGAAGCGCTCCCCTCCGAAGTTGCCGAAAGATCCGTTTTCCGACGGCCGCAGGTCGTACTTCTTGAAGTCCGTCTCGGACTTGATGGTGTGGTAGATGGAGTTGAAGGGCTGTTTGCATAGCGGACACTCTGCTTTGTTTTTGGACCACTTGTACTACTAGGCAACTTAGTCTTATCCTTACCTCAATACTTTCATCTTCCTGGTGATTATCACAATTTTAACAAGATCAATTTTCGCAAAAATACGCTTAAACATGCACTTGATTCTTGTCGAAATAACAGTAGAATGCAGTGTTGGCACCAATCTTCAAAAAGTTTGAGCTTCATGACATCACAGCCTTCTATGACGATTCTGATCAGTACGTCGCCTGGGAAACAAACCAAGCTCTTGTTTTATAATATAAATAAATAATAATACATATATATATATATTCTTTTTTTCCTGGTCTGAATTAGCCTGGATAATCATTACAGAATGTGGACTTTGTTTTGCCACTGGCAAACAATTGTACCATCTGTTGGATAGTTTTCATGCAGGTCAAGCTTAAAATATTTCTCATTCTGAATGATGGCATCTTAACTATCGAAGCAGGTAGCAAGTAGGCCTACTTATGCAAAAGTATAAATTGCGTGTTAAGGGCCACTGTTTCGACCAATAGAGTCCAGCTGCAGCCCCGGAGACAAACACCCTGGCGTGACAACAACACCCAGGCGTGACGGTAACCGTGGTGTGACGGAAGTTATGTGACGGAAGTTATCAGAATAAAATAAACTTATAATGTATCAGAATAAAATGAACGTATTTGAATAAAATGAACGTATTTATCGATGAAATTAACATAATACAAAAATAACAACATATTTCGACATGTCAGTAACCATTTTTACAGCTTAAAAAGTTTTTATTTCGAAATGCCAGGAAATGTCAGTAACCGTAATTGTTTTGTTATGTCTAATAGATTCAAATTGTATTTTTTGTTAAGGATATCATCACAATTCGATATAAATATACATTGACGCAATGTATTTCTAAGTGTATTATACAGTTTACTCATTAACTAAATGACCATCGGTTCACCTAGGGTTGGGGTTAGGAGAAAGTACCAGGGCTCGGTTCACCTAGGGTTGGGGTTAGGAGAAAGTACCAGGGCTCGGTTCACCTAGGGTTGGGGTTAGGAGAAAGTACCAGGGCTCGGTTCACCTAGGGTTGGGGTTAGGAGAAAGTACCAGGGCTCGGTTCACCTAGGGTTGGGGTTACTTCCATGAACGTAGTGCAGCTGGATACTGTTGGCTAATTTTTCAAAAAAAGGGCGCGGTATTATAATATTATTAGGCTATATCCGAATTTAGCGAAAAGTAAATAAACCACGGCACGGCTTTAACATGAATATTACTCAATACATTAAGTACATTGACATTCTCACTTACTTCCATGGTTGATCTTTGGTTTCTGATAGCGATGTGTAAAAAAATCCCTTCCGTCACACCACGGTTACTTCCGTCACGCCTGGGTGTTATGTCACGCCAGGGTGGTTGTTCTCCGGGGCTGCAGCTGGACCCTACTCGTTTCGACAGCGCCATTGGGCTGCGCTTCAATACCGCTATCTTGTGGTTTAAAGTGTGAATTACAAGTACAGTTCTCACAGTAAACCACTAGATGGCGATGGTAAAGCGCAGCCCTATGGAACAGGTTTTTAAACGTTGAGTTACAATAATGTAATGTTTTACATTTGGGGGAGTGTGTCCTTGTATTGGGGGGAGGTGATCAAGTCATCCTATTTGGGGGGAGTTGACTCGTATTTGGGGGGAGTGTTTTCATTTGGGGATGCACTCATATTAGGGGGTGTGTTTTGCACTTCAGGGCCACCGTAGGTTGGTCTATTCTGTGAATGTGGCTAAAATATTATTTTATGTTATCAAGATACATCATAGTGGTAGAATTCCCTTAAAACTTTAAACAAAAAATAGAGCTACAATTCTGTTGTGTGTAGCGTCAGCAGACACACATAACTTTCAGTTTGGACACAAGAGGGCACTGTCCGTTCTTCATTTTCTACATTTTGGAGTGCGTCACACCAAACAGTGATGACCCGTCACCCGCAAGCGGCGCCATTTCACTAGTCATTCATTGGCGGCAGAATTTACTTACCAGGTGAGATTTATGGAGGAATTGTCCTGAATTATTGCAAAATTGTGTTGGAAGAGTTGGTGCCCTGGGTTGCGTATCTTGTGTAAATACATGTTATTGTGTGTTTCATGTAACTACTTTAAAAATATATGTATGCGCAGATTGTACTGTACTGGACATCTCCTGCGAAGTTGGCTAACGTTAGCTAGATGGCTATAGCTAGACTAACTCAAATAACAGCTAGATAACGTAGTTAGAAGCTAGTTAGCTAAACAAAGCGTTGCTTGTTATCATAGGACCATAGCCAGCTATATCTCTCGAAAGTCAAAAAGAGACTAAGAAGCGAGTGTCATTTTAACATTTGAGCTGAATTCTCGGCCAAAGGAAAGTTCGCTAGTAGCTAGGCTAGCTAGTTAGCTACCCTTTTGCGAGCTAGTGCTACTAGTGTCCCCAGCCATGATTCATGGCATGTGCAGCGCGGCGCTACCCACTACCTAGCTAGCCAGCCATACTAAATTGAAGTATTGAAGTTGTATGTACCTACATAACGCTGCGTATTTCTGTAAGCACGTTTGATTGCAAAGGCTCAGAAAATGGAATAAGGATACTAGCTATCTAATTACTTGACCAACTTTAACTTGATTGGTGTGCTAATGACCTGGACATGACCGTTGCAAGTCTGTCAAATCTAACCAGTCAATAGCAGCTATTCACAATTTAGCTAAGATCAGCTGAGCTGATCTATTTTCTTTAGCAGACTGAATTTGCCATCAAACCACACATTTGTCAGCTATTGTGAATTTATGAAACTTTTTACCCTAGTAGTTTTATAAATAATATACTGCCATATTGATTTGATGTGTTTCTGAAATCATTTCTCAGCCTTTTTTGTCATGGATTAATATCTTATGTATGTTTAATGTATTTGTTCCTCCTCTGCCTCCAGGAGTAATCTAGGTGTAATTTCAAGATGGTCAAAATATTTGTAGGCAATCTAGCCACAAGCACCACAGAGGAAGAGCTGCGTAGCCTCTTCACCCAGTATGGTAAGATCTCAGAATGCGACATCCTTAAGAACTACGGTTTCGTCCACATGAGCAGTCAGACTGAGGCCGAGGAGGCTATCCGTAACCTCCACCACTATGAGCTGAACGGTGAAGCCATGAACGTGGAGATGAGCAAACGGAGACCCAAGTCCACCACCAAACTGCATGTCAGTAACATCCCGGAAGACTGCAGCGGTGTGGACCTAAAGGCCAAGTTTGAGGAGTACGGCCCTGTGGTGGAGTGTGACATAGTGAAGGACTACGCCTTTGTGCACATGGAGTGTGTGGATGATGCTATGGAGGCCATCAGCAAACTGGACAACACGGCCTTCCAAGGTGAACTTTCGGGCGGGGGCGAATACATAAGCTGTGCTAACCGTAGATATGTTTTGGAATCGGCTTTGAGATGCATAGAAATCCCGTGACGAGTAATTGCCTCTAGCTCTATGTCCTCTCCTGTAAAAAAGGCAAAGTGTATACATTACCGGACACGGTTCTTGTCTTGGAGAGAATAATAATTGCTAATGTAAACGGCGGTGAGAGTTCTTCTCGTGGTGCGTATCTAAACAGCCGTATCTAAATAAATGACCATAACGTGATGATGCTCATGAAAACCAAATCTCTCAATCAGGACAATGAGCCTTTTTTTCCCTCTGTAGTCGTGTAAGAGTCAGTTGGCTTTCGTGTCAGAACCCCACCGTCTCATGCGTGTCTTCTCTCTCCTCACAAGGCAAGCTGATGAGCGTACAGCTGTCCACCAGTCGGCTTCGCACCGCCCCGGGAATGGGAGATCAAACCGGCTGCTTTGTCTGCGGGAAACAGGGGCACTGGTCCAAAGACTGCCCGAGTGGTCAGAACGGTAGCTACGACGATGGCCTCGGAGGCGGGCCGATGAGGGGCCGCGGTCGCGGTAGGGGCTTCCCGCCGCGGGGTCCCCCGGGTTACGGCAGGGGCGGCGGCGGCTACGGGATGCCCAGGGCTCCGCCATCTGATTACATGATGGCTTATAGCAGAGAGGCAGGCTACCTGGGAGGGATGCCACCCCCTCCCCCTATGAGTCGTAGGCCTAGTTACGGAGCGTCCCGTGAGTACAGTGACCTAAGGGAGCGGTACAGCAGCAGGGCAGCTAGCGCCTACCCAGAGAGGGCAGTGTACGAGCGTGACCGATACAGCAGCGTAGACTACTATGAGAAGTACAGAGCACGGCCATACGGATCTAGCTATTTTGAGGAGCGCCGCCTCGCCTATATCCCCCCTCCCCCTCCCCCCTCTTCCTCCCTGTCAAGGCTCTCCTCCGGCCTCGACCTGTACGAGCGCCGGCCGCTGCCCCCCCCGTCGGCGGCGGCCGCCGCCGCCTCGTACTACGCGCGGGACCGCAGCCCGATCAGACGAGTCCCGGTCGCCCCGGCAGGCTTCGCCTACGAGCGTTCGCGGCTCTCTCCGATGTCGGCCACCAGAAGCTCCTCCTACGCCATCGCTCGCGCCCGGGACCCCTATGCCGAGCGGTCACGCTATGCTTACTAAAGCCACACTGCCCAAGGTGAGCCAAACAGAGCTGTTAGCCATACTAATCGGTGTGTTCTTAGGTCTCTCATCGGTGTGAGCCTGTAACTGTATACCGGGTATGTGACACACAGTTGAAGAATGGGCTGCTTATTGTCGGTTTCTCATGTTCTTCCCCGGTGAACAACTTGGTCGGCTCCCTCACTGCTTCTAAAGCTGAGACTCAGACTGTGAGGCCGACTCAACAGGGAATGCTCTGCTCTTTTCCCAGGTGTTTATGC
This sequence comes from Mallotus villosus, assembly GCA_903064625.1. NCBI lineage: Eukaryota > Metazoa > Chordata > Actinopteri > Osmeriformes > Salangidae > Mallotus > Mallotus villosus. The sequence goes on from CAEFZP010005126.1 coordinate 47,036, forward strand.
GAGTCGTTGGACTTTTCATTTTCCTCCATCCTCCGAGCTGCGTGGTTCCTCCCGGCTGCGTGACGTGCCACAAATAAACAAACCGTTCATGGTTCCAACTCTGAAATGTGACTTCGTGAGACGACTTTGGGTGGAAAATGGCGTTCATCCTCTTCCTGGCACCTGTGTGTGCCAGTGGCCTGCAGATATATTGTCTTCTCAACTAACGAATCAATCCATCTTCTCAAACATCATCATTTCTCTATTTTACTTTTTTTCCTGTTATATGGGCGTTGCTATTTTGAACCTCATTAGTGTGGTTATAATACGGTGTGATGTTTAAACTAGCTTGCTCTACAGGCTTTCCAGTAGCTTTTATCATGGATGTCACTTTTGATTTGATTTGAAACCTGTGTATTTTTTTCTCCTTCACATGCTGCATCTCCTAGACATCCCCTAAGCAGATAGTTGCAGTATATTTGTTTGAAAGGGGTGGTTTTGGAGATTTGATACTGGCAATATCTTCTTGCTTTTATTTCAGTTGTATAGTTATTCATCTTGGTTATGTTATTGACAGCCCAGTAAATGTTATTTCTATGTTGATTTGGTCCTCTAAAACTCATTTTATATAAAAGTCCAGCAATGGCACCAAGTAAAATGTTACGTGAAATTTAGTTTGGAGCACATTTGGTGTGAGTGTCCATCTGGCATCACTCTTTCTGTTTTATCATACGGCTTCTGAATTGATATAATCCCAGAACATACATTCCAGCTTTTAGATCTATAATGGCATTTTAAAGGGTGATTTACAATATTACCTAAATCATTTGATTGATTAACCATCTTGACAAGTTTTAAAAATGCAATCAAGCGAAAGAGCAGTTAGTTTGTATGAGGTTCCATCGTGCATCAAAGTTAACACAAAAGGCGATTCTGAAATGTAGTTGTCTGTTTTAGGTGTCAGCAGGGCCGTAAATGATCCATTTATATCCCCCCACCTGTTGTCAATTAGTCCATCAAAAGTGCTTTGGGCCGCGTCTACTATCTTGTAATTGACGTTTCCGCATAATTTTGGTATTCTATATGGGCAAGATAGATGGCAACATGGCATCGAGCGGTATGACTGAAATGAAGCGGTGTAACTCAGGTCTTTTACATCACCATTGAGATGACAGGTTGCTTGTGTTATCAATTTTTGGGTGCCTTTGTGAGCCCAATTGGGATTTGTTGTAGTTTGTACTTCCAACACAGTCAAAGCGTGTATGTCTAATGCATTTTTATTTTTAATAAACCGAAAGTTATTTTGGTGACCTCTTTATGTGGTTTGCTTTATCCATTTTCAAAACGTTAACCGACTGCCCTATGTCGATCAACGAAGACATGTTGACTGCATAAACACCATCCTTGTGCTGTAGTTATGTCATTCAGCAAGGTGGCTAGCCATTTGTCCAACGAACTGCTACTAGCACGTTAGCATAGTTAGCACTAGATACACCATTGGAGGGTTCTCGGTGGCATGCGCAGCGCCATTTCATGCTGGTTTGCGATTTTGGATTACGGAGACCGTATCTGGATTACGGTGAAAGGTACAATATCGTTGTATTGATGTATATTTATTAGCCGCCGTATGAACATAATTACATCTGCAAATATTGTCACTACGCAATTGAAATAAATCTACTACTTTAGGCTATACTTTATGCAAATCTGGCTAGCATGGGCGTGTAATCCAAACTGTCGAAAGCAATATTGCCAATGATTGAATTTAATCGCCAAATATCTATCATATATCCAGGAAATCCAATAAGTGCATGTTGCTGAGCAATGGCATGTTATAGCAAAACATGACAAATCATGTAGTTAGTCCACGCTACGTAGACTGTGATTATTCTATTGTTGGTAAAAAAGCTGCACTGGTTCACAAACTTGGTTTGTATCCTACATTCATTTGCATAATACTGAAACTGGAACAGGATACAATAAATGCAGTACAAGGATCAAATCAATGAGTAGGCTATGCTATGAAATTACATAAAGAAATGCACACAGTGATTGTGTCATCATAATTGACTTGCTGTCATTACCCCTAATGCTTAATTTCATCCTGTTTTACTGCAGTAAAGTGGGTGCACCATGGTGAAAATATTCATTGGCAACCTGTCACCAGACACCACAACAGAAGAGCTCCGCTCCCTTTTCTCCCAATATGGCAAGATCTCTGAGTGTGATATCGTCAAGAACTTTGGCTTTGTCCACATGGATGACAAGGCAGAGGCAGACGAAGCCATCCGTAACCTCCACCACTATGAACTGAATGGGCAGGCTATGAACGTTGAGCTCAGCCGTGGCAAACCCAAGGCCTCCACCAAGCTACATGTGGGCAACATCGACTGCACCAACCAAGAACTACGGGCGAGGTTTGAGGAGTACGGCCCTGTGGTGGAGTGTGACATAGTGAAGGACTACGCCTTTGTGCACATGGAGCGTGTGGAGGATGCTATGGAGGCCATCAGTAATCTGGATAACACGGCCTTCCAAGGTGAACTCTTAGGCAGGGCGTGATTTGGCCAGCTGACCAGTGTACAGTAGGTCACACTGCAAATTGAAATAAGACATTTTGTGCACAATGACTAACAGAAGCCATAGGTAAGTCAAGGAGGCAGGTAAGTACAGTGGAGAGGGAGTGAGCAACAGTCAACCAATCACTGATGAAAGAAAAAGGACACCTCCCAGTCTACATTACCTGTAAACCCATACTGGAAACTCTTCATATTATCATGGTTGTCAAATGTACTGTACCAACCAGGCTAAACTGTACTAGCCTTAGGATTTAAATTGACTTGAAATCACTGTAAGAAAGGATTCTACAGATACATAGTTAATGAGCCTGTTGTATCGTGGCAAATTGTTTTGCGTCTCTCTCTTTTAAGGCAAACTGATGAGCGTGAAGCTTTCGACTAGCCGCCTGCGTACTGCGCCGGGAATGGGAGAAAGGACGGGTTGTTATCGGTGCGGGCAGGAAGGTCACTGGTCCAAAGAATGCCCGTTAGACCAAAACGGGAACTACAGAAACGGTTCAGAGTCAAACTCGGACGGATACGGTGCCCCCAGGTTCGGTGGGGGGGGGGTCGCGGCCGGGGTCACCAAGGTTTCGCAGGCAGCTACGCTCCCGTGCACGGTTTTGCCAGGGGTTATGGCAGCGGTGGTGGTATGCCCGGGTATGCCCGGGGCGTGGGCTACGAGAGCGCTATGAGTTACGGGGTTCCACCAAGTTACGGCATGAGTGCAGCTGCTGCGGCAGAACATAGCATGGCCCGGATGTACAGCGGCGAGGCCGCGTTCGGGGGCAGCAGCTCAAACTACGGCGCGGTACCTGCATACCCGGTGCGACGGCCGTCCTACGAGGACGGGGATCCATACGGTGTGGTGGACTTCTATGAGAAGTACCGGGCTCGCCCTTACGGGGGCAGTTATTTCGAGGAGCGTCGTTCTGTCCCCTTAGGCACCCAGCTTCCCTCCTCCTCGGCCATAATGAGGGAGCGCCTGCCGCCCTCTAGCCTCGACCCGTACGAGCGCCGTCCCCTTCCTCCTCCACCTGCCCCTGCGTCCTCATACTACGCACGTGACCGGAGCCCCATTCGGAGAATCCCTGCTGACGCCGAGGGCTACGGGTTCGAGCGTTCACGCCTTTCCCCGGTGCCCGCCCTTCCTAGGAGCTCGGCTTACGACATCCCGCGGGATCCCTACGGCGAGCGTGCGCGCTTTGCTTTCTAACTTTACTTCCACACCTGCCAGGTGAGAGCTGACTGGCCGTCCAAGGTTAGGGCTGTGCTCTGCTGAACATATGAGTCTCATGGGACTCATGGGAATCTGAACACCAAGGCCCAGTTTCCCAGTCATAGATCAAGCCTATTCTGAAAGTCGGAGAAAAATGTAATGAACATCTTCGTTGATTTTTTTTTGTCAAGGCTTAATCTGTGTCTGGGAAACTGGGCCCAAGTGTTTAATAACTTGGTTGGCTAGATAAAATGTAGTTGTAGAAGGCGTGGGAAATGGGAAAAAGCTGATCTCTAGTCACATTGATAAAGTAAAGCATGCCCAACAGTAGCTGTCAAATGGAGACCCTGTTGATGGATGACATTGTTACTTTGGTATGCTCTCTTTGCAGGTGATACTTCATCATGCGCGACAGACTCGGTTCCGTCGGCCATCTTTTAATCCTTGCGATGCGTTTCGGCTTTGGCGCGATCGATGGACTATCTAGCATTAATGCTACTGTATGTTGCCTCACTACCCGGCATCTGTATCATGTTTCAGCTTATACTTAAGTTGCATTTTCATGTATTTCCCCACTGAATGTGCTTAAACGCTGTTTAGTTTCAATGTGGGCCTAGCAGATGTTTCACTTTAAGGTATCAGATTCAGGCAGTGTTGCAAATTTATTTCCTGGCTCATCATATTTGCCTTTTTAAGAGACCATATTAAACTATCACAGTTTGTGACTTAAAATTTAAATATATTAACATTCTGAATTGCACATAGACCCACCATGGTTAAACATAAACCTTTGTGTGAATCACACAATGAGTGATGTATGTGGGTAGAAACCAACGTCTCTCAACCTCCCATAATTATTTTCCAGAATATCAAAAAAGAATTGATGCAATGAATAAGACAATACATCTCACTCCATGCATTGTACACTCCAAAGATGGGTTTGTTCATGTAAGGTTACACTATCCAAGCTATATTTTTTAGCTTTTAAAAGTGAAAAATATAACATAACAAATTACTCCTACAGGTTCACAACATTTATACATAGGTTTGAGTGCATCTGTACTGAACAGTTTTTGTCCTATTCAGCTGATTTAAAATGTTTCTGTACATTTGTTTGAAATAAAAAAAAATATATAACCCCTTTTCTGAGTTTTATTGTATTTAATGTCAGTGATTTCATCTTGAAAATTGTATAAAGTATTTTTTCGTAAGCCAACAAGAGCAATACATTGAAGTTTATTTAAACAAATTGATGTTCCTGGAGGACCATTTGGGAATGAAAAGCACATCAAACCTCCTTGAGAGCCCATCGCCAGTAGAGCCATGTAAAGACTTCATGGCTCTGATCACAGACATAATGGCTCTTGATTGCCAGGATTACAGGAAAGGGATTGACAAAGGAAGTATCCAATCCCGTCGTGACCTTATTTTCTGTCCAATGAAAAGCAAAGATGTAGTGAAAGGTCCAATAGGAACACTGCACATACCAGTTGAACCTCCTTTGTAGTGTTCACCCTTCAGTCAAGCAGGCGCCATCTTCTAGAGTAATAGTAAGCCACACCACCGCAAGAGTTGCGAAGGTTCTTGTTTAGCTAATTGTCTGTAATTGTTAATAACCCGTAGTTTGGACCCGACGCAATTCGACTTTACCAAATTTTGAGTACATTTTGAAATGGCTACGGGAGCAAATGCAACCCCTTTGGGGAAGCTGCACCCGAGTATTGGCGCTAAAAGAGGCTTCGATGCTGGGCCCGGTGCGGGTTTAATGCCTCCACCGATTCCGCCTGTATCCTTTCCCCCTCTGCAGAATTTTCAACCCCCAATGCCAACCGTCTCGTTCCCGGTAGCAAACCAGTTTACCGCAGGGGCTGGTTTTCCGACTCTGGCTCCACAACCACCTCCTCAAGTGTCTGTAATGCAGACACAGTCAGGTAAGATGGCTAGCAAGCTAGTTATCTTTTGGCTAGCTAGTAGTTAGCTTAGCCCCATGCCATGGTTAGCCCGACGAGCGAGTTAGCTAGCTAGGTAGGCTAGCTATATTAAAAATCAACAACGTGGGCCATTGAGGCCTGTGCATTGGCTCAACGCTCGAGAATACTGTAAATCTATATGGCTACTTGATGTAAAGTTGGATCAGACAAAGATCGGTTGTATGGAGTATGATTTTAGGCTAGATGATGGTTAAAGTTGTGACGGAAATGGTTGTTGCCAAAGCTATCTTATTTGAGACTATTTCCCATGACCACCCCATCCTGAATGTAACAAAGCGAACCCATTCGCCATCATAACCTAGGAACATACTGCACTCAAACAACTAAAACACTGATACACTTGTAAGTTGCTACGCATTATGTTATTTCCCCCCCCCTTTAGACTTCGGTCTGAAAAAGGCCAGGAAGAGGAGTCGTTGGAGTAGTGAAACCCCCGACCAGAAGACTGTCATTCCTGGCATGCCTACGGTCATCCCTCCTGGACTGACCAGGGATCAAGAGAGAGCCTATATAGGTAACTGAATTGACATATTTATATTGATAGATTTGGCGGTTGGTACATTGTTACAGAATGTTGTCCTACAGCCACTAGCTCATATGTCCTAAATCTGTGTGGTTCGATGGGTCTAATTTTTGCATAATGTAGTGTTCTACTGTTCATGTACAATGCATAATTTCACCAGTTAGAGGTCATCGGAATGACACGCTATCATTGCACTTTCTTCAATGCTTAAAAGATAAGCGCTGTCCACAATATTTTGTTTTCCCTTAGCGAGCTCAATTTCTACACTCTAACTGATGAAATGAAGTATTGTTATCCACTGAGTATACTAACTTGTTGATGTGGAATGTGAATGAAGGCAATTTCTTCCAGGAGCAGTGGTTCTCCTGTAGCAAATGTTTTTGTGGCAGAAGGTTTTGCATACTATTTGTTATCCATTCGCAAACGAAACAATTCTAAATAGCTAGTGGTGTGAGACATCTACTGCTTGCTGTGTAGTGTCTTGGGCTGAAGCAGGTACTGTCTTGCCTGTCCCTCTATTTCATTCTCTGTTCCCCAGCATGTTGTTCTTGTGACATGCACTAAATATGACTTGTGAATATGTTTTTATGTGTGAGCAATGCTGCTTAAATGGCCAAATACATTAACACAGTCAGACTTTTAACAATGGTTTGACCTCTGTGATTACAACAGAGTTGAATCTGATAAGCTCAAAGTTAATGTTACTATGACTACAACAGTGAACCCTAGTTCCTGATAACTACAGTATAAAGAATGACCAGTGTGGCCATTGCCAGCTAGCAGCAGTGTTGCACCACTAAACTGCCCCTGTAGACACACTTTATGTGAACGTGAAGCAGGTGAGTCCACATCTTATGACCTTGTCAATAACATAATTTGTTATTGATATATGTTCAGTCACTGTTTAAGATCGGTCTTCCTTGGTATGTGAGCATTCATCTCTGCCTACCTTGTTTTGTCACATTTACCTTTTTGTTTGCTCATTGACGTCCTGGTAACCACGAGAGAGCTATTTAAGAAGAAATAGCAGTGAAATTCAATTCACAGGGACTGTCTGCATCTGTGGTGTAGCTTCCAGTGGAACCAGATTTATATTTGAGTCATTACTGAATCAATTTGGGAGTAGGGGGTATGAATTGGGAGGACACCAGGGATGTGTTCTGTTAGTTATGAGTGATTCATTCTGTGCATGTTATGTACTTCCTTTTATTTTTCCAATGAAATTCAATGATTGCTCAAAGTAACAGCAGCACCCCCATCTTTAGATTTACTGAAGTGCAGCGAGTAACACTGAAGAAACTCCTATTTTATTGGGCTTATTGGTGGACCAAGAACCAGGCATCTCCCTTAAATGCCAAAGCCGTGTTTGATGACTAATTCTGTAGTGGTAAACAGTCATTTACAAAGATTTGTGAGGTTTGAAATTTTGGCTGGCATTTTATGGAGACTTGGTCTTTTGATCCAATTAAATGTTGCTACATGTAATTGAACCCTTCCACCATGACTGGGGTTCAAGATCAGCCACTACCCATCCTTTAACCAAACCTCACAGAATGCTATTTTCACCTATTGATAAACATTTGTATATAATATCAATGAATTATAGATATTTTACTACATATATTTTACCCCCAGAAATGAGGAACGGTTTTTCCATGTGTGTAGAATTACTTGCAAAAAAAAAGTACATTTGATCCCTCTTGTGTTTTCAATGTTTACGATTCATCATAATCATGTTTTCCTTTGCCTCTCAAAGATAAGAGACAGTGCTCTAATTAACGTACTGTCTCCCAGTTGATGCTTAATTGTGGTAACCACATTTCTCTCCATCCCTCTTTTTTTCTTTCCTAACCTGAATTCTTCCAGTCCAACTGCAGATCGAAGACCTGACTCGTAAACTGCGTACAGGAGACCTGGGAATCCCTGTTAACCCTGAGGACAGGTCGGGAAAAGTTTTAAACCCACGAACAGTAACATTTTTCTACCTTCTTGACGTTTCTTATGAAGCCATATGTTGGCGTTTGGTTGATCAAGAGTATCTCAGAAGATGCTCCACTTAGACATAAGTTTACAGGTACTAGGTTACATATCGGTTAGCTTTGTTTGTTAGTAAAACACAACTTGTTTAGTATGAAATTAGCTAGTTTTAAAGACAAGTTTATTTTAAGGTGCCTGTGTTAAGAGTTGATTAAGTTATTCTGATTTCCTCACTTATGTGGAGGTGATCTGAGATTGCCCTTCTTTGGCTTCTATTTTAATCTGACTCATTTTGAATCAAACTTTTTATAGATGCATTGTCCAATGACAGATTAAATTATTCTTTGCATTACTTGTATCTAGTCTGTCATAAGACAATGCCTAATTGAATATGATACAAATTTATGGAATATTATTTTTAGTTAATTACGTAAAATGTTTAAAAGGCTTGAGTCAAATTATTTTGATTTCTGTCAATGTAGGATTGAATGTGATGTTCAAATAATTTAACAATGATTTCAGTCTCCTACATTCATTGATGGAATTCAAATAAGCATTGAACCCAACCTTTTGTATGATGTTGGGTGTAAATGTGGGGTGTGTGGTGAGGACTTTACTGTTGATTATGCATCTTGAATGACACTTTCATTCAGGGCTAAAGGTTTTTCAAAGTTTTCAGATGCGTTACTCTTTGTCGTAGTTAATAGAGAGGACCTAATCATTATAATAATAAGACTACATATCTTATTGGTTAGTTCTAACCTACATATTGTCGCAGTAGATGTTTATTTATAATAATAATAATAATAACGTCTATGGAAGCTATCTATAGAAATACCGTAATTTTTGCCATAACTTGATGACTAGGTCCTGATGTGTTGCCTTCTTCCTGCCACATCTGTTCCTTTCAAATGATCCAAACACTCATAGGATCCATCAAAAAAACATGTCCAATTAACTATTAACAGTTGGATGTTTCTCCATGGTCATTAATGGTTTTCCCATTATGAGTCCAACTGACGGGGTTTCCCAGTATTCCAGGCAGACTGTTGGACCCTGGAGGAGAACTCATGACCTCACTGGCTCCCATGTCACATGACATGCTCCCATTTCCTAGTCAAAATAAGCATCTATTCCTGCAGGAAACGTCTATGTTCTCGCTGAGAGTGTGCATATATCTCTTTGTTGGCCACAGTCCATGTCGTTTGTACATGATATAGGTTCTCATAATCTTTAATCAGACATTTCCACAGCGACAACATAAGGCTCATTCCAGGTCTTTTAATAAAACCACCTCCCCACTCTAACGTGAGCCCAATGAGGTGGTGTTTCAGGTTGTCACTGTTGAAAAAAAGGCAAAAAAGCAAACAGGAATCTTTCCTTAATTATTTTTCTACTCTTCCTCTCCTCTGAATGGTCCATGAAGCCAGGCACAAATGTCGCTCTCTGTGGGGAGCACAGGAAAAGGTTAACATCTAATCATGATTCCTTTTCTCTAACCCAAATTACCCCTCGTCACCTTAACCTTTTTCAAACACAGAGCCTCCTTATCGCAGCAAAGCAGGTTTTCGGCATCCCAGGGGCAAGTTCGGATCCCTCTCCACGTCAACTCCAAACATGGCACCGACTCCCAAAGCAAACCGTTCTTTTTAGGAGTGCGTTCCCCCCCCCTCCCCACGCCACCTGTTTCATAGGCCTTCGTCCTGTATGTAGGTTTAGCTACGCTATATTTTTTGACAGTTTGGCTTTTAACCATGGTGTCTGCCCCAGTAAAGTATATTCACCCCCCTCCATATTCTTTATTCCCCTCCGCCCATACAGGGGTGGCACCTTAACTTAATTTGGCTTCAGTGTTATTTTATGTCGGCCTCAACGCCCCCTGGTCAGCTTCTCAGGTGCTACAGTCTGAAGAAGCAGATGGAATGACTATTCAGAACGCCTTGAGCATGTCACGTACTCCACAATGAGACTAGACCTTTTCATCCCCCCCTCCCACATTAGCGACCAACTGCTTTACCGTAACCCATGTTTTTCTTGCTTCTCCTACCCGTCAATGAGAAGTGGCTCTGGGACACGATCAGGTGTTCCTCAGCCGAGTGGTCATTCTGAGGCATAGCGAGACGTAGGGACTCTGTGGATGCTTGGCAGTGTTGTGGTTCCAGCAGGAGCTTCTCCTGGAGATTGAGCGTTGTCTTCTTGTCTGTCCCCTCCCCGTCCCCATGCGCAGGTCTCCCTCCCCGGAGCCCATCTACAACAGCGAGGGCAAGAGGCTGAACACACGGGAGTACCGCACGCGCAAGAAGCTGGAGGAGGAGCGCCACTCGCTAATCACAGAGATGGTGGGACTCAACCCTGAGTTCAAACCCCCGGCAGACTACAAGTATGGGAAGCCTTAAAACACTGGATATCCTGTTTGCTTAGACCTTTTTTTTTCTTCTCCTCTTTGGGATTTTTACATTAGAATTTAGTTAAATGTGTTGTCAAATTTTAGAGTTTTGTGTTGCTATGGAAATAGGCTACTCAGGACTTAAATGACCATTGTCTTCCTCCTCCAGACCCCCGGCCACCAGGGTCAACGACAAGGTGATGATCCCACAGGACGAGTACCCAGAGATCAACTTTGTTGGCCTTTTGATCGGGCCGCGGTGAGTAGACATTAGCATTATTTTAGCGTCTGGTGTAGCTATGATCTGGGAATCGTCTCAGGCACGTTTGTAGTGGAGTGAATGGTGCCTCTGAGTCTGACCGGGACTACTGTTTTACACCTTGCAGTGGTAACACCCTGAAGAACATAGAGAAGGAGTGCTGTGCCAAGATCATGATCCGTGGCAAGGGCTCCGTGAAGGAGGGCAAGGTGGGCCGCAAGGACGGCCAGATGCTGCCTGGAGAAGACGAGCCGCTGCACGCCCTGGTCACCGCCAACACCATGGACAACGTCAAGAAGGCCGTGGAGCAGGTCAGAGTGCACCCAACCTGCAGCTACCTCACCCCCAAACACAGCACTGTCTGCCAGAGCAACCACCCCACCACGCTGTCTCCTCAGGGATTATACTGGATATATCACATGCCTGTCTGGGGGGGATTGTACCTTGATGTGAAAGGAGGCTTACGGTGTGCTTTGCTGTGTAGATCCGTAACATCTTGAAGCAGGGTATCGAGACCCCCGAGGACCAGAACGACCTGCGGAAGATGCAGCTGAGGGAGCTGGCCAGACTCAACGGCACCCTGAGAGAGGACGACAACAGGTCAGCCATGATCTAGCCCTGAGAGAGGATGGGGATCCGGCCAGCCAGGAAAAGCTCTCGCTGGTCCACTGCAGTCTAGGTTTCATGTTTGACCATGTTTTTTTTGCACTTTGCCCCCCAGGATTCTGCGTCCGTGGCAGAGCTCGGAGCCCCGCAGCATCACCAACACCACCCTCTGTACCAAGTGCGGTGGAGCCGGACACATCTCCTCTGACTGCAAGTTCACCAGGTGACTCAGCACTTTTCAAGTCTCTGTCCGCTAGGGTTCCGTTACTCTTAGTCAGACCCGCTTTTAAACAAAGGAAACGGCGACTCTCGTCTCGCACCGAAACAGAGGTTTGCCTGAAAGGAATCATGATTTGAACGACCACTTCTAAGATTAGGGAGAGTCAAGCGGCTAAAAGTCCTCACTGAATGGAATGTTTTGTGCTTTCTTCCTTTTGGTGCGTCCAGTCCGTAGTTAACCTCCATGCTTGTTCCCCCAGTTCCTTTTCCGCCCAGAGGACAGGCGAGCCGCCCCCAGTCAGCCCAGGACAAGGCCCGGATGGACAAGGAGTACCTGTCCCTCATGGCGGAGCTGGGCGAGGCCCCCGTGCCCTCCTCCGGTGGGGGACACTCCAACAACCACGGCCAACGGGGCTCGGGGCAAAACAACAACCAATCTTCGGTCAGTTCTACCTTCAACACACACACACACACACACTGACAGGAGGAAATTGGGTTAGGCCTGGCTCTGGTTGCACCAAGGTCAAAGGTTGTATTGCAGACGTTACTTAGCTCTATATATATACAGTCGTATGCAAAAGTTTAGGCACCCCTCTGAGGCTGCATGATAATTTCCTGTCTTCACCAAAAAAGATCAATATAATATTGTAATATTACTTTTCTAGTTAACACTGAGTGCTGGGGTGTTTTCCAGACAAAGATATTTGGTGTAGCAGTATTTAGTTGTGTGAAATTAAATCAAATGTGAAAAAAAGGCTGTGCAAAAGTTTGGGCACCCTTATCATTTATTTGATTTGAATACCTCTGCCTACTAAATGCTGATTAACTGCAACACATAGTTAGTCTGATTAACTCGTTAAGCCTTCAATTACATAAAAAGGTGCATTCAATCATTAGAAAGGGTATTTAAGTTAGCCAATTGCAAGTTTTGCTTCTCTTTGATTCTCCTCTGAACAGTGGCAAAATGGGGGCATCAAAACAGCTATCAAATGATCTAAAAACAAAGATTGTTCAGCAGTATGGTTTAGGGGAAGGCTGCAAAAAGTTATCCCGGAGGTTTCAGCTATCAGTTTCCACTGTGAGGAATGTCATTAGGAAATGGAAGGCAACAGGCACAGTTCTTGTTAAGGCCAGAAGTGGCAGGCCAGGAAAAATAACAAAGAGGCAAAGGCGAAGAATGGTCAGAATGGTCAAGGACAACCCTCAGATCACCTCCAAAGAGCTGCAAGGTCATCTTGCTGCAGATGGTGTCACTGTGCATTGCTCGACCATTCAGCGCACATTGCACAGAGAACAGCTGTATGGGAGAGTGATGCGGAAGAAGCCTTTTCTGCACACGCGCCACAAAAAGGCTCGCTTGAGGTTTGCCAAACTACATTTGAACAAGCCAGGCTCATTTTGGAACAAAGTACTGTGGACTGATGAGACAAAGATGGAGTTATTCGGTCACAACAAGAGGCGTTACGCATGGAGGCAAAAGAACACAGCATTCCTAGAAAAACACTTGCTGCCCACAGTAAAATTTGGTGGGGGGTCCGTCATGCTGTGGGGCTGTGTGGCTAGTGCAGGAACTGGGAATCTAGTTAAAGTTGAAGGTCGTATGGATTCAACTCAGTACCAGCAAATTCTGGACAATAATGTTCAAGAATCTGTAACAAAGATAAAGTTACGGCGCAGTTGGGTGTTCCAGCAGGACAACGACCCGAAACATTGCTCCAAATCCACTAAGGCATTTATGCAGAGGAACAACTACAATGTTTTGGAATGGCCATCCCAGTCCCCAGACTTGAATATAATTGAAAATCTATGGGGTGACTTGAAGCGGGCTGTCCACGCTAGGCACCCATCAAACCTTACTCAACTGGAGATGTATTGTAAGGAAGAATGGTCCAAATTACCTCAATCCAGAATCCAGACACTCATCAGAGGATATAAAAAGCGTCTAGAAGCTGTTATTTTTGCAAAAGGAGGCTCTACTAAATATTAATGTGATTTTTCTGTTGGGGTGCCCAAATTTATGCAAGTGTCTAATTCTCTTATGATGCGTATGGCATATTTTCTGTTTATCAAATAAACCTTATTTCACGGCTAAAATATCACTGTCCATGACGTATGTGTATATATATGACAAAGACGTTCCTCATCCAAACGCCCAACATTTTATAGATGAAAGTAATGGAGATTATCAGGGGTGCCCAAACTTTTGCATACGACTGTATATGACACAAGGCTGCCAGCTTAAGACAGTAGGAACTTACAGTACATGAGTTATGATATTGTTGTGTGTTTCCATTCAAGGCTAAGACATAAAATAGTATTCTATGTTTAAACTTAACCACCTCATGCTGTGGCCTAGAAGGAACGTATTCTATGGAAACTATATTTGTACTTCTTTACTCCATTGTATCCAAGTCACTCTAACCTATCCACTTCACTCATTAGAACCACAACTCACTATGATGAAATGGATTCATGATCCGAGCTTGTCTTAATACAACATCTTAGTCAAACCTTTTTGAGTCAGTTTTTGTTTGACCTCTGTCATCATTTCCACTTGGACATAACAAACACAGGACATAACACACACACACACACAGTGTACTCGAAATATTCAGGGATGTAGTAGGTGTCTTATCTGTCTGGTCTTTCAACAGAGCCGACCTCCCTGGATGAACTCTAACCAGTCGTCGGACAGAAACTTCCACAACATGCACGGGGGTCACGGTGGCCACGGAGGTCACGGAGGCCACGGAGGGCACCACAACTACCCGCCCCCCATGTCCAACATGGGAGGTCCCCCCCATGTCCCACAACCCCAACGGGATGCCCCCTCCCTGGATGCAGCCCCCTCCTCCGCCCATGGGACAGGGCGGACCACACGGACATCACATGGGTACGGGTCCACTGCCAATGTGAACACGTCTGTCGCATCTTTAACTTGGGAAAGTTTATGTTCCTGACACGTTGCATGTACGAGCATGCAAGGTGGTAGACTAACCTAAAAGTCTTCTCTGGGTTTCCAATAGGTCTGCTGCCTCCTCCGATGAGCATGATGCCCCCCCCCTCCTCCTCCCCCCAACAACCAGCCACCACCCCCACCTTCAGGCCCCCTGCCGCCATGGCAACAGCAGGCCCCCCCCACCGCCTCCGACCAGCAGCATGGCCTCCAGTGCACCTCTGCCATGGCAACAGAGTAAGAACACGGTGCACTTTTCGTGTTTGCTCGTCCGTGGAGCTCAGACACACAGCCAGTGTTCTCAGTCTAGAGAAGCAGGTCAACACAAGTATTGGGAGAAGAGCTCCCGAAATGTGATGTTTTTGAATGCTACTTTTTAGGTTTGATCTATTTTGATGGAGACTGATGAGACAGGAGGACATGCAGGAAATAGGCCTGGGCTGTTTTCTGATGTCGCTTCCTGTCATGTTCCTGTCATTATGACGAGTTTCTTGTTTGCCCCTAACCAATGCTGTCTGTCCACAGATACCACCACCACCTCCAGTCCTGGCTCTGGGAACCTGCCACCCTGGCAGCAGCCCCAGCAGCCCTCTGCCTCTGCGCCTCAGCCCCCTCCACCCATGGGCACCCCGGCCATGGTGCCTCCTCCGCCAGGCGTTCAGCCCCCTCTCCCCCCCGGCGCCCCGCCTCCTCCTCCACCCCCTCCTCCCGGCTCCGCCGGCATGATGTACGCCCCGCCTCCACCCCCTCCGCCCATGGACCCTTCCAACTTTGTAACCATGATGGGGATGGGTGTCCCAGGTATGCCCCCGTTTGGCATGCCCCCAGCACCGCCCCCTCCACCCCCCCCAAAATTAATCGATCACAACCCCCCTGGTCCCCAGCCAACCGCAGAGCAGTGTCCCAGCAGATGTGGTTCAGCCCAGAGCTTCTCAAGCACACACTGATCCTCCTGTTCTACCTGCTGTAGTGCTCCCCAGACAGAGAGCTCCCTTCTACACAGAAAATGACAACCTGGGCTTTTACTCTCTTACAGTGTCAGTAAATGTGTTGCAGAAAAGTGAGATGATGTGGATGAATTGTAAATTTGTTTAACTTAACTTCTTTTTGTTTTTTTTTCTGTTTTTAACGTTGGATTTTGTGTCCTTACACCCCCTGTGCTTAGAGTATGGTATGCATATATTTGGCAGGGCACCGTCATGGACTATTCTCTACTTTTACTTCTCATTCTGCAAATGACACAAAAAGACACGCTCAGTTTTTTGGCTCGACTATACATTTCTCTACATGACTTGATTTTCAAGTTCAAACTTTAGAATTACGACTGATCAATTTAAAATGTTAACCCCCCCCCTTCCCAATTACTTCATGGCCAGTTGTCAGGCATGCCGTTCCAGATAGGTCTCGTGAAACTTCACTGTACAATGCACCTGCTTTGGTTTCACTCAGATGGATATTTTTGTAACTGAACCAAATGAAGTGATGTTTCCAGCGCTCCCGATCTGTTGTTTTGTTACGCTGGCGTTTCTTTTCAGCTGCATTGCATCTTATAACCCAGCTGTCCTTAGCTACATATGCTAATCCTTTTACCCAGATTTCCATGAAGGGGCCGGTGTATAACCTGCTGCTGGTATTGGACGTGGCCTGGACTACCTACACCTCGATATTCTCTGTACATCCTCCTCCTCTCTTCTGTGGCTGTGTGCAGTGTTCTGATCTCTTCAGCACCATCACTATCCCTATTTTGGTCCCTTTAGTTGCTTGAGTTAATGAGAAAAAAAAGAAACAATGTAACATTATACAATTGTATTTTTACTCTATTTTTGGAATTGGTTTGTCAGCCTTATGTTGTGTTGGGACTAGCCTGAATGAATAGAATTTGAATTGTTGCTCGAATGTTATTAAATTGATCATCTTTAATGATTTGGTTGTCGGCGTTTTCTTCTGAAAATATCTAACACAAATGTGTAGAAACAGTTGCAAGTTAACCGCTGTTCTCCTGCTACGGTCATCAACAGAACTCCTATCTAAATATCAATGACTTTGGCAGTTATAACCTACACATAGCAACGCTATACATAGTTACCCAGGGTCACATTCCTTAAGGGATGTCTGATATGCAGAGGGACAGTCTCATTGACATCGAGGCTGTAGGGGACAGATGACAGGAAATACAGGCTGCGTTCCACTATATATATCCACACTGTCATAATATTTAATGTACCAGAAATGTATCATAAATCAGCCGTATGCAAGCTCGTCTCGTTATTCCTCCGCACTAAGGGTTGATGAGAACAGCAGTGGGACCGCAGTGACAACAGTATCGAACCGGTCTGCGTCAGTTCAAGGCGCGGTTATATAACGGTGTCCTAAGCTATTTTATGCATGAGGGTAAGGGCAGCTACATTATGCGATTCCGCATGATGCCACAAAGCTGAACCCAAAGAAAATACCGAAGTTAAGGAGCGACTTTTGAGCCCTGGCAGACTCATGTAGGCCTAGGTGTAATGTCAGCGAAATAATACAATTGCAAATAAAATGGCAATGTACAAACCACGAAGGTTGATGTTTGTCAAAATATTCTCGCGAGTGCAGGTGTGACTAAACTGCCTGTCCTGTCTTATTATTGTTTTATTCAAAGACAGAAGTCGTAGGCCAATGTTTGCAAAAGAGACAAAAAATGATATTATAGCCTATATTCGTTAAGTCTTCTCTTCAATATTTTCCTGGTCCTTTAATACAGCTCTGCAGATTGTGATGTTCCTTAACGTATAAACTCAATTGGGCTACAACTTCAGTAAAGCCCGCCCAATCTGGAAATAAATAATGAGCGGCAGATAAATCTGGACTGGACTGTCATACCAAACCGGGTCGGTACTGAGAGAAAACGCAGTGTGTGACGCACGCTAGTCGACAGTCTAGTCAGTTTATCCTTTCTTTCATCGGATATTCATCGTATGTTGTGGAGTTTGTTTCATTGAAATAATCCTCCAAAATGCCCAAGCCACTGACAGACCAAGAGAAAAGGAAGCAGATATCGGTGCGAGGGCTCGCTGGGGTGGAAAATGTTGCGGACCTCAAGACCAATTTTAATCGTCACCTCCACTTTACACTGGTAAAGGACCGAAATGTGGCGACCAAAAGAGACTACTACTTTGCTTTGGCCAACACCGTCCGCGACCATCTCGTCGGGCGATGGATCCGGACGCAGCAGCATTACTATGAGAAAGACCCAAAAGTAAGCAGCAGGTCTGTCGCAGTCAGTCTCACGCTCTCTCTGCCGCTGTCAAACTCAGTGCGGAACAAGGGCCGGGGTTGGGTTTATTCCAGTAGCCTACTGTAGTTTCGCAGTTTGTTTTCTGATGCATGCCCTAAATAATCGGAGCGCTTTTATATTAAATTAACCCTAGGCTGTTAGTTCTCTAATCGAATAATTCATTTGTAGCTTATACCCTTTCTTAAGAAAACGAATAAATGTCAATGTCAAATTCCTCTTGAGCGTTAGATGTCAAAGCCAAAGCATAGCCTACGCGGTGCATTATATAATTATGTTGTTTCTGCATCATTATGGATTATATCATTTTACGTTTCTGAAAATGTTTACATTGGCTATTGTCGATTTGCCTACATTATGTGCTATTGAAAGACCTTAAAATGCAGCCAGATCCGGAAATGTGATATGTTCCTATTTAGACTTGTTGAAGGCCTCTCAAATGAGTCTACTAGTTAAATATGCATTATGTAATATGATGTCCCAGTGTAGTTCATCCACTGTCCGAAATGTTTGAGAGTATGCTGTGTCTATTGATACTACATCAAACCAATCTATTGAAGTCACTGACCTAAAGTAATTAATTGCCTGTGAAACAGGAAACATGTTGTCAATGCATTGGCTGACCACATCTCTTCTGAGCCCCGTTACTAGGTAGGATGTTTAATAGTACATGGTGTACTGTAACGCCTGCATCATTGTGCTGTGAGCACAAACACTGGGTCTTATTGATATGTATATAGGCCTACGTTCTAATTAATACAATTGTATCATAACTATTATAACGATAGTTGAACTTAAAAATACAATAAAATAGGAAGATTGTGAGCTGAAAGATAATGGTTAAAGGTGCCACAAAACAATCATGCAGTGTTTCCCCCGTAATGCTTTGGATAAACGGGCAGCGTACCCTGAGCGCATGGGTGCTCCTTTTTAACGCATTGACAACGACGGTTTAACATTCCTCACCAGATTCTTGTTCCCCATCTGTTTATGAAATTAATAAGTCATTACAATTTATATTATGACCATAAAGTGCTTCACGGTTTTCCTCCAAAATCATTATTTTCAACATTCAGTTCCAGTGTACTGTTGTTTGAGTGTGTGGTGTATTAATAACCTGTAGCTGGCATCTCCATAGACTAACCTTTGGCACTAGTATGCCTATTTATACACACCATGAAATGCCTTTGTCACTTTATCTTAAACAGTCTTAATAGGTTTTATTATCCATGTTGATCCCCCTCACCATCCCCACCAGGGTCGTAATCATAATATATATTGGGGGGGGGACATCAATATTCAAATCTGGTCAAAATGTCCCCCCCCAATATATTGATTTAAAAATATAAATAAAATATAAATGTGCCACGCTATGACAGGCAACCACGCACACTGTCCAAAAAAAAATCATATTCATAACTAAACGTAAAAAGTTTTCAGGGGGGGACCCTCAGACTACCCAGCAGATTTCGTCCCCCCCAATGTTGACTCCATATGGCTACAGCCTTGATCCCCACCCCTCATCGTGTCTCTGAATTTGCCAGCATGACAACCAGGACAGTAACCAAAACATGCTGGGTCTTCAGAAATTCCATATGAAGGGATAAGTTCCACTATGAGCTTTTGAAAATTATATATTCCATTACTGATTTGGAACAAATGCTGTTTACAAGCTACTCTATACAATTTGTGTGCTCGTGATACTGTGTCCTATAGCCCCCACAATAGAACTCCACTGATGAAATCAGGTGGTTCAGATACCATTTCTACAGCACATGAGAACATTAAGTTATGAAAGCTTAAAGGTGAATTAAATGCATTATATAACAGTGACCCTTGTTTTCTGCTAGTTATAGCTGGACACAGGTTGTATTCATGCCTGTGGTGGAGTCATACTCAACTCTGCCCATTCATGCTGGCTAGCCAGTGCTGGTTTACAAAGAATAGCAGTCTATTTTCCAGGACCTTGTTGCCTTTCAGTAGAGAGGATAATACTGTTTCCAGGGCAAACGACATGGGCACGCTACTCTTTAATTGGCTGTAGACGAACAAGTGCTGAGATAAAGTAACTGCAGTAATATAATGTCATTGCAGCGGGTGTACTACCTCTCCCTGGAGTTCTACATGGGACGGACCCTTCAGAACACCATGGTGAACCTGGCTCTGGAGAACGCCTGCGACGAGGCCACGTATCAGGTGAGGAACTCAGGAAACATCGCAGACAGCAGCTACGAGTCCAATGATGCTTCCCAGATATATGTTAGTCTGTCACCACGTAAATGTTAGATGTGAGCCTAAGAAGGCACCACTTAGGTCCTTCTTGTCGTTCTCAGCTGGGCCTGGACATGGAGGAGCTCCAGGACATAGAGGAAGATGCTGGTCTGGGTAACGGCGGTTTGGGTCGGCTCGCTGGTGAGTTCCTGGATGCCGTGTGTATAACTAGCTGCTTCTTCCCATCTTAAAATAGTAGCGAATGAGAGTGATGGTGAGTTCCAAACAACTTGTCTCACTGAATAATCAATCACCCCCCCCATTCACACCCCATACACTCCCCCTCCCCCCCCACCACCTCACACACACCCCACACACACTCTTGTGCCTCAGCGTGCTTCCTAGACTCCATGGCAACGCTTGGGCTGGCGGCTTACGGCTATGGCATCCGCTATGAGTTTGGCATCTTCAACCAGAAAGTTGTCGACGGCTGGCAGGTAGGACAAGTACTGGGTACATGTTTATAAGCAATAACATGGGCTGCGTACACTGTGTAAAGATAGTGCCATGTGCCCTAATGGAAGTATGGGATATTCATAGTTGATATTTCCTTAATACCTCTACATCACTGAATCCCTCAAACTCTTCACAGGTTGAGGAAGCGGACGATTGGCTGCGCTATGGAAACCCCTGGGAGAAGGCGCGTCCTGAGTACATGCGTCCCGTCCACTACTACGGCAAGGTGGAGCACCATCCTGACGGGGTGAAGTGGGTGGACACACAGGTGAGAGAACACCCACAGTCATCCAACAGACACTTGATGATACTGTCCTGAACACCACTGAACTTCCCTCTTATTGACAGGTGGTCTTGGCCCTGCCCTATGACACTCCTGTACCTGGGTACAGAAACAACATTGTCAACACCATGAGACTGTGGTCTGCCAAGGCTCCCTGTGACTTCAACCTCAAAGACTGTGAGTACTTGATTTAAGTATTGCATCGTACTAGGTTAGTATAGGTTTATAAGGTTAGTATAGGTTATTATGTGTATTAGAGGTTTAGTATACTGTACTGTATATTGTATATTATTTTGTATATTTAAGAGGTTTATTATATTTGAGTTTATCATAATCTATGTTAAACTGAATACTTATATGTTATGTTGTGCCAGGTTGCTTTGCGTTGTCTTGTCCCAAGAATTGCAGTGCCCAACACCTTGTGTTGTTCTGTGCATCTGACAATAAAATACTTGAACTTGAATGTTTTGCATACACGTTAGTTTTTTTGGTGTAAAACACCCATGATGCAACATTTAAGCTAGCGTTGCCAGTCATATAATTTCACAGCCATTGACAAACTTTTTTCTGGTTCCACAGTCAATGTCGGTGGCTACATTCAAGCTGTGCTGGACAGGAACTTGGCTGAGAACATCTCCCGTGTCCTCTACCCTAATGACAATGTGAGGAAAATTGTTTATTCTTGTTTCTACTCCCAGACAGACTCCTGCTTTGTCAATTGACATCAGTAGGTTTATTGTTTACATAACCATGACCCGTACATCTCTAAGACAATAATGTATGTCAAGTTGAATCCAGAATGACTGAGTTTTCACCTTTGTGTTTCGATCCAGTTCTTTGAGGGCAAGGAACTGCGTCTGAAGCAGGAGTACTTTGTGGTGGCAGCCACTCTACAGGACATCATCCGCCGCTTCAAGTCCTCCAAGTTTGGCTCCACAGAGGTGGTGCGCGTGGACCTCACCACCCTCCCTGACAAGGTGGGTCTCACATCACAACCACTTTATTTCTCGGACAACATTCGGGGGATCGTCGTGACGTCAAATGTCCTCCCTGTCTCCAGGTGGCCATCCAGCTGAATGACACCCATCCTGCCATGGCCATCCCTGAGCTGATGAGGATTCTGGTGGATTTAGAGAAACTGACATGGGAAAAGGTACATAGTCCTATTGTATATACTGTACCTACTGTACACTGTGTCGGGAAAAGGATCACTTATGCCATCGCCCCTCTCTCCTCCATCAGGCTTGGGACATCTGTGTACGTACCTGTGCCTACACCAACCACACAGTCTTGCCTGAGGCTCTGGAGCGCTGGCCCATTGACCTGTTCCAGAACCTTCTTCCTCGCCACCTGGACATCATCTACGAGATCAACAGACGTCACATGGAGGTACAATAGGGGAAAAGCACCCCTTCTACCACACCACCAGAAATCCAAACTTCCACCACCAATCGCATTTAATCCTCCTTAATTCCACGTGACATATCAGAGCCTCACTCAGCTCATGTTTTAACACGAGGGGACTTGCCATGAGCTGTAATACCATCATAAAAAAACAAAATGGCCGGTGTTAGTATTTTTTTTAAACCTTTGTCTCCCTCCAGCGCATTGCCAAGCTGTATCCTGGGAGACGATGACCGTCTTCGCCGCATGTCCCTGATCGAGGAGGGGGACATGAAGAAGATCAACATGGCGCATCTGTGTATTGTGGGATCCCACGCTGTCAACGGAGTGGCCCGGATCCACTCGGACATCATCAAGACCTCTATGTAATAAAGTCAAGGACTATTCTGTTGCAGACTATTGGGCATAGAAAGCTGGGGGGTCAGATGGCTAAGCGGTTAGGGAATCAGGCTTTTAATCAGAAGGTTGCCGGTTTGATTCCCAGCCGTGGAAAATGATTTTATGTCCTTGGGCAAGGCACTTCACCCTACTTGCCTCAGGGGGAATGTCCCTGTGCTTACTGTAAGTCTCTCTGGATAAGAACGTCTGCTAAATGACTACATGTAAATGAACCATAACAGTAAAGGGGGCTACACAAGCAAGCAGTCACAATGTTAAGTTTTAAGGTACAGTATGTTTCTCGATTGGTCTCCACGTTGACTGTTATCTGGTCATTGGCTATATCCCCAGCTTCAAGGACTTCTATGAAGTGGATCCACACAAGTTTCAGAACAAGACCAATGGCATCACACCCAGACGTTGGCTGGTCATGTGCAACCCTGGCCTTGCTGAAGTCATAGCAGAGGTGCGTTGCATTAATGAAATTACAGTCAAAGTGGATTAAGGCTCCATGATTTGCCGTTTTAGATGAGTAGTGAGTGATGGTTCTAAATAGTAGTGTTTCTTTGTATTCAGAGGATTGGGGATGAGTATATGCGTGATCTGGACCAGCTGAAGAAGCTGCTCAAATTTGTGGATGATGACGCATTCATCCGCGATGTCGCCAAGGTCAAACAGGTAGGAGGAAAACGATGTCCAGGTTTTAAACCCGTTTTCGTTCATCCCTGTCGGTTGTTAGATGAAGTCAATGTGTCTCACAGCTTGTACTTCACTCGACAGGAGAACAAGCTGAAGTTTGCCGTCTACCTTGAGGAGCATTACAAGGTGAAGATCAATCCCGACTCCATGTTCGATGTTCATGTCAAGAGGATCCATGAATACAAGAGGCAGCTTCTCAACTGCTTGCACATCATCACTCTCTACAACCGTGAGTCTGCCTACGTTACCTCTATCAGTTAAGAGACAAGATTACAGCGGAAAACTTGAAAAAGCTTATCTTCTATCAGGTATCAAGAAGGAGCCTAACAAGTCTTGGACTCCCAGGACTATTATGATTGGAGGAAAGGTACGTAGTGTTTCAGATCAATGTTATTTGGATTTCATCTTTGTCCAGACGCCATAATGAGTTACTGAGTTTCTACCAGGCTGCCCCAGGTTACCACACTGCTAAGATGATCATCAAGCTGATCACATCAATTGGTGACATCGTCAACTACGATACAGTTGTGGGAGATCGTCTTAAAGTCATCTTCCTGGAGAACTACAAGGTCACTCTGGCTGAGAAAGGTAATCAGAGGAACGAGTGTTAAGGTTTGGTTTCTACATTAAGTGCTGTATTATCTTCTAACTGTCTGTCTCCCCCCCTCTCCCCCCTCTCCCCAATCCTTGTACTTATCTGTCTCGCCCTCACCCTCCGTCTCGCCTCAGTCATTCCTGCTGCTGACCTATCTGAGCAGATCTCTACAGCGGGCACAGAGGCCTCTGGCACTGGCAACATGAAGTTCATGTTGAATGGCGCCCTCACCATCGGCACCATGGACGGTGCCAACGTGGAGATGGCAGAGGAGGCTGGCGAGGAGAACCTCTTTATATTCGGCATGAGAGTGGAGGATGTGGAGGCAATGGACAAGATGGGGTAAGAAGTGAAAGTCATTGGTTTGTATCGGAAAGGCCTTTTAGGTGATGTTTTTATATATAGGTAGTTTAAAGAACTTTGGTCTTTTATGATTATTATTTTTATCTTGATAAATTGATTTAATCTCATCAGATATGATGCCAATGCATATTACAACCACATCCCTGAGCTGAAGCAGGCCATTGACCAAATTGCTGGAGGTTTCTTCAGTCCCAATCAACCCGACCTCTTCAAGGACATTGTGGACATGCTGATGCACCATGACAGGTAGGTGACAATTGCTGACACTAGTGAAGAAACAATGTAAATTCTGGCCCACACATACTCTACTTTGATACACACACCCACACACCCTTTTTCTGACACATTGGTGTCTGCATTGCAGGTTTAAGGTGTTTGCTGACTATGAAGAGTACATCAGTGCCCAGGATAAAGTCAGTGCACTCTACAAGGTCAGTATCTAAGTCATTGCCTCTTCTCAACATGCTGATTTTGGTCTGTCTTGTCTGTACCTCAGAATTATTCACTCTCTTTCTCCATCCTGACAGAACCCTAAAAAGTGGACCAAGAAGGTGATCCACAACATCGCTGGCTCTGGGAAGTTCTCCAGTGACCGTACCATCTCCCAGTATGCCAAGGAGATCTGGGGAATGGAGCCCAACCTGGAGAAGATCGGAGCCCCTGATGACCCCCGCTAAACCAGCCCTTCTCTGGTCCTTCTGGTACTTCTCTGGTCCTCCCACAAAAATCTACAGAACTTGATAAACGGTTCGCTATAATATCAACGAATGCCCTGTAACTTAGTTTCTTTTTTTGTGTAACGTGTGGCTGTATTTGTGGAGGAAGCTTAGCAAAAACCCTGACTGTGTTCAACATTAACATTGTATGGTGCTATTACTCAACAAACGTTCCCTTGTCATTAACCAGCAATGCATAGTTGACAAACATTCTCACACTATATCAGTTCACCATCACAATTTATTTGAAGCACTTATTCAGCAAATAGCTTGAGGAAAACCTCATTAATACCACATGGAACCAAAACCATGCTTTCCAATGGAAATGTAATGAAGAGAAATGTCAAAGTGGCTTATCAATTAAGTATTGCAATTATGCACATCCTCAACACTGTGGACATACAGTGTTGGTCTGCCAAGGAAACCATGGTCTGCACCAAATAATATATTCGGTTTAAATAGTTCTCTACTTTAAATCTGTATTTCAGTTAGAAGTCTGTTTTGCTGACGATCTATGTTGAATGTATCTGTGTGTAATGTAATGCTTATCTGCTTAGAAAAAATGTGATGGCATCTAAGTTGTGTTAGCATGATCCCATATGTGTAACAAATCACAAACACTGTATCTTCTGTCCCTCAAGTGGTCATTCAGTGAATGCTGTTAGTTCTAGAAAGGTATCCTTCCACCTTCTGCCTAATACCTCTTTAAGAGTGACTATGCCTTACGAAATTGTGTGTAGTAATTCAAGTGTAACTTACCTACCACCTCTACTTATCCAAGTTGCTGTGTACAATTCTAAGGTTCAACCACTGTGTTTCACTGACTGTTTCACAAATCTTACCTATACTGTGTAGGCAGAACTGCAATGCCCATAAACCACTGAAGAAAGGCTAGCATTGATTTCTCTTATCAATAAAACAAGTTATGTTAAAATGTAATGACCTTTTACTCGAACGTTTCATTTTCTTTCTTCGTGATCATCCAATGCTGTGACTGATAAGATGATGACGTATAGCAGCCAAACCTATAAAGCTTCGCGCGTACAAGCTGGCTGTCTGAGAAGGTTCTGCTTGGTCTACTTGACTTCTTGAACTCCTGTCACCGCACAGAAGTTTACCCTCATCATTTATTCATTCATTCACTATGCCTAGTCTTCTACGGGTGCTTCAAAAAGTTAAACCGGCCATTTCACTGAGGACCCTGGCAATGAGCCAACGAGCAAGACTGAGCGGTAAACCGCCAAAAGATCATATCGGCGCTGTTGTAAGTAGTTTGTTAGCTATACTTTTCCGCTCACAGGTAAATCTAGCCTACTCGCGGGCTAACAAGCCTGCTTTGTGTCAGAACTTCCCGAAGGCTCCTCTCCAGTGGTATAACAATTAACATGTACTACACGTGTTTCCGTCACAGAGGTTCCACATATGACTAAAGGTAAACATGCATTGTTTTTGCAGGAATCGGTGTTTGTTTTGGGTGTCATGTTTCTCACTATCCTCGGACCGGCCGGATGGATCCTAGCAAATGTGGGAGAATACAAGAAGAGCTCCTGATGCCCTCGACATTCGTTAAGGCCCTATGTGTTGACTGAGAAGGTAGCCTACATATTAAAGCTTTTGTTTACGTATATACGTAGTTTTGTGTCTTTTTAAGCGTTTGTGTGTAAGTTTGTGTACTGCCACCCGATGTTCACAAGCCAGCTCACGCGGATAAACGGGGCACGAGTATCTTGAGACACCTCCTATCAAAACCACCATTCAAAACCTTAATAGAAATTGCATGTTTTTCTTGTTGTTTGAAAAGTATGCGACCGTCCTCACCACCTTTTTGCCCATAAGCATCTATGAGGGAGCTGGAAGCAGAGAACCTTCACTATAGATGCAGCTGCTGGGCAGATCTCCAGCCTAGGGCCACATGCCAGCCATCGCTCTGGCTCCACCTTAGTCCACACAAAGACCGCTAGGGGATCAAGGCATGCATTCCAAAGATCACGCTGACTGAAGGTTCAAACAAGGTTCTACGGAAAGGGACAGCATCTCACTATGAATGCTTCGCCAGTTAAACAAGGGAATCCAAGGCTGTTAAACCCCCCCCCCTAACACATAGTTGTAAACATTAATTTGTATAGGTCTTGTATAGGATCTTAACATTTCCAGCTTGAAAAAATCAAAGATATAATTTAATATTGAAATGCTAGTGTATGAATCTAAACCTAATGTAATTGCTTATTTTACATGTTAGTTATCCACATAGGGGCATTTCATGTAAGTCTGTAAAGAGGGCATTAATTGAATACTGTGTAGGGTGCAGTAGTGACTGTTGGACATATTTCTCAGCTGAAGTGAGCGTACACAGTTAAACTATAATTAATTCATATTAACTAATTGATAGTTATAATTAATAATTTAATATCAGAAGTCTAAAGAAAATTCAGGTTGATTTGAAAAACATTTTTTTACTTGTATGCATGATGAACATTTTGTGTTTTTGAGGCAAATTCATGTCAGTGATGTTAGACATTCGCTTTATGCTGACTACAATTAAAATGTAGAATTTCTTTACTATAAATGTAAATGCCAGAGGAGAAATGAAATCAGACAGATACCCTTGGTAGGCTTCGAGGTGATCCTGTCAAAAGGCGGTGCTATAATAGCCCCCTGTCTCACACAGCCACACACACACACCACACAGCTCATAGGCACACAAGGCAGAGCTCCCTCCCGTCCGAGACATCTGACAGCCCCTGGTCTGGCTGCGTAGCATCCACAGCCTCCTCAGCTGGAGACGGAGAGGAGCTCTTTTGTGTCTCCCCAGCCCCCTATTGTGTGCTCTTTTATTCTGGGTTTAGAAGCCGTCAAACCATGGACATGATGGGGAGGAAGGAGCGTCGGGGCGTGAATTTCAAAGGCTTGCTGAAGAAGAACTGGCTCTTAATTGCCACGGTTGTGTCGGTGGTGCTAGGTAAGTAAAGCCCCCCCCCTATTGTCTGCCTCCGCTCCGCTTGATAATATTGAGCTCTCTGTCCTTGGTTCTATTCCCACACTGGCTACATTTAGTACATTATTTGCTCAGGGGTGTATTTTCAATAGTCCTTTTGTCTCTATTTAGCTCGTTTTGCCACATACAATCCCTCCTGTCTGCGGCAGTACAGCCTTGCAGTCATCAACTAGCCCTCTGTTGCTCCTGTGCAAAGCAGACTACAGCTACAGGCTTGTTGGGGGCAATAGCCAATTTGCTATACATCCATTCTTGGAACATGAAGCGTTTGTGTGAATTGCAAATGTCATCCCGCGTTATTATGTACACCTGCCAGTGTCCGCGTAGAGAGCGAGCTAGAGGCTCACTGTGATGGATGAGCTGCTGCCTCCTATGCTAGTCCCCGCTCCCCCCCCCAGGAGCAACGCTGGTGCTGCTGTAAAAGCCTTTCTCACCAGTCAGACGTGACTGGAGTGACACATTGGTGTGGGCTGCGTGTGTGACATCCTGCCCAGAGACAGGTCAGACCATGCCACAGCCAGAACACACACGTGTGTGTGTATTAGTGTCCATTGCCATGACACTCAAATCCACAGCATACGATTTGCTGTGATTAGCATCCTCAAGGATCTTCTGTTTGATTCGATGCCTTGCACTGTAGAGAAATGGGTGTGCTGTTGCTAGCCAGGAGTCCAGCCACTGGATGCTATGCAATGCCTTAAGAGTCGTGAATTAGCTATTAAAATAATCTTGCCTTTGTTGTTGACAATGCTATTCAGTAGTTATCTTGCAGGGTAGCTACCGTCTTTTGTGCCAGTTTTGTATTTACATGACAATGCCTACATAGTGCAGCTTAGAACACTGATTCCACCTATGTTATATTCTGAAATAAATCAAAAGAATGAGAACTTAGGTACTTGCTGCAGTGGCCTGGGTTCGAATCCAGCCTTGGCCCTTCACTGCATGTCAAAAACGCCCCCACAAATATATATAAAAATGAGAAAGAGTGCCATCAACTTCATGCTTTCCAGCTCAAGTTTGATTGACAATGGTTTCACACAAACTGCTTTTTGTATATCTTTGGAATGGCCATTATCTGATCACACATTACATGTAGTTCCACATCAGTATGGATGTAAAAATGTAACTACAGCTGAATATCCAGTTTGTGGACATTAATCCAGAGCACCAACACCAGAGCTTGTGAAACTTGTGGTCATAAGAACTTTCTGATCCCATAAATCAGTGGACTAGAACCACTATATCAAGCAGTGATGAAACCTGTTCAATTAGAGTTTGCTGAGTCATCTCCTTGCTCAACCTTTCACAAGGTTGTAAAAGGTGTGCTGTTGGGGTTGATAACACATTAGGAGGTTGGGGGTGTATCAGCAAAGTGCCGACAGAGATGCCTCTGTGGCGTTTATGAATGGAAAATGAACAGCAGTGGCCAATGAGCCTAGTAAACGATGACGGATGCATTCTCGGATTCTAACAGGATGATAGGCTCTACAGTTTGAAATAGCAATGCTACTTGCTTTCATCAAAGGAAACTGCCTTCTTCATGACAACCGTTTTAGTGTCCTGAAAAGGCCAATTGATATTTGAATATTCTATTTGGTATTCAACATGTAACATACGGCTACAAAGTTATGAAGCAAGAAAAGTTTTGAAGGTGGTTTAACCCTCGCGCTGCCTTCGGGTCACAATGACCGCTGCGACAACTTTACCCAATACAAAAACAAATAAGAAGCATTTTCTTTTAACCTTCGTGCTGTGGGGGGTCTGAGACAGCCCGAGGTTAAAAGAAAATGCTTCACTTGATTTTTGTATGAGGTAAAGTTGTCTCAAAACGTAGGGGTCACAATGACTCGAAGATAACACAAGGGTTAAACCAGCTTCTGGATTATGACTTGTTCTGCTTGGCCACTGAGACACCAATATCCCTACCACAGTACATGGCACATCTAACATATAATTTCATCTGATGTATGACAAACCTAACATTTCTCATGGGAATGAACAGAAGCTTGTACTCACCTCCACCTGTCTCGTTCTCTCAGGTATAGGTCTGGGTGTTGTGGTGAGGGAGTATGGATCTCTCTCCCACCTCCACAAGCAGTACTTCGGTTTCCCAGGAGAGATCCTCATGCGGATGCTCAAGCTCGTCATCCTTCCCCTCATCATCTCCAGCATGATAACGGGTAGGAGACGGCGCACACTCGGCACATCCCCATATCATCCTAACGTCCCGTGATGTGGGGTACGCCCTGTTCTGTACGTGTATCTGTGTCGGCTCTGAGCGTCGGCGGTTTTGCCCACAGGGGTTGCGGCCTTGGATTCTGAGGTTTCGGGGAGGATAGGATTACGTGCGGTCGTGTATTACTTCTCCACGACCATAATTGCTGTCATTCTGGGTGAGTTCCCCGTCTCGCAGCTCCTCGGTTCTGCTGGCCCATAAACCCCAGCAGCATGAACAGCAGCCACCATCTTTTCCAGGCATTGTTTTGGTGATGACCATAAAGCCTGGTGTGTCCCAGACGGCAGATCACATCGACAGGGCGGGGACCACACCAAATGTCACAACGGTTGACACCCTCCTGGACCTAATAAGGTGACATGTTTGATTATACTTGGTACTTTTGTGTGTTTAGTTAAGACGAGTGAAAGATTTGATATTGTCTGCCTTTTCGAGATTATTTTGTTTAGGTCTATTGAGGATTAATCATGTATATACAATTTCTAAAAAAGATTATATCATTTCTACTATACATGTTTGTCCATCTTAGCATTTGTCTTACTCCTTCAACAGAAACATGTTCCCTGAAAATTTGGTGCAGGCTTGCTTTCAACAGGTAGGGATCATCAGTTCTCCTTGTTCTGACATCTAAGCGGATAACCTTGTGATGAGGAAACATGATTGCATTCTGTATTAATTCCAGTACAAGACAAAACGCAAAGAGCTGGAGCCACCTAAAGTGATGCTCAACGCTACATTCCCTCCTCTATCAACCACCATCATGACCACTGTAGAAGCAATACAGGTAGAGTACTGCTGCATCGCACCTGTGGTTTTGCGTATTATGGATTTGATTTCATGGACTTGAATGGATTTGAATCGAATATCAAATCCAGCTACTTTCGCATGTCTGTTGGTTTCTGTGTATCCTTGGGGTCTATTCCTGGTCTGGTTGTCAGGCCAGCTCCAGCCAAAGATGTGCCTACCTGTGATGGATCCCTCGTCTCTGTCCTACAGAACATAACCAAGGAATACAAGATTGTCGGGATGTATTCAGACGGCGTCAACGTCCTGGGCCTCATCGTGTTCTGCGTTGCTTTCGGACTCGTCATCGGTAAGATGGGCGACCGGGGTCGCATCCTTCTGGAGTTCTTCGATGCCCTGAACGAAGCCACCATGAAACTCGTCCAGATCATCATGTGGTACGTACTGCGTGCGCGTCCAGGTCTTTGTAGATCACGAGAGGATCTGCAAAGGCTTGACTGTAAATTTGACTGTCTCATGAAAATTATTATTAAACTGTGCTGCTGTAGCATTCGAAACAGAAATAGCTGCACTGTTTTGATAAGACACTGTTGTCAACATTGTTCCTGTAGCTATATGCCAGTGGGAATCCTCTTTCTAATCGCTGCCAAGATCATTGAAGTGGAAGACTGGGAGATCTTCAGGAAGATGGGCCTGTACATGGTGACAGTGCTGAGTGGGTAAGCTGTCTCACCTCTCTCTCAACTCTCTCTTCTTGATCCATCCTGTCACAGACAAGAGGATCCTTAGATGACATTAGGCCCCGGCTTCCCAGCTAAGGAACTGTAGTGAGCCAAGTTCTGTCACAAAGCAGATAAGGGCTGAGGACATTTAAAACTGCTCAGACCGCAGATTCAGTAATGAGACCTTTCGTGAACGCCTGTCCAGCCTGTAAATTCAAGCTGACAGTCTGATCCATGTGCACATCCAACAGAGGCAATGGAAATATTTCAGCACAGCACTTCCAAACCCTGATTACACTTGTTGTGCAAAACACACTGTAATGCCGGCATGTCAACACGCATGACCCATTAGATCGATGAGAACTGATGAGAACTAAACGACGTGTGATGAACACATGCTTCAGTGGGGCATCCCGGTGTTTAAGATGTAGCATCGTGTGCCATGACCTCGTCCTAACCCCCTGCCTACATCTCCAGTCTAGCCATCCATTCCACCATCTGTCTGCCTCTGATCTTCTTTGCCATCGTGAGGAAGAACCCGTTCACCTTCACCCTGGGGATGGCCCAGGCTCTGGTCACCGCCCTCATGATCTCCTCCAGGTAGGAGTCCAGCAGAAACGACATCCACGTTCACTATGCTGATTTGCACCCAGTTTAACTTGACGCGCGTGCGTGGCTGGCAGAACACTCTATCGGGGAAAATACTCTAAATCCATGTAGGTCTCGCAGACATCTCAAGGCCATGCTCATCGATCTGAATGCCGTCCCTCTAGCTCTGCCACCCTGCCCGTCACCTTCCGCTGCGCCGAGGAAAACAACCGCGTCGACAAGAGGATAACGCGCTTCGTGCTGCCCGTCGGGGCGACCATCAACATGGACGGCACGGCCCTCTACGAGGCTGTGGCTGCCATCTTCATCGCCCAGCTGAACGACTACGCTCTGGATGTGGGTCAGATAGTCACCATCAGGTAAGAAGTTATTCTAATTCTTTGTTTGGGGGGGATTTTTTCAATATTTTATGTTGGTCTAGTTGGTAGGTAATGGAAATGACTATAAACATTTTGTTTTTTTCCCTCATGTTTTTAGTATCACAGCAACCGTCGCCAGCATAGGAGCTGCTGGGGTGCCAAACGCAGGCCTGGTTACCATGGTTATCGTATTAACTGCAGTAGGACTTCCGGCTAGTGATGTCACGTTAATTGTTGCCGTTGACTGGCTGCTGTGAGTTATTTATCTGGATGATGGAAACTATTTCTGTGAGAGATGAAATCTGGACATGGTAGTATGCATGCTTTATAGTATGTCAGACACTGTTCTAAGGATACTACAGTTCCAGAAGGTAAGTGGATGACATAAATATACAACTTATTTGATTGAACCTTTTTGGGGGGGGTGTTTCAGAGATCGCTTCCGCACCATGGTGAATGTGCTGGGAGACGCCTACGGTGCAGGGATAGTCCAGAAACTCTCCAAGAGAGAGCTGGAGAGGATGGACCTGACGTCTGACGTCGATGTCGCCAACCCCTTCGCCCTGGAGACCACTCTGGATGACGAGGAATGTGAAAAGAAGTCTTACGTCAATGGGGGCTTTACCGTGGACAAAGACCGACGCCATTTCCTTCACTGAGACGTCCCAGTTTTAAGGGCCCTTTACGTTGACGAACCAGAGTCAAGGAAAGTATAGATGTGCCATGCTGCTATTATGGGAGCGAGTTAGAAAACCATATTAATCAACTAGTGCCATTACCCCAGAGTAACATCAGACCCGTACAAAGCTCCTCCCAGGCTTTGTTTAGATGACCAATCAGTGCGTTCATAAGCCTCAGCAGCCCCTGAACTCCTCCTCTATTCCTAAAGTGCTTCCTTTCTTTACTGACACTGGGCTCAGAACCAACAGCCACTTTTGAATTGAACCTGTGGTCATCTGTATATGTATGTATGTATGTGTGCGTGTGTCAAGAATTCTGTCTTGTGTTTGAACCGAATAATACCACTGGGCTGACGTTTATGTCTTGCTAAAATGAGCATGGATGAAAAAAAAATGTATAGTTAAAGTTCAATATACAGTACTTTGCGATTATTGAAAATAGTTTTCAAAGTACAAAGTAGTTTGTAAACAGAATTCTGCTTTATGTTTGCTCCAAAGTACAGTACTCTCGCAGAGGCGACAGTCATGTGTGCAACTGTCACGTCAATGTTTTTGAGCTTAATGTGTCCTTTTTTATAAATACACTACGTGCCAAACATCAAACATTTCTTATGAGGCATCACATGAAGCAATAAGACAAAGAACAATGTTTGAGCACTTGCAATGAATGTAATTTCTCAAGAAACCAGTATTCTTTAGAAAAAAAAACCTGGGCAAAAAAAATTGGCACAATTAGGGGTTAAAACTATAAGTAATTAAACACTGTGAAATATAAAGCAAATATTTTCTTAATGAATTTCTAAAATATTCCAGATTGTAAAGAGCTGCTTGCTGCAGTATGGATGTGATACTTTGGTACTTTAGATGCTCTATTCGATGGTTGAGGAGGTTAGTATTTGATTGGTTTAAGATCAACGAAGGCTGCCAATCAGGAGTGGTGGACCAACCCCTTCTGTGACCCTCTCAGTCAGTGTTGCTCAGATTCTCCGAAAAACCACATTGAGCGTAAATAGATATTATAACTCCTAAAGTCATTGAAACTCAATTAAATGGTTTTGTTATAGTATGATAACAGGAACTGGTTTACAGAGGCTTTTATTTTGGTTTTTGGTGTGGGGGTAAAGTAATATCTTTCAAAGCATGATATGGAGTTTATTTACAATGCTATATAAAGGCTCATCCAAATTCAAAACTGCCACAATGGTCTTATTGGAGTCATGATACTGTGATTATGGATTGTGTTGATTGAAAAGATGCCAGGAAGATACTTAATAAAAGAAAGGAAATCATCTCTGAGGTATAAAATAGCATTGATCAGATGGGGAAGTAATTAGCTTGTAAACACATCATTATGTACATTTAAAAAGCACATAATGAAATCAACATCAACCAATGGTTATTCTATCCACTTAATAAACTGCAGTATATGAATCAACATGTATGTGTGTAGATGTATGTAACCACAAGCTAATAAAGACTAATACTGTACACCTGGGAAAAACACATTTTTGAACTGCCCTCAAACAAATAGTTAAAAACTATGATCTTGACAACATCTAATTCCCAATTCCAGTGATATAATTTTACTAATTGTCAGTCAATTTGGTGACTAGATACACTAGTACACATTAACTGTGTTTATCTGAAATTCAACCCCACAATCAACTAGACGTGGTCTTGGACCCCCACCGAGAGATCCTGCAGTTATTTCTGTGTGCTGTGTTTGAATCACCATAGATCACAATGTTCCTCATCTAACAATCCTCTATCTGTCTGACAGATTACTTTATCTCACGCAGAACTGCAACACCAAACCATAATTACATTGCTATTTTTTCCAAATGACAAACGACATACCTGTACCTAAGGACTTTACAAAGTCAGCCTGTTGGGAGGAATCCAGAGAAAGCTAAACAGGTGCATTGGACCCTATCATAATTGCAGATTAAAAACATTCAACATAGACTACATGATTTTCTATTTTAAAAGTTTATTTACACAAAATGGAACATGCTTTACGTTCAGGTGTAATCATGAATCCACTATATGCTGTGTATGTATTTAAATCACATCAGGACACAACCACACAGAATTATGACATTACTAAAAGTATAGTAATTAATTAACTGAAATTAAGTGGACTTTTTGGCTTCTTTGCTGGCTAAGATGTCACACCCCGGGAGGCTTTCCTACAGAATAAAACATGTTTGAAGAGGAATGTAGTTCGAACATTCAGGTTGCAGAGCTGATACTGCACTTAACAGAAGCTACCAACGTCACCGTAACATTAAACACCAAATTGAATGTTCAAAAACCAAATAAATATTAGGGGTTTCCTTGTTTTTATAGTGTGACACGTTGGTACCAACAGGCGTCTGTCAGTTACCTTGTTATGGTGTCCTCAGTGTTCTCCGAGGAGGACCTGGTGAGATGGACCTCCGAGCTAGCACCTCATTCACCTCCGAGTGTGTGGCCCCCTGAAACACAACTATGGCTCTCAGTACATGGTATAGCAGTAAAAAGAGAGAGGGAAGGAGAGGGGAAAAGAGGATGTATGTAATAAGATATGTATGTATGTGTGAGGGCATTACTCACGAAAGCTAGTCTGTGTACTGCTCTTGGGGTGGTGAGGAGTCCTCTCACACGCTGTTGGATTTCCTCCCAGGTTCCTTGAGAACTGGAATATGACCTGCCCAATCAAATTCATCTTTAGCTCAGTTAAGCAAGAGCAAAAACACTCAGATTCAAGGCAATATTCATCATCAATCTTGTTTTTGTGTGTGCAGTATATCCATGAGTGTGGTAGCACCAAGCTACCAATCAATCAATCAACCAATCAGACGGACCCGTTGTGGCTGGAGAGTTCCCTGTAGGAGCGCCACAGGGTGGAGGGGCTGGATCCCCTGAAGAGGGAGGGCTGGTTCCCATGACCTGGGGAGTCCCCCAGGGGATCCTCTGTGTCTGAGGAGATTTGATCTCCTATGCCGCCTTGACCTTGTCTGGACTTGGGCCAATCGTGAGAAGGGTTGTGTAGCCTGGCTGGGAGCTGGGGGGTGAGAGCGGGCGAGGAGGAGCGCCCGGCTTTAGGCCAGGACTCCCTCATCTGGGGAAGAGATGGGAGAGGTCACAGCCAGGCACAAGTTACAGACGTGACACATAACAGTAAAGACACAAGTATATTATGAAACCTTTACTTAACCAGGAGAAAAAACTCTCTCATTGAGATATAATCTCTTTCAAGGGAGAACTGGGCAAGAAAGGCAACAGCAGAGCATTTAAAAGTTGCACTGACACACATGTGACAGTACACATTCAAGCATGTTCCAAGGCACCTATACAGTATATACAGGTAAAGAACCAGCATCTACACTCTGCATCTACAACCAGGGTCCTGTACTCCTTAACTTTACCAGCACCCATTATTAAACAGTATGGAGAACAATATACAGAAACCTGCTTTAGTGTTGACCGTACTTGTTATCAAAGCTGCACTACCAGAAGGAATCTCATCACAATAAAAGCTTAAATCTGGGGAAATCATTGCCACATGACAGAAGAGACAGGCCACAGTTCCTACAGGGGATTTCCCCTCACTCTGGTCCTTAAGCTCTTCTCTGTCACTTGGTGGCAACACATTCATCATGTTTCTAAAAAGAATCCAATCCCCAGCACATGAGCACAGATGCTGATGTACTCACAGGTGTCTCTGAGGAGGCATCGTCCCAGCTGCATGTCGGGGAGTCTAGGGTGAGCTGGGCCATCCGCTGTGTGTTTCCGTGCCGACTGTGACGCCCGGCCACGTACAGGGGGAGGGAACGTGACCTCCGTATCTCCGGTGCCAACGGAGTAGATAGTCTCTGCCGCTCTCTGCCCCTCCTACCCATTCTCCCCTCCAGCAGGGGGGAACCAGTTCTTTTGGGCGACACGCGCCTCTGCTTGCAAGACCTCTTTGTCAAACGCTTCTTTGGCACCGACCTCTGTTAGATCAATGAAGGTATAGACAACACTGCTATTTCCCCAAATATAAGATATGACGAGAAATAACATACTGTGGGTGTTAAGGAGACAGATTAGATGTGAAAATAACCAGAGGAACGTTCCGGTGAAAGTTGGTTTCATCATCGGCCGAGCACTCGCTTATGGTAGTTCTGGTGGAAAACTCAAACCTTGGAGAAATTCCCTGCAGGATTAATAGAAATATATATTTTATACATATATAAAAAAAATCTGAATGTAATACCATTGGTTATGGTTAGTACATTTGATGTCAAAATAGGTATTTGCCATTTTCTAACATGAAATACCAGTGGTTTGGTGGAATCATCTACTGGAGGATGATAAGACCAGAAGTCCGGACTTACAGGGAAGGTAAAAGAGCGTGTCATAAGAACTTCTCGGTCTACTCCAGAGAAGGAGGGGACCAGTTTGGGCTCAGGGAACAGGAACAGGCGGGCATCCTCCTCAAAGCATGCAAGGGCCTCCCCCACTGAGGTGAAAACACACACATACAAACATTATGCAGTTGCTATAACAATACTGCTATTCATAACTCACACAAACAGGAAAAAAACAGAAAACTTCACCTGGTGGAATAAGCTGTACCAATTCCACTTTGACTGTTTCATCTGTAAAAAAAATGATACAGAATTTAAATCAAAAGTAACAGTGCTAACTGCAAAAAAACTGAAGCCCACATAGAAAAGGGTGTAGGCCACTCTAGGCTTTCTATTGCCTGAACTACTCTCGGCAAAGCAACATATTATGTTGTCATAGTCTAGAGATTATTTTTACGTTTAAGAACCTGTAAGAGGACACAAACTGCAGTGCGTTTAGTTTCACAGGTTGGCAGAAATGCAATTTATTTACAGCATTATAGCCTACCTTCCAGCATCGCTACCACATCTCCAGGGTCAACTGCATACTTGAAAATCTAATGGAAACAACAAATTTGACATGACATAACTGACAACTTAACAGTCAATGATACATACGTATCATGGAAAAAGTAAAGATTCATGGACCCACCTTCTCAAACGTCATTTTCTCCCTAAAAAGTAGAGGAAAAACAGGGGGGAGGCACCCTGATTTTCGGAATTGGCTCATGAAGCTCAGACTGATATAGATGTCGTCCTTGGCAGTCAGGTGCACGCCAGGACACGATACCTAAAGACAACAGTATCCTATTAAAACATACAACTTTCTATACTTCAGTTTGTGAATTCAGTTTGCGCCTTGCTTGAATGAGTGCTACAGTACTGTACTGTTTCCTATCAAGCAAATGATTGACAGTTGCACTACAGTGGATCTCGCGCACTATCTGCCACTAGACAGAAAACAGTTACTAAATGATCCTTTCTATGTACTCCAATTGCCTTACCGCCCTGAGATGCAGCTGTACTACTACTTTCATTGCTTTTTGAGACATTGTGCATCAACTAACTTGCAAACGAATTAGCTTTGATCCGAATGGTCTGCAACCTTCCCGTCTGAGCATAAGCCTCATGTCACCATGGTACCAGAGATTTCCGGTTTAGAGTTTTTCTGTTTGGAGTTCTCTGGACGACGCATGCCCAGGTAAATTGAGCAATTTAGCATGCTAGTAAATGTTTTTAAAACTATAAAATACCTCAATTGTGATATTTTTTATTACACTGGCGTATTGCTTAGTGCTTGCGTAATGCTCACAGTACACCACTAGATAGCGGCATTGATGCGTTGGTGGTATTAGGCATAGATATATAAAAGCTATTCTAGATATGCTAGTAAATGTGTTTAAAACTATAAAATACCTAAATTGTGATATTTGTATTACACGTACACTAGCGTATTGCTTAGTGTGTGCTGGTAATGTATTTTTTTTAGCGGAGACTAACATCGCTAACATTAAAGCAAGCTGCACGTTTTTTGTAAGGAACACAAGTCTGTCTACTGTACCGTGTCCATATCGGTAGCGCTTTAATACCCCCATCTAAAGGTTAAATATAAAAATTGCACGTGTAATGCTCACAGTAAACCACTAAATGGCGACATTGATGCGTTGATGCGTTAGTTGTAGTAGTGGTGAGCATAGCTGTCTTCCTCGCGGTGGCTGACAGACAGTTGCCTCTCTCTTTTTATATGGGAGTCTAGGGTAAAATCAGAACAGTGCCAAAAAACCTACCCCGTCAGAATATTACATACGTAGTGGTTTAGCACTACCATCGACAATGAATGAAAAACGTTTTAGGGAGTTTTAACCGAAGAATACTCGGTTGCAACGCTAACAATAAACCACTAGATGGCATCATTGTGCGGCATATAAATAATCCAAGATAAGGTTAGCTTGACGTATGCGTTGGTGGTATAGTGGTGAGCATAGCTGCCTTCCAGTAATAGGAGCAAGCAGTTGACCCGGGTTCGATTCCCGGCCAACGCAACACATTTTGCAAAATGTAGCGTAAGGGGAATACGAAAATGTCGATATAACACATTAATTAATTCACCACATATCAATTCATTCATTAGTTTTGAAAATCAGAACACTATAAACATTTAACAACGCTAGGAACATGGGAACATCCTGTTTTAGAGACCAAGCCACTATGAATTGTACTTAACATGCTGGCCAGCCGTTGCCAATATATTTTTAACTACTGAATCACTTTGGGGAGTTAGCATACTGTACCAACGTAAAGTTGTGCTAGCTCTACTGTACGTACAGTAAAGTGCATTGTTTCATTAAAGTTGTCATACTATTAGACTGAAAAGCCTTAGCTTGCTTAATGTTGAGTTTTCACAAAGCATAGATGAGTAAAATAACATGTTCATTCAAGATTTAGCTAGCTAGCTCAACATCTATCCAGATATCAGAATCAGAATCAGAAAGGGATTTATTGGCCATGAAAGTTTGCACAGTCAAGGAATTTGCTTTGGCAGGAAGGTGCATACAATAAACATATAGTATCCTTAAATTTGAATATGTGGACTGTCTATACTAAATATCTATACTATATAACTATACTATCTATACTAAAGTGGAATTATATTTAAAATAAAATATACAATAAAATATAAGTTGCCTAATTTACAATATAAAAATACAAAAAATACAAATATGACAAAAAATACAAATGTACAAGATGCAGTGATGTAGTGCAGAATATTAGAGTCATTAAAGTAAAGTCAATAAGTCAGTGTGAACCCTTGGCCTTGTTGAAGAGGCCAACAGCAGAAGGAAAGAAACTGTTTTTGTGTCGAGAGGTGTTGGTCCTGATGGAC
Source organism: Mallotus villosus (assembly GCA_903064625.1). Lineage (NCBI taxonomy): Eukaryota > Metazoa > Chordata > Actinopteri > Osmeriformes > Salangidae > Mallotus > Mallotus villosus. The sequence goes on from CAEFZP010005126.1 coordinate 87,750, forward strand.
CGCAGCCTTCTGCCGGAGGGGAGTGACTGAAACAGGGAGTGTCCAGGGTGGGAGGAGTCGGCCACAATCTTCCTCGCTCGCCTGAGGGTCCTCGAGGTGTTTAGGTCCTCGAGGGTAGGCAGATTGCAGCCAATCACCTTCTCCGCAGTGCGGATGATACGCTGCAGTCTGCTCTTGTCCTTGGCAGTGGCAGCAGCGTACCAGATGGTGATGGAGGAGGTGAGGATGGACTCAATGATGGCTGTGTAGAAGTGCACCATCATTGTCTTTGGCAGGTTGAATTTCTTCAGCTGCCGCAGGAAGTACATCCTCTGTTGTGCTTTCTTTGTGAGGGAGCTGATCTTCAGTTCCCACTTGAGGTCCTGGGAGAGGATAGTGCCCAGGAAGCGGAAGGACTCCACAGTGTTGACTGGGGAGTCACCCAGGGTGATGGGGGTGAGTGGGGCTGTATTCTTCCTGAAGTCCACAACCATCTCCACTGTCTTAAGAGCATTGAGCTCTAGGTTGTTCTGGCTGCACCAGGTCACCAGGTTGGCCGCTTCCCACCTATAATCAGACTCGTCTCCACCAGAGATGAGCCCAATAAGGGTGGTGTCGTCCGCAAACTTCAGGAGTTTGACGGATGGATGACTGGAGGTGCAACTGTTCGTGTACAGGGAGAAGAGCAGAGGAGAAAGGACGCAGCCCTGAGGAGATCCGGTGCTGATGGACCGGGAGTCAGAGACTTGTGTTCCCAGCTTAACGCACTGCTTCCTGTCAGACAGGAAGTCTGTGATCCACCAGCAGGTGGAATCAGGCACGTTCAGCTGGGAGAGCTTGTCCTGAAGCAGGGCGGGGATGATGGTGTTGAAGGCAGAGCTGAAGTCCACAAACAGGATCCTGGCGTAGGATGCTGGGGAGTCCAGGTGCTGTAGGGTGAAGTGGAGGGCCATGTTAACTGCATCGTCCACAGACCTGTTGGCTCTGTAGGCAAACTGCATGGGGTCCAGAAGGGGGTCTGTGATTGATTTGAGGTGTGCCAGCACTAGGCGCTCAAAAGACTTCATTACAACAGAGGTCAGGGCGACAGGTCTGTAGTCATTATGTCCAGTTGGCCTGGGCTTTTTGGGCACAGGGATGATGGTGGAGGCCTTGAGACAGGCTGGCACATGGCATGTCTCCAGGGAGGTGTTAAAGATGTAGGTGAACACCGGAGACAGCTGGTCAGCACAGTTCTTAAGGGTGGCAGGGGAGACAGCGTCCGGCCCAGCTGCTTTGCGTGGGTTCTGCCTCTTGAAAAGTCTGTTTACTTCACCTTCCTGAATGGAGAGTGACGTCACAGAGTTGGTGGGAAGGGGGGGGGAGGGAAGGGATAGTTCAGGAGGATATGAGGATATTTTACCTTTGATTGTAAAGCAGACGTGTCTATTTCTCTCAAAACTATATATGAGACGCTTCTCGCAATCGCATAAGAAAAAGGCGAGACAGCGCCTCCCAAATCTCCATAGTGGTCACAAATGGTAGTATTCAAGATAAGGTTGGGCTTGACGTATGCGTTGGTGGTATAGTGGTGAGCATAGCTGCCTTCCAGTAGTAGGAGCAAGCAGTTGACCCGGGTTCGATTCCCGGCCAACGCAACACATTTTGCAAAATGTAGCGTAAGGGGAATACGAAAATGTCGATATAACACATTAATTAACTCACCACATATCAATTCATTCATTAGTTTTGAAAATCAGAACACTATAAACATTTAACAACGCTAGGAACATGGGAACATCCTGTTTTAGAGACCAAGCCACTATGAATTGTACTTAACATGCTGGCCAGCCGTTGCCAATATATTTTTAACTACTGAATCACTTTGGGGAGTTAGCATACTGTACCAACGTAAAGTTGTGCTAGCTCTACTGTACGTACAGTAAAGTACATTGTTTCATTAAAGTTGTCATACTATTAGACTGAAAAGCCTTAGCTTGCTTAATGTTGAGTTTTCACAAAGCATAGATGAGTAAAATAACATGTTCATTCAAGATTTAGGTAGCTAGCTCAACATCTATCCAGATATGAGGATATTTTACCTTTGATTGTAAAGCAGACGTGTCTATTTCTCTCAAAACTATATATGAGACGCTTCTCGCAATCGCATAAGAAAAAGGCGAGACAGCGCCTCCCAAATCTCCATAGTAGTCACAAATGGTAGTATTCGGTAAGGTTAAGACTAGCCATAGAGAACTAGAGAGCATACAATTTCTGGGGAAATTGTGAGGGTGTGCCTGCTTGTCCGTCCCTTTAAGTTTTCCCTTCTAGTGATATTTTCAAGCATTTAGCCTACTCATAGTCTATTCTAGGCTATTCCATAATAATTCATTAAGAACACCCTTTGGAAAGAAGCTACTGTAACAACGTTATCGCTGGAAATATTTCAGATGGAATCGCGATTCAAACAGTAGCTCTATGTCTGCTAACTTATGACATGCCCCCAGAAACGTAAATAAACTTGACATTTATTCAGTGGAAAATCGCTCATGCATTAAAAGCTCAATAGCGATCATTGTCAGTAACGACGCAAAATGCGATATAGCCCTTTGTGGAGAAGCCCCGGTAACCCAGCTCAGTGGCGGACTCAGACTGTTTGAAGGGCAGGGGCGAAAAAATTAAAAGGGCACATTCTCCCCATAGAGGGCACTCAATAATTGTTTTCCTATGTAAAGAGCAGCCAATAAGGCACTTTCTCTCATATTCACCACTCTAGAGAGCAATTTTTCAACCATGTAGGCACTGTAAGGGCATTAGAAGGGCACTCATTGAGCACATTATCGGATTTTCTCTCGTAATTCGCCACTCTTTACGGCACTTTAGCGCGCTTTTTCAACCAAGGAGGCACGAAGGGGGGCGGTCGCCCCCCCTGCCCCCCCCCTGAGTCCGCCACTCTATCTCCCAGAAGTTAACAAGCTGCTAAACTAATGTTCTGCTAGAGGTAGTCACGCGTGTTTCGTGACGTTAGTAGCGTCAGTGACTGGCTAGCAAGTTAGCCAGGTAAATAAAAAGACAAGCAACTCAATGGCTACCAACTTTTGACATGACGTTTTCTAAGCAATCAAAATATTGACGGATGCTAGGGGGGCGGCACGATACCATCTTTGCTGTGCGACAGTCTTCTATGCACGTCGTATCTAATGCGTCGTTGCTAACATGTGCCGACAATGTGACGTAGGCTATTATAACTGAGTAGTCTACCCTTTGCCGACAAAATCAACTTTATGCCACAAAAACGTTGTATGGTCCTAAACTGTGCAACGGAACGTACATAAAAGTAATAGCATATCAATCGCTAGCCAGACGAAACTTTTGACACGTAGTTTGTCTATGTAGTCTAAATATTGACCGAGGATTAGGGGGGCTAAAATAAATAATAATAATAATAAATATATATGTGAGATAACAAAGGATGCGCCACGACGTGGCACACCCAATGAATGGGAAACGTTAAGGAAGTTAAGACTTTCAGACCGCCGCGCTAATAGAGAAATGTCAAGTTTGGCGCTGCGCAAGGCAGATGCTACACATACGGTTTGAGAGCGTGTTTACGTACTCAAATCTCTTTGAGAGGCTGTAATTTGGTCTTCAGCAATATAAGGTGTGTACATATCGTTGAGTTATTTAGTTTACTCGTTGCTGCTCTATATCTTCTTTGAGAAATTAACGGAATAAACGGTCGTGGACAATAATGGGTAACAATAGGTGCGTTCGACATGACCTCGCTTCATGCAGCGCTGCAGCTGGCTGCAGGCGGCTGACTTGAAACGGTGAATTGTGGTTAGACTTTTTGTCCGACTTGAGACGGCGCCGAGGCTAGGTCACTGTGACGTAGCCATCAAAGTACCGTGAGATCGATTCGAGAAGTGCCGGCTGTGTAGACGAGCGCATTTTCTCAAGAGCAACTGCACGGCTTCAAATGACGACACAGCTATTTCATGATTGGCCAGACTCACACACGACAACTTTGACGCTTGTTTTGTAATTATTCTGACACCTTTAGTTTCGCCAATGCTCAAATCCGGACCAAACAATTTGATTGAGTAAAACATTTGTTGAAGAAAGGGTTTTGGGCCACCTCTTCTACTAACGGAAAGACTAAGTTTAATTATAAATAAAGTAACGTAAGCAAACAGCGCTTGATCGGCCATGACTGACATCAACGCAGCAAACCACGAGAAGCTGGAATGTCCAACTTCACAGAGCCGTTTTCAACTCCTCCCCGACTGCAAGCGGCTACTCTCGCCGGTCGTTTCATTCAGCCGCAGTCCATGTCGAACGCACCTAATGACTAGAGTTTGCTTGCTTCGCAACCACGTGGTTTATGTAACAGTATGTATTTATCTCTCAAATCTGTCTAAGTACAACAGAAAAGCATAGCAATAACGACTTCGGCTCTGTGGATTTGGCACCAAATCACTACCATTAGTGAACTGAACATGAATTAACAAAATATATTTTTATTCGTTAACATCGTTCTAGATGAAGATTGGCACATCAAGCCAAATACTGAAAATGTAGTGTGACCCATCTAGAAGCACTTCAAGACCTTAAAAAAAACACATATGGGCCATAGAAAACAAGCCCAAAATACAATTTTAAAACGCAGATGGGCAAAATCTCAATTACAATAACAACAGTAAGCAGAAACAAAGTATTTAAAATCTTAATGGCTTCTTAGAGCACTGTAGTCTCTGCAAAATGCCACTCTTTAGAAGCCTCAATTGACTATGCTTCTATTTGTTCATTTGCTCCTTCTTGTTGGTCCGGCATGCTTGATGTTATATCTTTGACCATCATGGTCCTGTCTGAGACACTACCATCGACAATGAATGAAAAACGTTTTAGAGAGTTTTAACCGAAGAATACTCGGTTGCAACGCTAACAATAAACCACTAGATGACATCATTGTGCCGCATATAAAAATAAACCACTAGATGGCATCATTGTGCGGCATATAAAAAATTCAAGATAAGGTTAGGTTAACGTATGCGTTGGTGGTATAGTGGTGAGCATAGCTGCCTTCCAGTAATAGGAGCAAGCAGTTGACCCGGGTTCGATTCCCGGCCAACGCAACACATTTTGCAAAATGTAGCGTAAGGGGAATACGAAAATGTCGATATAACACATTAATTAATACACCACATATCAATTCATTCATTAGTTTTGAAAATCAGAACACTATAGCAGTTAGCCAGGGGGCCACATTATCATCGTCCAACCACTTTCAATAGAGAAATGTCAAGTTTGGCGCTGCGCAAGGCAGATGCTACACATACGGTTTGAGAGCGTGTTTACGTACTCAAATCTCTTTGAGAGGCTGTAATTTGGTCTTCAGCAATATAAGGTGTGTACATATCGTTGAGTTATTTAGTTTACTCGTTGCTGCTCTATATCTTCTTTGAGAAATTAACGGAATAAACGGTCGTGGACAATAATGGGTAACAATGACTAGAGTTTGCTTGCTTTGCAACCATGTGGTTTATGTAACAGTATGTATTTATCTCTCAAATCTGTTTAAGTACAACAGAAAAGCATAGCAATAACGACTTCGGCTCTGTGGATTTGGCACCAAATCACTACCGTTAGTGAACTGAACATGAATTAACAAAATATATTTGTATTCGTTAACATCGTTCTAGATGATGATTGGCACATCAAGCCAAATACTGAAAATGTAGTGTGACCCATCTAGAAGCACTTCAAGACCTTAAAAAAAACACATATGGGCCATAGAAAACAAGCCCAAAATACAATTTTAGAACTCAAACGGGCAAAATCTCAATTACAATAACATCAGTAAACAAAAATAAGGTATTTTAAATCTTAATGGATTCTTAGAGCACAGTAGTGTCTGCAAAATGGCACTCTTTAGAAGCCTCAATTGACTATGCTTCTATTTGTTCATTTGCTCCTTCTTGTTGGTCCGGCATGCTTGATGTTATATCTTTGACCATCTTGGTCCTGTCTGAGACTCCGTCTGAATCCTCGTCCTCCTTGTCTTCCACTGCTTGGCCATTCTGGTCGACAGGAACCGCCCCTTTCCTCTGAGGCAGGACTGTGAAGAAGGCCTCTTGCCAATCACCCGTCTCCATATATGCCAGAATGATCTCAAATACTGGAGAAACAAATAAACTTGACATTATTGTCCAAAAGTGACTCAGTAACCTGAAGGCGAGGAAGGTGCACAGGTAACCTGCCTGAAGCCCTCTCCAGTATGTGCCTTCCCATTCTGTTTGTAGAAACTTCCATAGGGAGACTTCCTTACCGTGATTGACTGCGAGCACTTTCTGGCTGTTCATCTTGACAAAGCTTTCTAGAGGGAGCTGTGCATGCTGAATCCCCAGCTCCTTGGCTCTCTCAAAAGAGATCCCCTTTCATCCAGTCATCCAAAAAAACAGTCAGGTTTGTATTGCCAGTGCAGAAATTCTTCAAATTGATTGTAGATTTGAATACTTGGGGTGGGTGTTGCGCATGGCGCACATTAAGTAGATCTGACCTTGTGGTGGTTGTGGTCGACCAGGCCTCCGATGACATAGGCTTTGGTGTCGTCCAGTTCAGTCAGCACATTTGGGGAGTCAGAGGTTAGGTACACCAGCTCCTCTCTGGGTATGACTTCATGGTAGTGCTCCGTTTTGATGCTTATATCCTGTCCAAGGAAAACACACACACAAATTTACTTCAATGTGCATATGTGGACCGAGTTGATGAGGAAATCAAAAGAGTGTGTGTGTGTGGGGGGGTTGGGGGCGACGACACTTGCCTTCCAATTCACCCATCCTTTGTCAGTTTCATCCATGTTTTGTTTTAACTGTCCACCGAGACCGGTTAAATAAAACTGTACAGGGTGTAAAGCTTGTTGATTCTCTGCGTAGCATCTCTGGATTTGCTTGTGGAGCTTCGTCACATCCTTCACATTGGGGGGAAGAGTGATTCAATACAACATTTCTATGTTTTACACTGAAAAAACAGCCCCATCGCTCTCAATTCATGTTTTACCTTGAACATCATGAGGCTATCAAAGCTGCAGTCCACCACTAGTCTCAGAGGGCTGGGCTGCACCTCACTGCGTAGACGCTTGCGGCTCACCCCTTCAGCTCCCTCTTCCTCTTGAGTTGATCGCTCCAGTAGCCTCTTTTGTCTCTTTTCCTCGCACATCTGCCTGTGAAAAAGAACACAATTCAAACATAATACATGGATTATTTTTCCTTTCATGGTACATTGTGACACCTTCCAAAATGTCTAAAGTCTCTGCCGGCTAAATAACCACTTCCCACTGATACTTTCGATGTAGGATTAGTCGAACGACATTCAATACATTGCTTACTTGCCAGCTGGCTTACCCAGCCTGGGAACCAGATGAGTCTACGAGGTCATGTTTTAGTTGAGAATCCCTCTGTCCGTGTGTGCCAATCGCACCCCCGAGGTCAATGTCCTCCTCATCTTGGCCAGCAGAATCAGTGAGCCCATCTGCTCCTGAGGTCGGGAGCACCTCATTCTGCACCTGCAACAGCTGGAGACCCTCCCCACAAGTGTGTGGAAACTCCTTCGTCTTCCCTAATGCATTACCGTGTGTGGTTGTAATAGACATTTTGCTCAGCCTTTTAAAAACGGCCTTCCTTGCCCCGCCACGCAGTAGTATGTTATTTATGTAATAAGAAAAGGCAGACATGCGAGGTTCTCTTCCTCTCACAGCGATAGCAGCCGCAGCACAAGTGGAAGAAAGGGAATGGTTGGTGGCCGTTGAAAAGATGGAAAACAGGAATGGCGAAAGACGCTTGAGATCTGACTCTAAACTGGGAAATGAAAAAGACTTCAGATCCTCAAGTGATGTCCTCCACAGAATGAAACCATGGCTAGGGTTGCAGAGGGTTTTGCATTCATGCTGAACTATATCAAGAATTTTTACTTTGATTTCTTCCACAAGGTCCTTGTGGCTTATTATCAAGGCAGCAGCTGTTTTCCAGTTCTTCTTGCTGATGTTGATCACAATCCCAGCATCATCTGGATGGCAGACATTGCAGACCGTTTTGCTTGATGAGTAATGGGTGATGACCTGAAAGGTAAAGGAAAGGTTTCATCAATATGTGTTTCACTGTGACATTTATCAATGTGGAGGATTGTGATGGACTATATATTGCCATTGTGATCAAATACACTCACTGTTAAAGTGTGCTGAATTTGATTTATTAAGATACCCAGTTGCTATTGCAAGATCAGACGTAGCCTACTCTTCCAGTGCATGAAAGAGGGATGGTTTGCGTGTACCATCATCCTCGCCGCCCTTCTCCCGTATCACTACCCTACCAGTACCACCCTACCAGCTTAACACAATTTTACAATATGCTCACCTCTGTAATACTTCGCCGTGCAGACCCGGATATTTTGGTCTGATTTGGAGCAGGCGGATTGGGCCAAAATTTATTAGGAACCTTCCTTTTCGGCATCTTTGAAACAGGAGGGTCCACATTACTTTGATCTGCTGCTGTTGATTCCGACGTTTGTTCACTCGAATCGGATTGTTTTTCTTCATCCTCCCATCTTCTGAAAACGAGTAAATCCCGTTCGAGTCTTGAAAGTATGTTGGTACACTTTCGACAAGTTCGTATCGATTTTTCGGGACTTCTTGTCAAAGTCAATCCTAGATCAATCAGTCGATCAAAAACGGTTTTGGCATATGGTGTTGAAAATATTTTCATTGACTGTTCAAAAGTTCCTTTTCTTTTCAAATTCTTATGGCAAAAACGGCAACATTCGTCCACAGACATATTGACACTCTTCACCATCATATCACGCTGCAGTCTGTTTACATGTTTCCGTCGCGCAGTGCTACGTAACACGTTTCGTTGTTCTGCTTTACGGCGGTTGGCATCTTTGATTGGTGCATTAGGTGCATTAACGCATCCTTCCGCGAGTGTGAACAGTGAATCAGAGAATAGACTTTCAATCGAATCCCCCCCCAAAAACAGTTGCCCTAAAATACATGTTATCCTCCACGCTTACAACATAGTCCTACTCAGGGGTTAAATTGGGATTTTTTATGTGGGGGGGCTCTGACCGAGGGGCAAATTTCACAAATCTTTCGTGGATTATGCAGTAAATAACAGGCATGAAAACGGGTCAGGGTGAAAAAGGTGAGAAGGATTACCCCTCTAAGGGGGTCCGGGTGCATGCTCCCCCATTAGAAAAATTAAATATTCCATATTTTAAAGCATCAATCTGAAGCATTTTGAGATACTTCTTTTGCCAACCTGGGGGAAAACCGGAGAAACGTAACTTCAGCCATGAGTCATGCGGCTAGTTAGAGACTTCCATGCTTAATGCGAGTGCGCATCGCTGATTTGAGCGAAAAATAGTTTTTGGAGCTTGATGTAAAACAAACAAACATCCGTTTGTCCAATTGGTAAAACATTGTTTAGTGAAGGTAATACGTTTACGTTTCTTAGCCTGGCTTTCAATCTTTATATTGTCTCTATAGCTAGCTTTCCATCTGTCAGTCACTGTCGTGTGTAAAAAATCTACCTCTTCAAAGACGGTAGCGTAAATTTATAATTTTCGTGCGCGATATGCCTACTTCTCAAACTTGCTCCAGATGTCCAGGCCAGCCTATCCCTACCATTATTTAGAATTGTGTTTTAAAACAACATAGATTTGCAATGGAAAAGTTGTAAATATAGGACAACATTGCTCGTGATGGACTAGGCAGACTGCCAAAATCGGCTGGAGAACTCCAGACCCGGCCGCTTATGTGCCGGGGCTCCGCCCCGGACAGCCCCGGCCCAATTTAACCTCTGGTCCTACTATAAAATCCGTATTCATTGATATCAGCCACCCAGCACTCCATCTCTGCTCCACTATCATATCGTGTTAAACTCCTTAAGACAATTAATTGCCCTAAACCTGTGCTCTCACCAATGCGCAGTAATCATTTAAATTAGAAATCACGCACCCCAACTTTCCTCAGCATCTTTCTGTGTCCCATTACCCCCACAACTCAAGCCCACGTGATCCACTAACTCCTCTTACTGACATGCCTGACATCACAAGCATGTCTGGTGTTTCTCTACCACTTACATTGTTCTGATTATTACAGTATGCCAACCTATATCTTGCCAACAGTTTCCCCTCTTCGGTTTCCACTACCTACCCTGATACATTTCACACTTTTAAATTTGATATGCATGCCTTTCTTTCCCCAAATAGTTATATTCATATTTGATCTATTAAGTATCACATAAAATGTAATCGTAACAATTAACAAACTTTATAACATGCTGTTTATGTGATGTTTTTGAACGACTAGGACTATGAGGATTGGGCACCAAATCACTACCATTAGTGAGATGAACATGAATTAAAAAAAATATTTTTATTAGTCAACATCGTTCTAGATGATTGGCACATCAAGGCAAATGCTGAAAATCTAGTGTGACCCATCTAAGCACTTCAAGACCTTAAAAGAAAAACATGAACCGTGGAAAACAAGCCCAAAATACAATTTTAAAACGCAAACAGGCAAAATCTCAATTACAATAACAACAGTAAAAAGAAAAAGTATTTAAAATCTTAATGGATTCTTAAAGAACTGTAGTCTCTGCAAAATGGCACTCTTTAGAAGCCTCAATTGACTATGCTTCCATTTGTTCATTTGCTCTTTCTTGTTGGTCCAGCATGCTTGATGTTATATCTTTGACAATCTTGGTCCCGTCTGAGACTCTGTCTGAATCCTCGTCCTCCTTGTCTTCCACTGCTTGGCCATTCCGGTCGACAGGAACCGCCCCTTTCCTCTGAGGCAGGACTGTGAAGAAGGCCTCTTGCCAATCACCCGTCTCCATATATGCCAGAAGGATCTCAAATACTGGAGACACAAATAAACTTGACATTATTGTCCAAAAGTGACTCAGCAACCTGAAGGCGAGGAAGGTATGGTTCCCTGCATTGGTTGTGCACAGGTAACCTGCCTGAAGCCCTCTCCAGTATGTGCTTTCCCATTCTGTTTGTAGAAACTTCCATAGGGAGACTTCCTTACCGTGATTGACTGCGAGCACTTTCTGGCTGTTCATCTTAACAAAGCTTTCTAGAGGGAGCTGTGCATGCTGAATCCCCAGCTCCTTGGCTCTCTCAAAAGAGATCCCCTTTCATCCAAAACAAACAGTCAGGTTTGTATTGCCAGTGAAGAAATTCTTCAAATTGATTGTAGATTTGACTACTTGGGGTGGGTGTTGCGCATGGCGCCCATTAAGTAAATCTGACCTTGTGGTGGTTGTGGTCGACCAGGCCTCCGATGACATAGGCTTTGGTGTCGTCCAGTTCAGTCAGCACATTTGGGGAGTCAGAGGTTAGGTACACTAGCTCCTCTTTGGGTATGACTTCATGGTAGTGCTCCGTTTTGATGGTTATATCCTGTCCAAGGAAAACACACACACAAATTTACTTCAATGTGCATATGTGGACCGAGTTCATGAGGAAATCAAAAGAGTTTGTGTGTGTGGGGGGGGTTGGGGGGCGACAACACTTGCCTTCCAATTCACCCATCCTTTGTCAGTTTCATCCATGTTTTGTTTTAACTGTCCACCGAGACCGGTTAAATAAAACTGTACAGGTTGTAAAGCTTGTTGATTCTCTGCGTAGCATCTCTGGATTTGCTCGTGGAGCTTCGTCACGTCCTTCACATTTGAAAGATTGATTCAATACAACATTTTGATGATTTACGAAGAAAAAACAGCCCCATCGCTCTCAATTCATGTTTTACCTTGAACATCATGAGGCTGTCAAAGCTGCAGTCCACCACTAGTCTCAGAGGGCTGGGCTGCACCTCACTGCGTAGACGCTTGCGGCTCACCCCTTCAGCTCCCTCTTCCTCTTGAGTTGATCGCTCCAGTAGCCTCTTTTGTCTCTTTTCCTCGCACATCTGCCTGTGAAAAAGAACACAATTCAAACATAATACATGGATTATTTTCCTATCATGGTACATTGTGACACCTTCCAAAATGTTTAAAGTCTCTGCCGGCTAAATAACCACTTCCCACTGATACTTTCGATGTAGGATTAGTCGAACGACATTCAATACATTGCTTACTTGCCAGCTGGCTTACCCAGCCTGGGAACCAGATGAGTCTACGAGGTCATGTTTTAGTTGAGAATCCCTCTGTCCGTGTGTGCCAATCGCACCCCCGAGGTCAATGCCCTCCTCATCTTGGCCAGCAGAATCAGTGAGCCCATCTGCTCCTGAGGTCGGGAGCACCTCATTCTGCACCTGCAACAGCTGGAGACCCTCCCCACAAGTGCGTGGAATTTCTTTCATCTTCCCTACTGCATGAGAGAAAGAGGTTGTAATAGACATTTTGCTCAGCTTTTTAAAAACGTCCTTCCTTGCCCTGCCACGCAGTAGTATGTTATTTAGGTAATAAGAAAAGGCAGACAGGCGAGGTTCTCTTCCTCTCACAGCGATAGCAGCCGCAGCACAAGTGGAAGGAAGGGAATGGTTGGTGGCCGTTGAAAAGATGGAAAACAGGAATGGCGAAAGACGCTTGAGATCTGACTCTACACTGGGAAATGAAAAAGCCTCCAGATCCTCAGGTGATGTCCTCCACAGAATGAAACCCTGGTTAGGGTTGCAGAGGGTTTTGCATTCATGCTTAACTATATCAAGCATTTTAACTTTGATTACTTCCACAAGGTCGTTGTGTCTCATTATCAAGCGAGCAGCTGTTTTCCAGTTCTTCTTGCTGATGTTGTTCACAATCCCAGCATCATCTGGATGGCAGACATTGCAGGCAGTTTGGCCTGATGGGTAATGGGTGATGACCTGAAAAGGAAAGGTTTCATCAATATGTGTTTCACTGTGACATTTGTCAATGTGAAGGATTGTGATGGACTATACATTGCCATTGTGATCAAATACACTGACTGTTAAATAAAGTGTGCTGAATTTGATTTATTAAGATACCCAGTTGCTATTGCAAGATCAGATATAGCCTACTCGTCCAGTGCATGAAAGAGGGATGGAAGGCTACCAAATTAACTTTCGACTGCCTAGTAGTGGTAGCCTACAGAATAGATGCTATTAAGACAGTTGGCAATTGAGTCCATGTTATTCTCAAAGTCGAAATATGTTATATTTAAGGAGCAGGAGTTTGACAGCTTAACACAACTTTACAATATGCTCACCTCTGTAATACTTCGCCGTCCAGACCCGGATATTCTGGTCTGATTGGGAGCTGGCGGATTGGGCCAAAATTTATGATGAACCCTCTTAGGCATAGGAGGGTCCCAATGACTTTGATCTGCTGCTGTTGATGCCAACGCTTGTTCACTCGAATCGGATTGTTTTTCTTCCTCTTCCCATTTTCTGAAAACGGGTAAATCCCGTTCGATTCTTGAAAGTATGTTAGTACACCGTCGACAACTTCGTATCGATTTTTCGGGACTTCTTTTCAAAGTCAATCCTAGATCAATGAGTCGTTCAAAAACGGTTTTGGCATCCGATGTTATTTCAAATATTTTCATAGACTGGCTAATAACACCTTTTATTTTCAAATTCTTATGGCAAAAACGACAACATTCGTTCACAGACATATTGACGCTTCACCATCACAACACGCTGTAGTCTGTTTACATGTTTCCGTCGCGCAGTGCTACGTAACACGTTTCGTTGTTCTGCTTTTACGGCGGTTGGCATCTTTGATTGGTGCATTAGGTTCATTACCGCATCCTTCCGCGAGTGTGAACAGTGAATCAGAGAATAGACTTTCAATCGAATCCCCCCGAAAAACACTTGCCCTAAAATACATGTTATCCTCCACGCTTACAAAATAGTCCTACTATAAAATCCGTATTCATTGATATCAGCCACCCAGCACTCCATCTCTGCTCCACCATCATATCGTGTTAAACTCCTGTAGCCTATCCATTAGGAAATGTATTGCCCTAAACCTGTGCCCTCTCACCAATGCGCACTAATCATTTAAATGAGAAATCACGCACCCCAACTTTCCTCAGCATCTTTCTGTGTCCCATTACCCCCACAACTCAAGCCCACGTGATCCACTAACTCCTCTTACTGACATCCCTGACATCACAAGCATGTCTGGTGTTTCTCTACCACTTACATTGTTCTGATTATTACAGTTCACCAACCTATATCTTGCCAACAGTTTCCCCTCTTCGGTTTCCACTACCTACCCTGATACATTTGATATACATGCCTTCCTTTCCCAAATAGTTCTACTCAATCTATTTCATCTATTAAGTATCACAGAAAATGTAATCATAACAATTAACAAACTTTATAACATGCTGTTTATGTGATGTTTTTGAACGACTACGACTATGAGGATTTGGCATCAAATCACTACCATTAGTGAACTGAACATGAATTAAAAAATATATTATTATTAGTTAACATTGTTCTAGATGATTGGCACATTAAGCCAAATACTGAAAATCTAGTGTGACCCATCTAAGCACTTCAAGTCCTTAAAAGAAACACATATGGACCATGAAAAACAAGCCCAAAATACAATTTTTAAAACGCAGATGGGCAAAATGTCAATTACAATAACAACAGTAAGCAGAAACAAAGTATTTAAAATCTTAATGGCTTCTTAGAGCACTGTAGTCTCTGCAAAATGCCACTCTTTAGAAGCCTCAATTGACTATGCTTCTATTTGTTCATTTGCTCCTTCTTGTTGGTCCGGCATGCTTGATGTTATATCTTTGACCGTCTTGGTCCCGTCTGAGTCTCCGTCTGAAATCCTCGTCCTCCTTGTCTTCCACTGCTTGGCCATTCTGGTCGACAGGAACCGCCCCTTTCCTCTGAGGCAGGACTGTGAAGAAGGCCTCTTGCCAATCACCCGTCTCCATATATGCCAGAATGATCTCAAATACTGGAGACACAAATAAACCTGACATTATTGCCCAAAAGTGACTCAGCAACCTGAAGGCGAGGAAGGTGCACATGTAACCTGCCTGAAGCCCTCTCCAGTATGTGCCTTCCCATTCTGTTTGTAGAAACTTCCATAGGGAGACTTCCTTACCGTGATTGACTGCGAGCACTTTCCGGCTGTTCATCTTAACAAAGCTTTCTAGAGGGAGCTGTGCATGCTGAATCCCCAGCTCCTTGGCTCTCTCAAAAGAGATCCCCTTTCATCCAGTCATCCAAAACAAAACAGTCAGGTTTGTATTGTCAATAAAGAAATTCTTCAAATTGATTGTAGATTTGAATACGTGGGGTGGGTGTTGCGTATGGCGCCCATTAAGTAAATCTGACCTTGTGGTGGTTGTGGTCGACCAGGCCTCCGATGACATAGGCTTTGGTGTCGTCCAGTTCAGTCAGCACATTTGGGGAGTCAGAGGTTAGGTACACCAGCTCCTCTCTGGGTATGACTTCATGGTAGTGCTCCGTTTTGAAAGTTACATTCTGTCCAAGGAAAACACACACACAAATGTACTTCAATGTGCATATGTGGACCGAGTTGATGAGGAAATCAAGAGTTTGTGTGTGTGGGGGGGGTTGGGGGGCGACGACACTTGCCTTCCAATTCACCCATCCTTTGTCAGTTTTATCCATGCTTTGTTTTAACTGTCCACCGAGACTGGTTAAATAAAACTGTACAGGGTGTAAAGTTCGTCGATTCTCTGCATAGCATCTCTGGATTTGCTTGTGGAGCTTCTTTACGTCCTTCACATTTGAGTGATTCAATACAACATTTCTATGTTTTACCCTGAAAAAACAGCCCCATCGCTCTCATCATGTTTTACCTTGAACATCATGAGGCTGTCAAAGCTGCAGTCCACCACTAGTCTCAGAGGGCTGGGCTGCACCTCACTGCGTAGACGCTTGCGGCTCACCACTTCAGCTCCCTCTTCCTCTTGAGTTGATCGCACCTGTCGCTTCTTTTGCCTCTTCTCCTTGCGCCTCTGCCTAAGAAATAGAACACAATCCAAACCATTTAAATATACATCTAGGAATGCTCTTACAAACGAATGGATGAGATGTCAAGAGAGAATCAAACAACACATAGAAATAAAATGTTGCATGCTTTGATTTTGTAAATCAGGATGAAGACTGAAGGAATCATGATTTTTTTTGCCAGTTTTCAAACAAGTTTCTTCCCGCACAGGATGTAGCTGTAATGTAGGCTATATACTTGGCAGAGATTATATAACATCAGCTGTGGTTCCTTACTTTCGAATGTCCCTCTGTTCCTCCCATTGCTGATGTTTCAAGAGTTTTTTCCTCTGACTTTTTGAAATAGTGTCTGTCTGACTGTTATTGGGATCTCCACACGAGGGTTCTGTAATCACATCATTTCCCTCATGGGACATTGTGATACCTTCCAAAATGTCTAATGTTGTAGCCAGCTAGCTAGCAACTTTCCACTGATACTGACTATACACTGGCTAGCAGGCTTACGAGACTTGTTTCCTTGTCTAGCGTTATCTCATTGCCTAGCCAGCACAGCAGAGCACGTTGTGTGGTGATGCTGCTGTGTGGTGTAAGCACGAGCGAACAAACGTAATCAATCGAACGGAATACAAGTCGTTAAAGCAGTACAAAACCGTAATTATTTACACTTGTTCGCTAACATGTTGAGAACAGTCTTCAAACTAACATGACATGTGAAAGATAGTCGCATTTTATTGACGTCACGTCAACCGCTCACGTGACGTTGATAGTTTTAGTGAGTTTTTAAAACGCATCTATTTCAAGTGAAGTAATACCATCATGTCGTCTATGGATATACACATATAACCTACATACATACCTACATAAAGCCACATAAAGTCCTGGTTCTTATTTTGGACTAGAAATAGATCTTCCACTGAAAATATAGGGAGGGGACCTACAAAAATGTGTATGTTTTCTAGTATCATATAACTTTCTATGTTCTATATGCCAGTTGTTCGAATTTTATAATTGTCATTTCACATGCTTTTGTCAGCAGTCATTACAAAGGATAGTACACATTTTACGTTTATTTTCATTTTTTGATTATTACAGACAATGTAACTTTTAAGGGGGTGACATGAGCCAACAAGCAAATTGGCCAATAATCGATGACTAAAAGACCTTCCATGAAAACCAGGAACCAATCAAGAACAACCGATGGGCTCACAACGATTCCGCGTGCAGTCAGACAGATGGCAATAAGCAGGCAAGGGAATACCACTGGCGCTGGTTAAGTAGGAAGTGCATTCAAAACTGTATCTCTGGGTGTACTTAAAAACATCTGTTTTAAAGATATCGATGTGAATATCAATTTCAACTCTTCGAAGTAATTTAGGTAGTTGCGTTGTCGGCAAGAGTTATCAACAAGTAAATAGCAAAATATCCATAGCGACATCTGGGGTGGGCGAGACTGCTGCTGTGGCTTGCTAGCTGGTAGCTATAGCTCCAGCTGACTGTCGTGGACCAAACGGCTTGGGTTAGTTGGGCCTGGGTACAATCTCTGCCTGGTTGATCTGCATGCTAGCTGGATAGCTAACAACTAGATTAATAGTCTATATTTTCTGCTCTCACAATAGCAAGATTACGTTATTCAGATTTGATTGGACGACCACACAGTAATACCAAATGGGTGAGTATCAATTGATCAATTAGTACTAGCTAGCCTTAACATTGGTTAGCTAGCTGTATAGTATATTACATGTGTACAGTATAGTAGCTAGCTAACGTAAGATACGCATGACTGTTAAAACGTGATGCATTTGTACAAGAAGCGCTTTTATTCATGGGGAATTGATGGCTACTTCTCATCTGAAGCAGGATTAATTATTTGAATCTCGCAATCGTTTTGGTGTCTACAGTAGCGCTTGGCCGGTGGGGTGTGAGAGGAGGCAGCAGCAGCAGCTAGCGGTTCGCATGGTCACTTGTCAGACTCAGCATCCCATGATTATGTAACCTGAGTAATGCTGGGCCGAAAACTGTCGGTCTGTGCTCATTGAGAACGACACAGCTATTACAGTATATTAGTACGGTTACAGTGTTTTTTTTGTGGGCAATGTAAAGCAATGTATTGGGAATTTGAGCACATAACAATGGCAGGCAAGAACCGCAAATCTGAGAATCATCCATAACATAGTATTAATAACGATGATCCAATACTGCTCTACAATAGCCATTCATCTGTTACGCAATAACACCATGCACGCAGCAAACAAGATTGCCGTTCATATTGCATTTGATTCCCAACATATTTATGCGCTCCACATTTTGATAGTAGGTACTTGCCATCCTTATGCTCGTACTGGATGCGGATTGATTGTTATTTAGAAATATTGGACCTCATCCACATAATAAATTGGAAAGGGATATTCATCTGTCAAGATATCAGAAAAGGCTTGCTTCTGTTTATGATGTTGAAAGCCTCATCTCTCTGCCATAGTGATCTTTTTACATTTGTGGCGTAGAACACCTTGGGAAAAAGAGTGAATTGATGTGGAATTGTACAATGTTTTAATCCTAATCCTTTTTGAACGTATTCAGAAAGCATCTGTGGAAGGGCTGATGTGGTCTTTTCTTCTTCTTTATATTTGATGATCACGCTCAGTACAGCACTCTTTGAGTCGAGGCAGTTAATAATACAGACAGCCAGCTGTGGAAATCTCTGAATAATTATTAGACTCATCCCAGAGTGTAATATTTCTAGACACCAACATGATCCATTGCTAGGCCCCAACACAAAGTACCAGTGTGCAAGCGATAAAAGCAGTAACTGTTTGCCTTAACTAAATGCTTTGAAAAGCAGCTGTATTCAGCCATAAAAGCCCCTATCCCCATTTCATAGTAAGAGGGCTCCTTTTTGTCAACAAAAGTAACAGTAACATTTATCTCGTGCTATCCAGGACATAAAGATGTCTGTGGCTCGTGTGAGTAAAGGAGACAAAGTGTCACTGAAGTAAATCTTAGTAATCTTACAGACTGGCCTAGATACTTGGCCCTAATGTTTATAGTTCTCATGGTCAATTACATATGATGGAACCACATTTGTACAATGGAAGATAATTTACAGTGCTTGTGGACACTGGCTATATCCGTTTGGGTGAATTAGGACTTATACTCATCACTGTGCTCATTTTAGGGAGTCAGGTGGCTGAGCGGTTAGGGAATCGGGCTAGTAATCAGAAGGTTGCTGGTTGGATTCCGTGAAAAATTACGTTGTGTCCTTGCGCAAGGCACTTCACCCTACTTGCCTCAGGGGAATGTCCCTGTACTTACTGTAAGTCGCTCTGGATAAGTGGATCTGCTAAATTACTAAAATGTAAATGTAAATTTTACCCCAGCAGACAATCTGAGCGAAGCGTTGAAGAAGCTAAAGCTAAGCACTGCAGATGGTTCCTCAGACAGTGTGGAGAGCTGCCTAGACTGTCTGCTCAAAGCACTCGCTCACAACAGTAAGTTATTAATTTTTCTCCCAAGACTCATCTAGTCGCTGTTCAGCTTTGTGTGAACTACTCATCTATCCCTGCAGCTACAAGGAGAGAGAGTTCAGTTGTCCAATTCACTGTTAAAACACTCTAGGTCTATTAGCAAACAAACAATTTGTATCCTTCACTTAAATACGTATTTAAAAAGGGCTAGGGTTTAAAATATCATCTTTTTGACATCAAATATGTAAATATTTGAATATGTGTTCATTTATTCTTCTGGATGACCCACTTCAATCAATACTAGTGACTGGTGGATCCGTTCCACACCCTTGAGAGGTGTTCTCACGTGCCTCTCGTCTCCCGTCTCTTCCAGATGCGGAGGCCAGTGAGAAGGTCCAGGAGACGGGTCTCCTCCCCATGCTGCCCAAGCTGCTCTCCCCCCAGTCCTCCTGCACCCCCAAAGTAGCCAACATCATCGCTGAGTTGGCCAAAAATGGTGAGGCTCGTCGTCTTGTCACATTCTCTCGAAATCCTTTTTCAGGTTTTTCAAACGTTACTCTTACTTGTTTTGTCTTTCTGCATTTTAGTTTGTGGTTTAATTTTGTTCTTGTGTTTAATTAGAAGAATCCTCCAAGATGATGCTAGTACATGTTATTAACTGTTAACTGTTTATAGATGAGAGATGCCATTCTTTAGTCAATGTCTTAATATTTTCACAGGTCATCTATGTACATAGAAAAGCAAAAGGATATGTAATCTGTCTTGTTTGCCCCCTCCACTGCCCATATTTGAATGCTGTCTTTTCCAGTTTTATTAGTAACAGATGGCACTCCAACAGAGCACCACAGGAGTGTTTGTGTTTTGGAGGAAATGTTAGTGCAATTGAAAGTAACAGCTAGCAAGCTAACTGGCTATCTCAGTTAGTTGTTCTGTTTCTAGTAACCAGTGATGCTAGATTAACAGGATAAACAGTTCTAAAACTGCAGGGTTTCTCTAGTGTTTTTTCTCCCAGAAAGATTTTTTTTTAGTTTTTTTTTGAGGAATAAAGGAAGTGAATGAAAGTTATCCGAAGAAAAGGTTTGGATAATGAATGGGCTTTTTAGCAGCTTCCAAGGCAACAGCTAATGATCACTACCCGCTGCTCTGCCAGCCTTGGCACCAATTTGTTGGCATTTATCTGTCAGCCGCCCCTTCGGAAATGTCTATGCCCGGTCCACGGGAGGCCAAGTGCCTACTGTGCTGAAAATAACTCCTTTTGAACATTGCACTGTAATTCGTGACACGCTTAAATTTAAGTGGAATAAAGTTTCTTATGATAGTTCCATACAAGCAGCACATGCAACAAATCACTCACAAATTCTAAAATCCACTCTATAGATTCCCAGTTAACTGTTTAGAGAAAATAAGTAGGTTTTTAGGATTTGGAGAAATATTCAGAACCTTTGGAGCAGTATTCCCTTTTCCTTCGCCCCCGAGTCTCGGTCAGTCCAGAAAACGTCAAGGTTTAACCCGTACTAGAAAATGTGTTTTACATGACTGTTTTGAGGAAGGGCTCTGAAGGTACAGAAGTAGGTTGGGTGCTTTGCTATCAAAGTGTGTTTTTGTGTGTGTTCTCTCTAGAGTTTCTGCGTAGCCCGTGTGTGGAGGCCGGCCTCATTCCCCCTCTAGTGCAGCTGCTCAGCTCCTCAGACCAGGAAGTGCTGCTCCAAACTGGCCGCGCCCTGGGCAACATATGCTACGACAGCCGTAAGTAACCACCTCGCATCCATGGATAGGATCTCACACCAGGACAAATACTTCACTCAACCAGTGTCTGTGCTTGAACAAGACCAACTAGGCCTACGTGGTAAATCTGATCATGTTAGAACAGTTGTGATTGGCTACTACTGTCTCTCTCTTAACCCCCACAACCCCACAGAGTCATGCATCAAGCTAGTGCTGTTTCTATTCAAATTCCGGGTTATGGCCAGAACAGGTCATTAATAAACAGCAATAAAAAATGCAGGCACATAATCAATTAATATTGTATGTCAGCAAAGCTTTTTATAGCAGTCAGACACACACAAACAAGTCCAGTATGTGTGTAAATCTATTTTTAATTATAGTTGTTAGGTGTTCCTGGCCTGCTGGGAGCTGCAGCTTCCAAAGACCATCAACGACTTGCAGTATCTTTCTGTCTTGAGGAAGGATTGTTGAGGATTACTTTCTGATGAGAATTCAGATGGAGGGGAATCATGTGTTTTCAAAACGTTAAAGGATGGGGGTGTATGATACCTGCTGCTTACTGGAATCTTGGGGCTGTGTTGTCATTTTTAATGCCAGCTTTTATATTTGGAATTGAAAGTTGCTTTTTTTTAAAAAATTCCGTCATCAAAAAGATGTTTGTATGGTTCGAAGGGAAGCATGCCTGTCATCTGTGCATCACTATTGCCTTCTGGATGGCTCGTAGAGATGCAGCTGTTCATTTCGGACATGCCACAAGTCACCAATATGATGAACAGGATCTCATGGGTCCATTACGTTAAACAAAAACTAAATGTATGATCGTGCTTTGAGCCATGACCCCGAAAAGAAGCTTGTCAGAAGGGTCGACAATAACGCACCTAACCAAGGACAACTCAAGCTAAAGAGCTGGTCCCATGACCCAGATAAGACCCTACCCTCTCTCTCTCCCACACTCCTTACTCCTCTCTCTCTCACACTCCTTACCTCTCTCTCTCACACACTCCTTACTCCTCTCTCTCTCCCACACTCCTTACTCCTCTCTCTCACACTCCTTACCTCTCTCTCTCGCACACTCCTTACTCCTCTCTCACACACTCCTTACTCCTCTCTCTCTCACACTCCTTACCTCTCTCTCTCCCACACTCCTTACCTCTCTCTCTCCCACACTCCTTACCTCTCTCTCTCACACACTCCTTACCCCTCTCTCTCACACACTCCTTACTCCTCTCTCTCTCACACTCCTTACCTCTCTCTCTCCCACACTCCTTACCTCTCTCTCTCACACACTCCTTACTCCTCTCTCTCTCACACTCCTTACTCCTCTCTCTCTCACACTCCTTACCTCTCTCTCTCCCACACTCCTTACCTCTCTCTCTCCCACACTCCTTACTCCTCTCTCTCTCACACTCCTTACCTCTCTCTCTCACACACTCTCACTCTCCCACACTCCTTACCTGTATCTCTGGCCTTTTGTCTTCATTTCTTTCTTCCCCATCCCCCACCCTTCCAATTCTTGGCTCACTGCTGAGGAAGTGGGCTGGCATCCACAGACTAGGAGCACCAGGCATGACCAGTGAGATGACTCATCCAATTCTTCCCTCGCCAGCTACCTGCACCGCAATCTACACATTTTTACAGAGATGCTGACCATGTGCAGTGGGCTGGTGCACGTAGTGTTGAAGTGACTCTTGGGATGCATTTTGACACAGAAATTACCTCTTCTAAACTTTACGGATGCCATGACAAGGTTTTTCTGTGGATTACATAGATATATTTCTGGTACTACTATATTTACTTACACTTACTGTTGGTGTTTGGGTATTCAGGATGGTACACAGGATTTTTTGGTACACATACATCAGACTTATTAGCCAGCTGCCTCAAGACATTTTTCGCTTTGCTTTCAATTATCATATTTTAATTGTTACTTTTCTTGTCATTGTCATTTATCATTTTGATACAGCATTTGTTAATTGCATGTGATTGTTTTTGATTTAACTTTAATATTTGTCTTTGTTATTTTGATTGATTTTCTTTCAGGTGGTTGTTTGAAGTGGTTGATTCTTTTTGTCCCCTGACCTCTTTGTTTTGCAGATGAGGGCAGGAGTGCAGTTGACCAGGCGGGAGGGGCACAGATAGTAGCTGAACACATTAAGTCCCTCTCCCAAAATACTGAACCGGCCAATGGGACACTCTTGACTGTCTTTTGTGGCATGCTGATGAACTATAGCAATGATAATGGTAATGACCATCCCTCTAGAAGGAGAAATTATCCAAACCTAAACAGCATTTTGAGCTATGAATTGATCTATGTAGGCCCCAATTTATAATCAATTCTTGGGTTATGTTCCATATTATAAATCAATATTTATAAGTACTATATTTTATATTAACTGACTACTATATTGTGATACACTGAATGTACACACCAAGCCAAAGAACTAGACGTGTGCAGTCTAGTTTGGTGGTAGAAAGCAGTGTAGCTGTCTGTGGAGTCTCTGTATCAGGAAATTGACATTACTGATTGTTTCGTGCAGCAGCTTGGTTGTTGGTGGCAGTGCAGTAGGGCTGTGCCTGCTAATTATCAGCTCTTGTCCTCTCTCCTCTCTTCATGTTTCCTGATTTCTCCACAAACCCTCCCAGGTGCCGGTACCAGGGTGACTGTTCTGGGCACTTGGACATTGGGCTGTTTAATGGGCGCCAGGCAGGTTTATAGTGTAGGAACACATTGGCAGTATTTCACCACCCCCCCCCCTCCCTTGCCCCCTTCCTGCCTGTAGACCACCCCACCCCGAGGTGCTATGACTGCCTCCATGAATAATTGAAGTATGGCCAAAGTAATGATACTTCTTTCTCCTCTGTCAGCAAGATGCGTGTTGGTAATTACCTTTCGATCTATCACTGCCCTTACAGTCCGACCAACGCAAGGTCATTGACTTCCCTGTAGGCGGAACACATTATACGGAATACGCTATTACAAATGGAAAAGAATGCACTTGGGATATGACGTGGAGACAGAATGTCTCCAGGTCAACAGAAAATACAACGTCATCGGAACACAGGTCGTTCTTAGTGCTAATGTGGGACCTGTGAACAGCTCGGCTGAGTCACCACTACGGCCGATGTGACTGTGTTAGAGGAATGGAAGTCAGACCTTTAATGCACAGGCCAGAGAGTGTTGTCTTTTACATTGTGTAAATGAGTCTGTTGACGACGGCTAATTCATGGGAAAAAGTATTTTGCAGAGAATTGCATGCAAAAGGCTTAACATGTTACAGAGGAAATTAGTTGTTGGATGTTCACTCAGTTTGGATTGTGGCTGCAGTAATTGGCAGACATGTACAAAATCCATTAACATCAAGCTGAAATGTATACAATAGGTCTACTGTGAATTACGGTTTGCTTGTGTGTCCAAATGAGCCACACATGCAATTATCCTAATGCAAATGATCTGGTTGTTTTTATTATGTAAATTGAACAATTTTCCAGACACATTTCTATGCTAACAACATTATCATCTTTTCAAATGATAATTTAGTCACTTCTCATAATTGTCACTCCTCTCCTTTTTTCGATCACTTGCCCTCCTTTTTATAGTAACCGTATAAAATCTTCATTATCGGCTTGCCAGTTTGTCTTTCGTGACAGTCTATCTCTGCTGTCTTAATGTCTCTCTCTCTCTCTCCCCCCCCCACCCGTAATTATTTTTCCCACCTCTAGCTTGTCATCAATTAGCATCTCGACACTAAACCAAATGCTTTCTCCTCTCTCCTCCTTTAGGCTCTTATAGTTGCTTTCCCAAGTATCACTACTGCTGTCAGGGACATGTATCTGCACTGTGGTCTACTGTGTATAGTACCAGGCTGATTTAGCACCATAGATATGGTGCAGATCAATTTTCCTGATTTGTACAAACTCTTTTTAGATACTGCTTTTCATCCTGTAAACCCTGTGTTATTGGGTTGTCTGTTAAAACATTTTATAATGACCTTTAACAAAGTCGACCTGTGTTTTGTATGACTGTGAGTAAAGGTAGAGCTTGTGTGGCAGAGGTAAGCCAGCATACACACGAAAAGATCAAATCTAAGAACTAGTCAAAAGCCTGCACACCTGTTGCTCTCAAGGAACCCGTTCTGAAAATGTCCTGGCCTCCCGGCCTGTAGGGGGCAGCTGTAGTAATCGCCTTGTTCTTCCTCTCTTCGTCCCTCTGCAGACTCCTTGCAGGCCCAGTTGATCAGCATGGGGGTCATCCCCACCCTGGTGAAGCTGCTGGGCGTCCACTCCGACAACGTGGGCCTGACTGAGATGTGCCTCATCGCCTTCGGGAACCTGGCTGAGCTCGGTGGGTCCACGGCCCCGTCTGCTGGTCCTCTGACTGGAGACGCTGGGTTTCAGAGGCTGATGCGCTTCACTAGAGTAACGTTTGTGCTCTTGGCACAGCAGTGACTTATCAAGTATTCACATCAGCGATGGTGGGGGATGGGGGTTTATGAGAAGCCGAGAAGCATGATTCACGGTGATGTTCCCACAGCAGACACGCTGTATACAACCGTATACCAGCTGGGGTCCGGTGACTCACGGTCCACAGTGAATCGTCGGGCCGAGCAGATCCCAGTCATGTCTGTGTTGCCTGTCTCTCCCCGCAGAGTCGAGCAAGGAGCAGTTTGCCTCGACGAACATAGCGGAGGAGCTGGTGCGCCTGTTCCAGAAGCAGTCTGAGCACGAGAAGAGGGAGATGATCTTTGAAGTCCTGGCTCCTCTGGCCGAGAACGGTAAAGAGGGGGATGGCCAAAAGGAGAGGAAGAGAGAAGGATGGAGTGGAAGGGATGATAGTTTGTGTTGTTCATTTTGGAGTCAATCGATAATGCCACAAAAAAAAACAACGTACCTAGTTTACCTTAAAAAAAAAGGGCTATATTGTTTGTTAAAAATGCAATTAGCTCCCAGTGCACTACTTTATGTATCTCATTTTAACATCAGTGTGAATAGTCATGTGTAGAAGCTCAGTTGTGTTTGCATCTGCTGCGCTTGGGTGCTCCTCTGAAGACATGTCAGCTGTTTGCCTGATGACAATGAACAGATCATGCCTGAGAGGAAGGAGAGAGAGAGAGAGAGTGTCGTTGTCTGTGTCTTGCTTGTGTGACTGTACACTCCGACTGTTGTTATCATCATTAGAGGCACCCCACCCCCCCCAACTGCCAGTCTCCAAGACAACGTCCTACTTAATTCCACTCCAGAGAACAGTCTCTCTCCCCGGTTGAAACATTTCAAACCCCTCGTGTCCTCCTTAAGCGAGTACCACCTGAAAGCACAAAAAGTACAACTGGCAAAAAGGCAGCATTTATACAGTAATATTCTGTCTATACATACACCCCATTTGGGATTTAGGTTAGTTCTTGCTGAGCCGTGTTCAAAAGACACTATCAGCTGGATAGACTGTCGTTAGTGTGAGGAGATGTGGTGCGAGATCTCTGATTTTGTCCTGCCTGATGAGGTCAGCATCCCAGTGTCAAACGTCTTTTGTTGTCCCACATCCTCCAAACCGCCGATCTCCTCTTCCCTCCTTTTGGCTTCATTGCTTTACTTCTGCTCGTCTGCCTGTCTCTCTTCACTGTCCGACGCTCACCCCCGCACACTCTCACTCCCACACGCTCACTGGCTCAGCCCCCGCACACGCTCACCCTCTCCCCCCTCCTCCCTCAGATGTGATCAAGCTGCAGCTGGTGGACGCCGGGCTGGTGGAGTGTCTGCTGGATGTTGTGGCTCACACGGTGGACGGGGAGAGGGAGGAGGAGGTGGCACAGCTCAAGACGGCCTCTGACCTGATGGTGCTGCTGCTGCTGGGAGGTATACACACACACACACACCCCACACACACCCCACACACACACACACACCCCCACACACATATCACACACACCCCACAGTTGCCAGTAGTATCATTTATTTATTTTAGCTGAATATTTGATTCTGAATAGATCTGATTTGTGATTACGTATGTGTGCATATGTTGTGTCTGGTGGACATGTTTTGAGCGAGCCTGGATATCTCTCACAGCATTCTTAGCCTCCCTAGCCACAGACTGATGTCCCTAGTGTGTCAGCATTTTCTGGCTTGTCTGTGTGTTGCACTTTCTTTCGACTGAGTCTCTCTCCCCGTGTCCTCGGCAGATGAGTCCATGCAGAAGCTGTTTGAAGGGGGCAAGGGAAGCGTGTTCCAGAGGGTGCTGTCCTGGGTGCCATCCCATAATCACCAGCTACAGCTGGCTGGGGCGCTGGCCATTGCCAACTTTGCCCGCAACGGTGAGCCATACACAGCAGTCAGGCAGAGATGGGTTTAAAAAACAAAACAGGTTAACCCTTCCTTACAGGGTTCCATACCACGAACTGTCTCTGTCATGGTCTTGAACGCAACCCATTTCCCTCCAGAGGCACTACAGGGCGTCTAAGACTCTCGCTGTAATGGGCCGAAGGGAGTTGGCGTCGAGGCACACAGTCGATTTTTCCAATCTCCCAATGTTCCTAAGGCGCCTCTCTCTCTACCTCTCTCTCTACCTCGTTCTCTCTCCCCTGGCAGCACCCCAGGTAGTCTCTACCCATCAAGGTCCCGTAAAAGAACACAGCTCTGACTGGGCTGAACGCCAGACAGCCCGGTCCCTTTATACTGTCTCAACCTGATCACTGTCCTCCTACACTGTTCTGCCGAACCAAGTTGGAAACAAAAGTTAAAGAACAAGTCATTTTTGGGTGTGATCGATCAATGAACCTGTTTTAATAGGGCTTATCACATGGAAAACCTAGAAATTCCAACATAAAACCGATGTAAAAGGTGCTTATAACGAAGGAAGGACTAATGTATGTCTGTCCTTAGATGGCAACTGCATCCACATGGTGGACACGGGCATCGTGCAGAAGCTTCTGGACCTGCTAGACAGACATGTGGATGAGGGGAACGTCACGGTCCAGCATGCCGCACTCAGCGCCCTCCGGAACCTGGCCATCCCAGGTGACTGTCTGGTTTACCTCAACTTACATTTCTCATGGGAGCTGAGTGTAATATATACTATTAAAAGTATAAAATATCACACGTTTGTAGACAATGTAAAAGTGACTTTAGCGATGTGTTTCTGACGCGAGTTTCCTTCTCTTTAGTGGTGAACAAAGCCAAAATGTTGTCTGCCGGAGTGTCAGACATAGTCTTGAAGTTCCTTCCCTCGGAGAGGCCACCTGTTCAGTTCAAGCTGCTGGGGACGTTACGCATGCTCGTCGACACACAAGGTACGGCTTTGGGATTCATGGGGAATTGAAAAATAACGAACAACAAAGTATTAGCGAAGCTGGGTTTCGTCTTGCTTGTCCTCCTGTGGCTTGGAGATGTGTTCCTCTGGGGGCTTGAGGCACAGGAAGCTCAACAGTCCCCCAAGAGAGGGATGAAGGGAAGGGATGACTCGGCACTTTCCCCTCTGCTGGTTGTCTGCTAACACGGTTCTGTTTTACCCAATTAGTTTGCCAAAAATTGATGGCTAAAGATATGTATTGCAGCCTGACTTCTCTGCAGCTCTAAGTGTCCAGCATGAGGGGAAACTTGGCAAGGCATGAGCTGTTAGCCCTGTCTCAGGTTGGCTTTAATAGAAATCAATGACTTCCTCCATCCAGCTTCTTTGGGGATCCCAGTCGGACAGGGTGATGTGAGTGCAGTTGACAGAGTATTAGTAAAGCCTCTAACTGAAGGTGTCAACACTTGCTGGACACTCATGAATACCAGACCTAGGTCAATACCAGGATCAAATACCATAGAGCATTTAAATCTTGACAGTTCGGACACATCTCATCAGCCATTGGACAGTTCCATTGCGGTCTTTTAGCTGGGTTTCGTCCTGAGGTGCATCTCCAGTATTGGACTGTGTTTGACCTGGATCTGAGGACAGGGGGCCCAGATAAACCCTCGCTCCAGGTCCCCGCTGCTGTGACAGCAGCTGCTGTGGTCCTTCTCATGTCTCCCCAGCGGACGCTGCCGACCAGCTGGGGACCAACCTGAAGCTGGTGGAGAGGCTGGTGGAGTGGTGCGAAGCCAAGGACCACGCCGGCGTGATGGGCGAGTCCAACCGGCTGCTCTCTGCTCTCATCCGTCACAGCAAATCAAAGGTCAGTGGTTTTGCTGCCATGGTGATGTCCCCGTCTGGATTGATTCGTTGCTCCTTAACGGATGTTGCCATATTTGTTTGATCCAGTGGAGAAGAAGGAACATCTGGGGGCTTTTCGTGGAGGGTTGGGCCGTGTCTGGAATGATGACATCCTAATTTTCATGTCCAGACATGTCGATAAATGCTAGAATTGTCTTTCGTCTTTTTAAACTAGAGAGATACTCAAGTGTCTTACCCAACAGCTTGCAGCTTGGCGTGCTGCTCTGTTGTACCTTGCTCTCCTGCAGGGTGTAAACGATCAGTGACACAGGTACTGAAAATAGGAAAAGGGCTATTTGGCCTGCTAAAGTCTGCCCACTGGTGGCCTGCTACACAGTGCAACCAGGCGTCACTGCTTGTCCTCCTTCCATGACATCACCCGTAAAACTTAAAACGTCTGTTGACCCGGCGCCAAAGCATCTTCAGAGATAGTTACTAAGTACAGAGACACATCTTCCTGTCTGTAGGAGAATGACTCAGTAAAACCTCCCACCAGTGTTTTGGATTGGCGGTCTGATTACACAGATGACCAATCACAGTGTTTTGTGGGTTTCAGGATGTTGTCAGGACAGTCATCCAAGGAGGTGGAGTCAAGCACTTAATAACCATGGCGACCAGCGAGCACATGATCATGCAGAACGAGTCGCTGGTGGCGCTGGGCCTCATAGCAGCCCTGGACCTGGGTAAGGGTCATGAGGGATGGACTGCATGCACAATACAGACAAGGTTGACCATGGTGATGTCATACAATAGTGATTGTGCTAAATATGTAACAGGCTAATCTTACTGACCACTACACTTCCACCATACATTTCAGCATGTGTGTTTGTAGCTTGTCAGAGTTCAAGCAGATTATTTATATATTCTAGGAAAATATATCAAAATCACAGATTTGACTTGTGTTGGACTGAAATCTTGCTTAACCCAGGGGGTTGTGATTTGACAGTTGGTGCTGAGAAGGACTTTGTGGGGTCCAGCCTGGTGCAGGTCCTTCACAAGCTGCTGTCAGACGAGAGGAGTGCTCCTGAGATCAAGTACAACTCCATGATCATTATCTGCTCCGTCATGGGTTCAGGTGAGGCTTTCCACTGTTTCAGAAAGACATGTAATGGCTCAGTGAAGCAGGTTATAAAGCTGCGGTTTCTGGTTCATGTCGTCTAACCTAGTCCAGGCTTTCTCTCATGAAGAGAGCTTCGGGAATTGGTTTCTGCTGCACAGGGCCCTCAGGAAGGGAAGGTCTTTGCCAGCGCACATATAGCGTGCCACTGCATTTACTAGCGTGGTGAATCTTGATTAAAAAAACAAACATGATTTTTGTCCGAAGTGGCGTTTCCTGGAATTCCCAGTGACCATTTCCCGTCCGTGTTTGTCGCCTCAGAGCCGCTTTCTAAAGAGGTGCAGGCGCTGGCGTTCATCGAGGTGGTCTCCAAGCTGCGGTCGCACGAGAACAAGACGGTGTCCCACCAGGCGTCCCTCACAGAGCAGAAGCTAACGGCACAGAGCTAAGCCGCACACGCACACACGCCATCCCCTTCCACACTCTCAACCCAAGCCTGCCTCACGACCAACCTCCACCCCGCCCCCTCACTCTACGAAAACCACTCCCACCTGCTGTACGTGTCCCCCACTGTCATGTGCCAAGGTGTCCCTGTCCTAGTCTCCAGCCAACGCCCCCCCCCTAACCCCCGACCCTTTTTATCACCGCAACACATGCGCATGCATCCTCCGCTACAAGCAGCTCCCATGACAGATATACGGTGGAGTAGACAACCTTCCGCAATAGAGAAACAAAGAGACAGCACTCTTTTACGACCATAGCTGTGATACCCATCCACCAATAACTCACTGAAAAGTGAAAAATGCATCCAAGAAAACGCCGACGACAAAAAAACTGAAAAAAAATATATACTTTTGAAATGTATTTAGGTTTGTTTTGTTTTAAAGAGAAGCCGCGCATCCATTATCATGTCCAGACGTGTCCTGTGTAGCTTCTATTACCAGCCGGGTTGAAAACCTGCATGTTTTAGTCCAGTTAATGATGGTGTGTATCGGTGTATACTTTACCCTTGTGCATTCCCTGAAATGCAACCCTGGTCAGTCCTACAATCACCTACAGTGCAGTTCACACATTTTTTTTTACTTGACTTGGAAGTTGAATACACACTTCGACCTATAATCATCTCTCGGTCGGTTCGCCCGGCCCTGGTCCCCGACGACCTGAAGGTCTGATCAGAGGTCCACTAGCGGGCATTAGCCTCTACCACCTCTCACTGAAGGAAGGCTGTTTGCTTGTATCTGAACCTGGTCATGAATACGCATTCAGTCCTGGTGTTTGTGAGGGTGTACAGTGAAACAACCTAATATATATGTGTGTGTGTGTGTGCGACTAAGGATTTTCTGATTAGGAGGTTAGGTCAGAACAAAGACTGCAGGTGGTAATCCTCCCGATGGTGAGCTATGTTATATACACACGTACAGTGTATAGACGGCTGTCTGGTATCACCCTGTGCTGATGAGGGGGGGATGAGGATCTAGAGAAGACTGCTCTGCACTCCCATTGTTGTATGTGTGGTACTGGTCTGGTTGATCTCCCAGGCAGTACAGGACCTGTGCATGTGTGGAGGTTTCCCTACTTAAGGGCATTTAGAACATGCACTTCCTAGCATGTCAGATACTTGGTAGACACCATAATGTGACGTTAGTCATGTTTTTAAACCTTTTTGTTTACTGGTGGTCCACAATTCTTTTTTTGTTTTGTTGAGTATGAATGGTTATTTATCAAATTTGTACCCTTACAAAGACACAAGCCAATGATGACGTAACCACAAGTAACTGCATACAATATTATACTGTAAACTTAAATGTTTGTTGTAAATGTCATTAATGAGTTGTACATTTGGAGGATTGTAACTGAACAGATAATTAAAGACATGCTGGCGATAAAGTCATTTTAACTGTGGTACTCTTTGTTCGATTGGCATTTGAGGCCAAGAGATGTTTATAACTTGAATTATTTCTTAGTGGAACATATATAATACTCAGTTGACTAACAGGTTCTATATTTTTTTGGAGTGAGTTTCTGTAGATAAGACCTGTATCAATTTGAGCGGATGTCCTTAACAGGACTCACTTTCAATGTTTTGAGAGACAAAGTTCAGACAAACGAGAACTCATCGACAAACGAGTACTCATCAGACCAATCTTACATCATTTTCTCATTTTATTAATAAGTTTTGCTATGAAGTGTCAATAGGTCATTACTTAAAATGGGTTGATTTGACAAAGTAATAGGAGGAGGTAGTTAGAAGCACCAGTGTTGTGTATGGGAACAGACCTGGCTATGGGCTTCATGGGTAAGGAAGGAACGTGTTCTAGGAAATCATGCGCCAGATGATCAGGATTCCTAACGTTATACAAACATGGGCCTGGGATGGTAGTGTATGTTTCAGGTTGAAACTTTTGCAAATATGTTATTCCCCATCTCTTCAACAAAATGACTACAAAGGTTACCTCAAGTATTGGTTAGAATTCACAAATACTATATACACCCTAACCAAGACTGTTTTTTTTTCTTCAAATGTTAAAACAATACTTTTCAGCCCAAACTCAATGAATAATACTATAGGAAATCATTAATGCCCATTTGTGCGTCACAACAACCGGTGGTGGAATGAGAGTTCAGTTCAGCAGAGGAATACTGTAATAGAGTAATCCCACTCCACATTTTACAAACAAATTTAAAAACAATTACATTTAGCTTGACGCTTTACTCAGTGTTACACTACAACTTAGAACCATAAATAATATGAAGGAGGAAAAAAAAGAGTGTGTCATTGTGACAGGCTGGCAGTGCATTTACAAAGTGGAATGCCCTTGAAAAAGTATTACAATGTGCTGGTCCCAGCTGAGTAAGGTGCAGAGGGCCTCCTCTCCTCTGAGCAAGCTGACGTTTCAAGCTCTGAGCTAGCTAGCACACACGTCCAGTGCTTCCGAGGCAGGGGCACACATGCTACGAAACCTGGAGGAAAACAGCGACATTACAGTGGGACCTGTCTCGTGTATAAACCTCATGTGATTTAAAAGGAAATGTAACTTCAGAAATACAAGTGAATTCGAATTACCTGTTGAGTTCCACAGTGAAGGTTGTGGCAACATCAGGTGAAGAAACTGCACAGGAAGAGGAAGAAACAAGGCAAGAATAACAAACATTATACATCACAAATGAGACATACAGCCAAGGATGGTTTGACTGTTCCCGAAAGGTGTAAGAAAGGTTTGTCATGGGACAATGTCAAGAGTTGTATCCATCAATTTACCCCCCAGTGGCAATACAACGGAAGGAATAGTATTAGATCACAGCTAATAGCGTTCAGATTGTTTAATAATGGAGGAGATAAGGAAACCTTCAAAGGAGTACGAGGTGTGATGAAAAAGGAACCAAAAGGGGAGTTGACAGGGATTTCATTAAGGAGTGGTTTATATATGACCAAGACGCCCCATGTAAAAGCAAGGATGTGATTTAAAGGATGTGAAGTTGTTGTTAAACCCATGTGATCATGAAACATCACGGAAGTGTAGTATTATTATTGGGAGGTATTTTTAAATGAATTTTGCTGGATTTTTACCTAAAATATCAATAACTTTGTCATTACTGGGGAATAATTACCCAATTTCAGATTTGATATCAGAATCCCAAGGCCCATAGATATCCAAACATAAGGTCATTCTAGATTTTGGACTATTTCAAACATGAACTAAACTATGGTGGAACTTCACAAGACGGACTACAGGAGACTTGTCACACCACGCCTAACCAATCACAATCAACGAGGACAAAAAAAAAGTGAAGAAAATGGATCCTTGGCACCCACCAGCCACATAAACCCAGACGAGTCCCTCATGAGTAGTATGCGGGTGCGTTCTTGCTGGCGTAAGGTGGGGGTCGGCGCAGGGCGAGAGAAGGGGGCACCCTGACGAGGCATGGAGAGGAGAGGAGGGGGAGAATGAGGCGTGAAGTGACAACGCTGCGCTACAGAAACACCCTTTTGAAGAGGAGGGGGGTGGGTGGGGTGGTGGTGGTGGGGGGGATTTAGAAACAGGCTCCTGTCCTTCTCAGGGCCGAGCTGTGACGCTTTCATGAGATGATGCAGCTGGGCTGGGAAGCCAGTCAACAGAATATCCACCTCTTTTTGTGTTTTGTTGAGATGGGATCTCAGATTCTTAAAGTGATGGCATTCTCTTGCTATGAAGGAATGTGCTCCTAGTGGATCCCCTTGATCCAAACCACAAAGTGTGCTGGCATTAAAGTGTGCTGGCATTAAAGAAACATGCATTGATGGTAAAAATGTAATGTTGTTCTCACCAACTTGCTCTCACAGCTTCAATGTCACTGACTAAGTTTTGTGCCAAGCATATTCCAAAAATCTGTAAAGGAGCAATACAAAAAAAACAAATGAATTGTATGAATACATTGGATTTAGGCACATAGACACGAAACATACACATGGAGTTGGTTCCCAGTGTGTCACGTGTCAGCTGTGGAGGGACATGGTTCTCACCTGTAGCAGAGCGATTCCTATGAAGATGCCTGCCACCACCGTAAGGTTGTCCTGGAACCATTTCTCAAACTGTGGCACACAGCCTTTGATGTTAATGTAGGCCTTCTGCTCTGCATCCTACGGGACAGGAACACCAGGTTTACCTCTAACTGGTCCAAATGATCACCATACTAAGACATTTTCAATCAATACAAAATCATTGACTGACTTGAAGTCATCAACACAAACATTGATTTCCAATAGCAAACTGCTTATTGACACATTCATCAGTGCTGGAACTGGAATGTTGCACATTGAACACATACGTGCAGTGAGATCTCTTCAGCAGAGAGGGAGAAACAGAACCAGGAGAACGGAGTGACTTACCCCTTTAGCTCTGATGTCATAGCCACACTGGGTGTTTATGACGTCCTCCTGGCAAGGAAGAATAGGAAGGTTATTCAACTAAGAACATGAAACTGAAAACTCAATCATTTCAACTGTCATACATTATCCTTTCCTGTGTGTGATAGTGTGTGTAATAATAGTGTGTGTGTGATAGTGTGAGTGTGTGTTTATGTTCCTTACAGCAGGGTCTTTGGTGCAGCAGGAGAAAGGGACGCCACACTTTTCCCTGCTGGGGTTCCCATCAGTACAGTTGAAGTAAATATTCAGGTTCCAATCATCAGCCCCAAAGGCACCGCAACAATCCCACTGCAGACAGAACCACAACTCTCATCCAACACGCCTGCACTTGTGTATTTCGCTATTGTGAAAATATTTGCTTTGTGCGATGTGAAACTTTCCATCGACATAACATTTCTAGTTTAGGGCTAGGATGTCATCTTGGGTGAGAAACTGGGTCTTTAATGAAACGCTTACATAGTCTTGAGTGAAGTCAATAAGGTTCTGAAGGTCGATGTCATCTCGGTAAGCTCTGATGTTATTGTTAATAAAAAAGTTAAGCTGGTCCTTGATCCAGTCCTTAAAGACAAAGGCCAGGATTCCTGCAGTCAACTCCAGGAAGAAGATAATTCCCAGGAACACTGAGAACTACAACAGGAAGGGGAGGAGAGAACATACACAGGGTTAGGTTTCTTTCATGAAGAACTGTCTACAATCTTAAATAATTAATAATACTCTTAATAAAAACATTAATAACGTAATACTTTCATAGTACTGTTCAAACATAAATTCTTTTTTTAACGGTTTTATTATGATTTTGATTGATACATACAAACTTAAGCAGAAAGGTGTTTTCCCTCAAAGCTCCGATGCAGCCGGCGAACCCTAGAATGAACATCACTCCTCCGACCACCACAAACAGCCAGACGGGGTCCAGCCCCCCCATGTCCGTGATGGAGGAGATGTTGGACAGGACGCCCTGGACAAACACATCGACCGTCAACTACAACCACAATACTAGCCAGCCTAATGCACCTACACCTAGTGCAAAAGTACACTGTGGCAGACACAACAAGACCTGGTCTTTTGTGGACACAACCTAAGATTCTCACATTTGGAGCGAGGCTCTAGGTTTGAGTAGGCTTTTTTTGTAAGTTCATGTCTATGTACTCACCTTCTCTCCCCAGGCCCATAGTCCAATTCCAAGGAAGGCCACCCCTAGCAACTGTCACAAACAACAAAGAAATTCTCAGCTGAGGGAGGGGTGGGGAGATGCAGGAACTGAGGTGGGGGAGTGGGTGACAATGACAATGAATTGTTGTTTTGTTTCAGGAAAAACTTGTGAGGCCTAGTGCGGCCTAGGAGAAACACTTGACAACAAGATCCTTTCCTATGGCTGGAGTAAACTCAAATAGTGTAGGAAGCAAAATGGCATATGGTTGATCTAAATTCGGAAACTGCATGTTACAATACATGTTACGGTCAACAAAATGGACCATTGACTAAATAGTTGATTGATATATCGATTTTGTGTGAAACCAGATTTTGTGCATTAAATTCTGCTAACCGGCATCATATGGTGACCCTGTGGGCCTGCGCTCGTACAAGAAAGTGCGTACAACTTATTTTTCTATCAGTCTACGAGAATTAACGTGAGTTAAAGCCGATAAGCTTGACAGTACGTTCCTGAAGAAGTGCTTTGATAACCTCATATGCCTGAAGGCCTTGCAATTGAACAGTTCATAGTAAAATTGTTGCACCTGCTATGTTCACATCTATTGCAGTGACCAGCAATACTTATATTTCAAGGCCATTCGACTCTATTCGACTATTAATGTACAGTTAGTTAGTAACATATCAAACATAAGGCATGAATGCAAACATAGGACCATTATTGTATGGCAAAATATAAAACCGCTAAACCGAGAGATGCAATGATGAGATTTCACATGAGATAACGGTAATAAAAATGCACATACCCAAAATATTATGTTGAATCCGAAAATAAAATATTTGATGCAGCAACTGACTTCGTGGCCTTTGTAATGGTTTCCTGTCATCCTTGCTTTTCGTCAACATAGATTTATTTCCAAGTATAAATAAACTCGTATGGCTTTGTTCGAGCGGGGGGCAGCCTTCAGCACTTCGGATAATCCTTAACCTATAGGCAATAGTGCTCTATTCCTATATAAAAGAAACATTTTGCAAGTCTTTCTTTCGATCAGCGCCTCCAAAAACAAACAAAACACGTCCAGAAACTGCTGCATAAATGGTATATTTCATACAATTCTATTCTATTCTAGGCTGTGTCGATGGAATAACGGTTGTTGGTTGTCCCCTGTGAAATGTACAGACATGGCTGCTCGTTGTGAAGGACACCTGATGCAACCAATCAGAATTGCAGTAGTGGGTGGGAACTTCCTCCGAGGCCAACGACGAGTTTATTTTGCATGCAGTTTTACTTGCCACAAGTAGGCTACATCACTAAACAGTCAGTTGGGAGACTTGCATGAACAATTACAAGAGTTAATATACATATATAATACGTAAGTATGCCAAACATTCAATAGTTAGTTTATTTAAAGTGCATTACCTGTGACGAATGATCCAAAGAATAGGCCTACACGACAAATGGCAAATTTAGCTAAAAACAAAACCTTAGGTTGTGTGACAAATAGGCCTACACGTCAAAGTAAATATTGTACCCATATTTGATACAATTTGCCTACTTGCTCTTCTATATGCACACACAGCTTTTTGCCTTTGCATTTCTCAGGGTTTTGATGAGAACCTCGTCCGTTTCTGTCTTTTGCATCACAGCGACAGAGGAAAATTCCTGGGAGACACAGGTGAAGCTAAAAAACAAGCCACACGTTACAACGTGACAACACAGTATAAATATAATACAGATGCTAACATCAACACATTGCATGTGAACATCTTCACCTTTTGACTGAACTCTCTTCACTTGCTCTCTGTTGTCTGAGCTCCTCTGTGGACAGGCCCGACATGTTGCAGGAACCCCTGAAAACAGGGATAATCATTGTCAGGTAACACACCAGGTGAGATGGATGTATGGCAGCAGTTTGTATACCTTTACGAAGTCCCCGTTCACCTGCAAAAGGAAGCATTGAAACCCTGACGGCTGAAGAATCCATCTGGCCAAGACTCCTTCCCTGAAGTTAACGTAGCGGTGGTGGAGGCTGCACGGGGTGTCTGGAGAGGCATGGCGTCGGTGAAGGCATCTGTCTTGTCCACCCACAGTGCGACATGGCTGATACTGCCTTTGTGCTACAGGGAGCCCTGAACCCATGGCGACCAGGGGTCGGAGGAGAGGCCGAGCCCGATATGTCACGAGCAGCGGCTGGCTTGAGGAGCCGGCGCCCAGGCAGTAGAAGCTTTGCGTCAGGGCCTCGTGGAGCACCAAGCTCCCACTCTCATCCTTGTAGCGTAGCTGGAACCCCACCACCTCCTGAAGCTTCTCAGCCAACACGCCGGACACGTTGAACACGTCGTAGCCCGACGGGGGAAGCTGGTCGAGCGTTAGGAGTCTCTCCTCCAGAGGTGCGCTGCCCATCACGCCCCCCTCCTCCCAGCTCACCAGGCTGTGCAGAGCCACGGTGACGCTGAGGGGGTCGGGGTGGAGGGTCTTGCGAAGCAGGACCAGCTCTGCCCCCGTCATGGAGGGCTTCAGGTGGGACACGTTGAACCAGATCCAGCCTGGAGGAGCATACTCTGGGCCTGGAAACAGTGACAGTGTTCATTGTGGTCCGAGAAGGTCAGTCTGATCACAATCTTACACATATCAGCACTTTATACAGATCTAAACACTATTGGGTCATGTTTCAGTTGATTGTAAAAGGTTGCATTACGTAAACCTCCAATGATCCTAAAGATATGATTTCAACCTAAACAAAACCTTTGAACTTAGTCCAGAAAATACTTATTGATTTATAGATGTATATTTCACCCTCGACTAGAAAGAGACCTCCTACCCTGAACACTCCGGAAGCTCTGCACCAGGGTTCCATCGGAGTTGCCCAAATCTCTGACCTCGTGTGCATCCAGGAGCTGGTAGACCTGCCTCATGTAGGGGTGTGGTTTAGCCTGGTAAGGTGTAGAGAACCTCTCAATGTGCAGCATCTCTAGAATGGCTTTGCTGAGTTCTTCCTCGTCCCCGCCGTTCCCCTGCTCTTCCAGGAGCAACAGCCCAAAAACATAACTCAAGGACAATAGCATTACAGGAAGAAATCTCAAGCTGAAAATCGTCATCCTAACGCCTTCCAAAAACGTGACACTTCGCAAACTGGTGTTGGATAAAGTAGTAGGGTAAAGTAGTCTTATAAGAATGCGCTCTAAGTAATACCAAAAAAAAGTGTGAAAACAAGCCTTGATCACTGTTGCGACAGAGAAGTGGGGTGCTCTCTGATTGGGCTGTGAGACCGCTGAGGGCTTTCAGAACTGTGTGAAAGCAATTACACAGAGCACCCCTAGGAATGTCACACTCAATTTGACCAGCATTGTACTGTTTTAAAAGGGACTGTTGTGTACTCAGACAGTTTTTTTTAAGAATTAGGTGTTGCATTTAAAACAATTACAGTTTGCCTGTAAATGAGCAGCGACATTGGTAAGCGCACTGAACTTCACCACAGCTATGTAGCTGTGGGCTACAATTAGGCCACAGCACAGCCTAGAGTTATTTGTTTAATCACTCAAAGTCAAGAAAGAGGAAAAATATGTTGAATACATGTATATACATATACACATATATAATATAGCTGCAAGCAGCAACTGGATTCCTCCTCAAAATGCCAAAATATTGTAAAATGTACTTATTAGAGGGTTACCTTTAACTACCGACAAAGGAACCGTAAAGTGTCTGCATGCATCAGGATTTGAACAACTAGCCCTTGGATTACAGAGTTTGGGAGATTATCCCTCTGAAATCCACAGAAAACTTTATGGATGCAATATCAAATAAAGTCCACTTGAGGGCATTCACACATAACAGGACTGCACAAGAACCACTTGTGCCTCCAGTCACAGACTTACAAAACTATATATTTTATTGCTAAAACGTTATACATTTTGTCAAAAGATTCAGCACTCATTGAGCTGAGCATAGCCCCAGGTCCCAGTTCCTGTTTCCATAGGTCAGGATAAGGTTGGCTAACAGACTTCAAAAGCCCCCTGAAACACAAAGATGTCCTTCGCTGAGCCAGATGTTATCA
Organism: Mallotus villosus; assembly: GCA_903064625.1. Classification (NCBI taxonomy): domain Eukaryota; kingdom Metazoa; phylum Chordata; class Actinopteri; order Osmeriformes; family Salangidae; genus Mallotus; species Mallotus villosus. The sequence goes on from CAEFZP010005126.1 coordinate 128,222, forward strand.
CTGCTCTCTCATTATACCACTAGCGTCCTTGACATTTGAACATACAACTCTTCAAGGGTAAAAGGAAGTGTGTCGAGATGTGTACAAAGATAAAACGACACAAAATGCTTCGAGAGACTTTTACTTCGCTGTGTTTTTGCCTTAATTGTTCCAAAAAGTTTCGTAATACACAACAAAGCACCTTAGCCCGCTTCCAGCTTTGAAAACAAAGGTGCTGTCTCAACCACAGACCCGCTCTGGAGCCCTTCTGGAAGCCTTTGATCTCAGACCGCAGTGTTTGTCTTTTTGCTCTTTCCGCTCCAGCGCGCCTCTCTTCTTCAGGCTCAGCCCATCCTAGATCCCAGATTGCAGAGGGCGTGCAGGCATCCCCACCGACTCCTTTTGAGAACTTATTTTCCCTCCATCCTCACTTTCGTGTCTCTCTCTCACCAACCTCGTCCTGTGTTTTTTGGGGTGGGGCTAGCTGTCGAGGAGTGACCAAGGTTCTTGATCAATGAGATCCTGGCCGCTGAGAGCAGAAGAGCACGCGCTGGGAGAGCTCTTGGAGATAGAAAGAGAGGGAGACGCACACACACCGTCCACAGATCAGGTAAGGGCATGTCTGCCTATATTTCTGTTTTTCCCCCCCAGCAGGATTAGCTGTGCAGTATTAATGCAGGGTGTTTGTTTACCACAGTGTTAAACACTGGGAGTGGTGGTGGTCGGGTTTCGTATTTTTAGAGACAAACATTTGGGTTAAACAGCATTGCGGTCTATGGATTCGTTTGCAAGTTGACATTTGTGTCGTTCAAATGTTTGTTCTTGGAATAATCTTTAACCTTAATAAGTCATTACGCCCCCTCTCCCCTCTCACACTTTCTTCTCTCTCTTTTGTCTCTGTCTCTCTCTCCTGTGTCCCTCTTGCACAGGGACACAAAAACACTCAGACAGAAATACACACACACCACTACCAAAAGAATGTATTGCTTTCGTGAGAAAACAGCCACTTTAAAGCAACAACAAACATCACAACTTCTCTCTGCAAACTTTGGGAGATTTACAGAGACTAAGACATTGTTTCATGGTATTTAAGAAAGTCCTACTGGGGATAATACGTTTATATTGTGAGATTTACTATCTTTACAATCATTCAGAGACAAGATTATTTGAAGTAATATAAGTGACATGGTAAACTTGAGTTCATTCATTTGGTCGCATACACCCGTGTATGGTTAATATGAACGCACACACTGCACATGTTATCGTCTTGTGTCAGTGTTCAGGGAATGAGTACTCAACCCTTCATTCCAGTCAGAAGATGCATCATTTGCATAAAGAGTCCTCATTTCTCACCGTGGGACATGCTTGAATATGCTGGCTGGCTGCCAAACGTTGGCTGTGGGATGTTTAGAGGAGAAGTCAGAGTAGAAGTGTCCTTTTGTATCTTCTGTTTTTTGTCTTCTTTGTTCAGCTCTATCTTTTGGAACTTGTTGTGGGCTGTAGGCCCTGTGATTAACAAGATGAGAGACATGCTGCTGGCTGTGAGTTGAGAGGAGCCAGCTGATTGTCAGGCAGACATTCCCAGCTGTGGAGGCTAGTTAAAGGCACATCTAGACCACTGCCTCAGGACTACATGTTTGGCCAAACTTTAGCTATGAAAGCTATCCTTGGTCATGGCTGAACATGACGTTAAAGAGTCATTGACTGTATCTAATAGACCATTAGAAATGTATCGGAAATCTTGATGGTTGAGAGTCGGTGCTCAAAGTTGTAGTGTGGTCTGCTATTTAGCACATCCTGACTGCTTCCCTACCACACATAATCAAATAACAGGCATTCCTTTGTCTAAGAATGAGTTTTGACACTGACACAACCCAGCAAGCTCTTAAAGTGTTCGTTTTTCACTCAAGCTCTTTACTTTGACCACAGCTCCAAAGTGGTCCGGTATCCCTAAACTGTAGCTGAGTGATAACATCATTCTTAGAGAAGAATGTTAAGATATGAGCCGCGTTTGAGGACTGACACAGAGCAGAGACCGCGGGGTGTCCTCTACTGCGGTGATGGCCGTCAGGACGTTTTACCAAGAGCCTGTTGATGGAGGAAGTACAGAGAAACTGTGAGATTCCTGACTGTAGTTGAAACTGTGCAGATACAACTATGTTTCTGACAGGTCTGGTCTGACCTAAAGGGTTAATAGATGTCTTCCTGAAAAAGGGCAGTCTGGGGAAAAAATACATTTGATGGAATTTCTCAGGATATTCAGTCAGGGAACTTCCCCCTGAGGGAAGCAACCAAAATGAATATAAAAAGATACTTTATATCACTTTTCTCCACCTGACAAATCTGTTTTAACAGGATATGATGAACGTTACGAACTTTATCTCCTCCCCTCCCCATTATTAAGTTGTTCCAAGTCAAGGTTATTTTCTCAACACTTCCACTGAACTTGTCCCAAACCCGCCAGTGACTCCTTGAACAGAGGTAAACCTTATAATCAGTGTCAAGGTTGGTGAAGACTTGTTACAGCTCGCCCCCCCAAAACAATGGAGATAGTTTTGAGGTTTGTCGAGAAAGACAAAGTTACATTTGTTGTAGCACACTTCAGTGTGCCTGAGGGATTGCCATTCATCTCTGTGTCAAAATCAGGAAGGAATTAGTTTGCTGTAACAGACTATCCTGTTCAGGACCAATTTACATGTCATTGAATGAAAGCCATTTTGTCTTAAGTGATTGTTACTCTGGCTGTAATCCTGAAATATGATGGTTTTCTTGTCACATCAAAAACCCAACAACAAGCATGTATGACCAACATGCACCGTTCTTGTTAATGAGCCTGTGAGTTGTGTGATTGGTCACAAACTCCAGAGTCAGATTTTAGCAACTGATTAGCGAAGCCCATCAGCATTCCTGAGGCAAGAGAAGATTAAACTGTCTCAGAGATGGCAACAAAATCCACCTGATTCATCACTCTCACACATACAAGCAATCTCAGAAAGTTTACGGTGTGTGCTCCTTTAGCTTGATCCCCAGTAACCCAGCGATACAACAGGGAGGCCCCAGTAATCCCACCCCAGCCCCCAGCTCAAGAGTCGAGTAAATTATCTTTGTCCTGTTGAGAGAACCTATAGTCAGGGATGCCAGAAGTTTGGACTGGGGCCCAAATTAGGACTATGTGGTAGGGATGGGAAAGTTTAGAGTCTTAAGCTGCCGTGAGCGCTGGGAGGAAGTTAATTTAGTTTCTTCCAGTAATGAGGCCTAATCCTCCTCTCGTTTCAGACCCCCTCAGCCAGCATTACATAACAGACCCCCCATACCCAAGAGGAAGCTGCCTTCTGAGCCAAATCTAATGTAGATTACCTAGAAAGAGCTTCATACAGCATCTATGGTCTAGATTTCTATTGTCTGTGTCCTGGAAACACCCCCTTGTCTTTCTGACATATCTCAGCCCTATTTTCCTACACACCTCAGACACTCACAAATAAACTGGCACCATCTCCCACTAACAGCTAAGCTTCCTTTGTGCCACTGCCACCCCCAGACCTATGGAATTGCATTCCCTCATACCAATAAAACCAATCCACACACCTCCACAACACACTCACACAAATGACTAACACATCTTAATATAGCCTACGCCATATTTTGTTCAATCTATCGTGGTGACAATGGAGTAGATGTGAAGTGTGTTGTTAAATACAAGGACCTCTAATTTCAGCAATCTTAGGCTTTTTACCCAGGGGGGGAAGACAGACCAGGTCACTGGGTGACTGTATTAGGAGGTTACGTCATGTTCCCTGCTTTCAATCCTATCAGTGTCAAAGATGGCAATATGACTGAATTTATTACACCCCTGATTTACACCAGAGCCTATGCGGATGCTGCCATTTTTTAATGTAAGATTTGATGTTTGATAATAACTCTCCTACCGCTATAAACTCTGTTACACTGGAGTTTATGTATGTGAAGAGGAGCCCCCAGACTGTAAAAACCCACAGGCCCATGTGCAAACACTAAGAAGCACCTGGAAATAAGCAGGTTGGATCAACGACTAGTGTGTCATTATCACAAACTGTGTCTACCCTCAGGCAAAGGCCAAGTTCCAAAATCTCTGTAAGGAGGGGAGGGGGCTCCACCGCAAGAGAGTCTGGTGTTACCTTCCAAACCTCCGGTGTTAACTACACAACAAGGTGCTTTTTAAATTGAAAGGCTGCACATGATTACACTTGTCAGTCATGCTTTGAATTGGTCTTGCGTAGACACTTGGCTTTGTGCGAAAATGCTGGTGTGAGAGGTAGGGGCCGTGTGGGGAATCTGAGAACAGAATAAGTAGGCTTAAATGCATTTGCTTTTCTTAAATTACAGGGTTTCCCGCAACACTTTTCAGTTCAGGCGTCCGCCTAAGCAACACACGCCTTAACTGCGTCGTTTTTTTTATAGCGATATCGTCGTGTTACTCTGTCCTGTTTTCTCCCTTCCATTCCAAAACGCCAGTCTTCCTTCTCTGCATTAGTCTATTGCACAAACCCCCCAGTACTGGATCCAGTGTATTGACTGCAGTCAATATAGTGTTAGTATAACTTAACAAACATCGATGTGAAAATACATTACTTCCAGAGTATTCGATTTTCAGCTTTTCTTTGGCTCACACCTGAGATAACAAAGCTGAGAAGTGGATGTGGCCAGGCCTGAGGTTTTACACTGGTTCTTCCACCACAGGAAACATGGTGTAAAAACAATTTGGAAGGCAAAAAAATACAATGTATTTGTGTCGTTTGGCGCATGCTGTAGTGACTGATAAAACTGTGCATCAGTCAATAGGGCAATAGTTAATAGGGCCTTCACACATGGCAGGCTAATTGTAAGGTCTCTAAAAACTGCTTTCAGACAGGCCTTGTTTAGGTGTCAAGGTTTCAGTGTAGTGTTGTCATGGACCGCCCTGTCAGAAGGAGGGAGGGAGAGGTGAGGGGTGATAAGAGGTTGAGGTAAAGACGAGGGGTGAGCAGGGACTGTGGGAGGTAGACAGAGAGCCTCCACTGAGGGGTGAAGAGAGGTTGATGTGCTGGTGAGCAGAGGCCGCTCTGCTGAGGGGGGAGCAGAGGCTGAAGAAGGAATGAGTAAACAAAGACAAGCCTGGACGGCTCAGCCACTTCCAGATGTGTCGCCATCATGACAAGAGGGAGGGAAATTTGACCCGTGGCTCAGCGTGATATTAATCTACTCTTAATATCCTCGGTGAACTCTTTCCCTTGTTTTTCTACTTCATTCAAGCTTATATACATTCTGGGAGATATCTTTTGGAGATTACTGCCTTACCACATATATATGGACACACATTCATGAAATGTACACCAGTGAATACTGAGGTTGTGAATTCTCATCCAGATGATGAGACAGGCCTGTTAACCACTGTCAGAGACACTGACTCCAAGCCAGACGCTTAAGATCACAATGTCTCCATAGGACAGCGTGAGATGAGGGGCCAGATTACTGCCTCAGACATAACCATTCTGTACCTTCTCAGAAACAAGAAACCCTGGAAAAGCCTGTGCACTTACTATAGATATCAGGACTAGAATACAGTTGGAATATATTGGCAGAATATTGTCACGAATGTGTTTTATTGCCAAGCCATCCCTACCTATAGTCAATTCTGTACTTTCTTTGTGCTGGAGGTAGTGTATATTCAGGTTTTACTAGTTGATCTAATGACATTTTAAATGATTATTTTTCAGCTCCTCCACAGAGATACAGGGAACTCCAGTAAAACCACTCCACACAACAACCTGCAAAGATAAACAACAGAAGAACAGTCTGATCTTTTCAACACCCACCCTCCCATTGGGACCCAACTCATGAGGCAGCCCAGGGAAGTCCTCTGCTGATTCAGTGATGGTGGTTCTCAGAGGAACCCCAGCATGGACGTTGCTCCCATGGCTGCTTGTGGGCCTGGTCCAACCATCCCAGGGGTCGCTGGTGAAGACCAACCTGGGTCTGAGAGTGAAGAGGGGCCAGTCAGCCTCCCTCCAGGAGGGGGACCTCCAGTTCCTCATCCCCAATAAGAAGGACGCGTGCAAGGTGGAGGTGGTCCTGAACGAGCCAATCACACAGCGAGTGGGGACACTCTCGCCTCAGGTCATATGAAACCCTGATCTTACTGACGACACACACACACACATCCTGATCCTAGGATAGGCAATTCTATATGGGTTTGTACGTTTACCTCGAAAATTCATGAGAAAATGCGACAACAATAAAAGGATTACTTGCTCTATTCATGGTTATAAATGAAGCTTTCCCCTTTTGTATTGTGGTAAAACCCCTTCCTGTTTTATCTGAGAGATCAGTGAAGTGATGGCAGATGTAGAGTTAGACCTTTCTGTGTATGAACTTTGAGCCATGGGAGCCTGCAGGAACACACTGGTATAATGAAGATGTGTTGAAAGATCATCTGGAAGAATGGCTGTCAGAAGACTGCCATTGTTTGTGCACATCTTAACTTCTGCCAGCCTTGGAGTTACATAGGCTGCTACTCTCGTGAGCTCATGGCAGTGGAAACTCAGGATTCAAATACATTCCAATTCAGGGACATGAACACATTTTGAGTTGCATGGGCCCTGTGGAGATATGAAGACGTCAATGGTCTTATTTGTCCAATTACAGGTCTTTGACTGCCATTATCTGGCTGATGAAGTTAAGTACGTCCATAATGGCTGTCCCATATTGAAGGAGGACACTGTCAAGCTTCGACTGTACAGGTACTGTTATTGCCCTCATGCTGTTTCACCAACACTAGTCAAGTACTTATTTTGATTGTTTACTACATGGGTAGTAGACTCATTTGAACCAAGAACTCCTCCGTGTTTTTCCCCTGTAAAAACATTAGCGTCAGTTGAAAGCAGCAGCACACACCAACTTCCTGTTCATTCGTTTGAATCAGGTTCACCGTGTCGGAGACCCACGTCGAGGTGTTCTCCCTCCGTGTGGTCGTCATGGAGCCCGACTGCAACATAATCAAACTGGGGCCCAAATCCCTGCAAGTTCCCGAATTCTACGGCCTGTCCAACGTTCTGGATGGGAACATCGTGTCCTTCAACTACGAGAAGCAAACCAGCCTGGAGTGCAGCGTCCGTGTGACCAGCCACGAGTCGCACCTCCCAGGACACGGCCAGCTGGTGACTGGAGAGCCTGACCTGCCGTCCATCAGAGGAGACGAGCCTGAGAGCTTCATCACTCTGCACCAGCAACATGGTACGGTCTTGGTAGAAAGTCACACTTTTATGAACCCCTTTCACAAATCGGGCACAGTTGTGAGTTGGTATGACCCATGAAGAGATGTTAGAGAATGAGATGCAACATGGACTTAAGGCATTTGAGTTTCAATTCAAGATTCAACTGGGCTATACTGAATCAAAACGTTGGTTCCAATATGGCTAATATTCTTTCTCAGGTGGTTATTCAACAAGCTCAATCTGTCTCCTTTCTCCTTCAGACAATAAAGCCAGAGCTAAGTGTAAGGCGGATGACTGCTTGAAGGGACTAAAGCTGGTGAAGGTCACCAAAGTTACGTGTGATGAGTTCCTGGTCATGGGCCTGAGGTACCAGCACATAGACCCCCCATCCCCTGACATCGATTACATCACCATCAGGCTGGATCTCACTGACACCAGGAGTGGAAGTATATACCGGGTATAAGATCTTCAAGTGTTATCATGCACACAAAGATACAAATGACAATGACCATCGAGGCTAATAGTTTGTGTGTCTGTGCCTGTAATGGGTCTGTGCCTACATGTGTGTTTGTGTCTGTCGATGTGTGTGAGTGCAGTCCGAGCGTGCCTGGATCCCCGTCTCGATATCTGGCGCCATTCCCAACCAGCCCCCCAAGCCAGCCTTCATGTCCATGTTCATCCTGGAGGTGGACCAGTTCATCCTCACCCCCCTCTCCACCGCCACCGTGGACGCCGAAGACGGCGAGACGCCCAAGCAGCTCCTGGTGTTCAACATCACCAGGCCCCCGGCCGAGGGCTTCATCACCCACCTGTCTGACCACACCAAGCCCGTCTCCTCCTTCACCTGGCTGGACCTCAACGACATGCTCGTCTGCTACCAGCCGCCCAACTCCTCTCACACGCAGCGCAGGAACTACGAGGTAACGACCCAGACAGGTAACCGACGCGGAGGTCTGGTGTCCAAATGTCGCCTGTAAATTCATACAGTCATCAGTTCCAATCTCTCCGCACAGGTAGAATTTGAAGTTTATGATTTCTTCTTTGAAAAAAGCCCACCCATCGTGGTGCACATGTCGGTGAGGACGGCAGACACCAATGCACCCAGGGTGTCCTGGAACATGGGTAGGCGACAGTTGAATTCGAGACTGCACAAAAGTACCAAGTTAGCATTTAGCTGGTCGTGTCTATTTAGCATCTTTCATTGGTCTCTCAGGTCTTAGTCTTTTGGAGGGCCAATCTCGTCCAATCACGTGGGACCAGCTCCAGATTGTAGACAATGACAACTTGAGGGCTGTGCGCATCATCACAGTGGACGGGCTACAGCACGGAAGGCTGACCTTGCGAGGTAACCCTGCAGCTCTCTGCCATTTCAGTCGATTCCACCCGACACCGTCGTAATGTGTGTGTGTGTGTAACGTCTAGGTGGCAAGGGCTTCATGTTCACCATCGACGACATCCGAGCCGGCGCGGTGCGCTACCACCACGACGACAGCGACACCACGAAGGACTTTGTCGTCTTCCGCATCACCGACGGGCGCCACCAGACCAGGCACAAGTTCCCCATCAGCATCCTCCCGAAGGACGACAGCCCGCCCTTCCTCACCACCAACATGCTGCTGGAGCTGTCGGAGGGCCAGACGGCCCTGCTCCGGGGAGCCGTGCTCCAGGCCTCCGACATGGACTCCAGCGACGACTACATCCTCTACAACATCACCCGTCCGCCGCAGGCCGGGGAGATCATGAAGCTTCCCGGTCCAGGCCTCACAGGTGATTGTTTCGTAAGGATGTTAAACCCTAAAACAAGACACCCTCTTCAGGAGGCCGTCTGGTTTCTTATCCATTCCATGGATCTGGGGAAAGTGTTAGTGAAGCTGTTTTTAATAGAAACCTCTGGTTCCGTTTTTTGGGGTGACCGCTTAAAAGGTAGACATGCATTGTGCATTATTACCCCAGTCATGGTTGTAGCATCTTCACCGCTTCTCCCTCCAGGCTTCCCCGTTCACCGTTTCCTGCAGAAGGACCTGTTCCACTCGGTGGTCTACTACCGACATCTCGGGGGCGAAGTGTTCCACGACTCTTTTGAGGTGGTGCTCTCCGACTTCCACGACCCGCCCAACTTCTCAGAGCCCCAGGTGAGTTCATCCAGTCACGCCGCGGGCAACAGACCTCCACAAAGTCTGTTTAGTGACGCATCCGAGTCACTTAAATGTAACGCTTCCTCCTCCTCTCCAGGTCATTCTGGTGCACATCAACCCAGTGCCTGACCAGCCTCCTAAAGAGGTTCCTGGTGTGTCCCGCTGTCTGGTCGTCAAGGAGACAGAGGTTGTCCACCTGACTAAAAAGCAGCTCCACTTTGTGGACGTGGAGTCGCCCGACAGTGAGCTCACGTTCACGGTCACCAGTCCTCCCTTCTACGCCGGCTCCTCCAGGTCGGGCTTCATTCTCCGTCCGTGTGAACGAGGGTAAACAGGGACGACTCGTTTCAGTTTGTTTTAAACGCCTGAATGTGTTTTTGTCGGTCAGGAATCCAGACGCAGGAAGACTGTTCCTCGTGGACAGCGTCCCCAAATTCACCAAAGATTCCAACGCTCCTGTGCTCAGGTTGTTCACACAGGTGAGCAACATTTAGTACATGACTTTCCCTCGTAAGTTGCAAAACCATACAAATAAAAGTTGCTTTTTTGAAGAATTCCGTCACTAATGGCGTTCTTCGTCTCTAGCATGCAGTGAACTTCCTGAAAGTAGCGTACATGCCTCCCGTCCTGGACATCGGCCCATACGCTCAGCACATCCAGTTGATACTTTCTGTCACCAATCAGCAAGGCAGCACGGTCACCGGCATATGTTTCAACATCACCGTGATGCCTGTCGACAACCTGGCTCCAGAGGTACACAATCACAGAGAATCTCCAACCGAGGTCATGAAAGTCGAAACCAACCCCTGTAACTCGAATCCACCCTAGCAGAGTGTGTTTACGTTGACGTGTGTCTTGTGAACCGTTATGCCGTCCACTATGCCATGACTGCATGTCCTCCATCTCCACCAGGTGATCCTGAGTCCCCTGGCTGTGAGGGAGGGAGAGGAGAGCCCGCTGAGCTCGGAGCACCTCTGGCTGGCGGACCGGGACTCCCTGGAGGAGTCCCTGAGGGTGGAACTGAGGAAGCAGCCCCAGCACGGAGAGCTCTCGCTGGACGGCTTCCCCATGGCCCCGGGGCAGGCCTTCACCCTCCAGCATCTGAAAACCCTAAAAGTTAGGTCAGATACAGGAACATTTCCTAACGCGCGCAACTCACTTTCACTTCCAAGCACACGTTTGAGTGGACGGCATTACCTGTGTCGACTACGCCGGCTGTACGAAGTGACCCGTCTCTCGTCCCTCGCAGGTATCGTCACGACAGCTCTGAGACTGTGGGAGACGACATTGAGTTCACGGCGACTGACGGCAGCAATGCTATCGACTTTGTTTTGCACGTCAATGTAAGTTCCTTTTACAACGGCTTGTGACACTCTTGTCTTCTCATGTTCATTTACATTTTCTAACATCCTTCTCCCATTGAGGCTTATTTGTCGTTTCAGTAGTGAGTTTGTGGATAAAAATGTTCTTACCCACAGGTGGCACCAGTAAATGACGAGATGCCAGTTGTCATGCCCGGCTTGAAACCGAATCTGGGCTGCGCAGAGGGACAAGACGTTATCATCACAGCAGAGTACATTTATGCCACAGACACGGACAGTGACGACAGCGGTCTGACCTACCTGATTGCACGTCAGCCGTACCACGGAGTGGTCCGCAAAAACAGCGTGGTGGTGGATCACTTCCATCAGGAAGATATCATCGCTGGAGTGATCACCTATAAACACACCGGTATGGTTTCAAATCGCTCATCTCTAATCACATGATACAAAAGTCCATAGATAATAACACCTGATAGCCAGCATTGAGACTGAGTTTGCCGTATGTGAGTCTGATTATGTGAACTTGTCCAGAAACGATGCATTAAATGACATTGCATTACACACTGATCTCAATGTTGACTGATAGCCCGGTTGTGAGCATGCTGTGATCTGTGCGTCTAGGTAATGAGATTGGACTACTTCCCCGTCATGACACCATTACCTTCATAATATCTGACGGAGAGGACAATCATTCTTTCTGCTGCAAGAACAGAGGAGATGTTCCAACCGACCTCAAGCAGAGCCTGCCTGTTTACGACCTCAAAGTCACCGTGTATCCTGTGGACAATCAGCCTCCTTCCATTATTACCGGTAATTAACAAACATTTTATTTTGTTTTTTTTCTCGACGATTCTCGCAAGCTCAGTTGACAGTTTCAGTCAAAAGCTGGGCTCTCTCGCTTTCTACATGATCAGCCATGTGGATGATGTCCGTGTGGATGATGTCCATGTCTCCTCCTCAGGGGATGTGTTCGTGGTGGATGAAGGCGGGTTCAGCCCCCATCACTGTGGCCCATCTCAGCGCCTCGGATGAAGACACCAGTCTGGAAGAGCTGGTGGTCAGCCTGGTCTCTCCTCCTCAGTTTGGCTACATCGAAAACACCCTGCCCAGTCCCGGCTTTGAGAAAAGCAACTTGGGCATCAGTATCGGTGAGCGGCCGTCAAAATGGCTTTTTACATCAATACGCTCTGACACCTCACGGTCGATAAATGTCCTTAGTGTAGTGTCACACACGTGACTTGACAAAATAGAAACACCTTTAAACATTCCCCCCTCATCCGTCGCGCCTCTCTTCATCCTGACACGGTGCTTATCCCACATGTGAATACGTGTAGATGTAACATGGAACTTTCCCTCATGAACCCGTTCCCCGCTGGTGGCTCCACAGCCTCCTTCTCCTACAGGGACTTCCTGAACGGCCATGTGAACTACGTGCAGTCCAGACACCAGAGGATGGAGCCCACCGCTGACCAGATGATGCTCTGCGTGTCTGACGGCAAGCACGACTCCGCCCACGTTCCCTTCTACATCATCGTCAGCCCCACCAATGACGAGGTCCCTGAGTTTATCGCTAGGAACATCACCGTGAGTCCCACCAATCGATATCAACCGTCCAAACAACCAAAATATCCTTTAAAGGTGGAGTTGCACGTGGTAGTTCTCACGATATCCTACTGTACAGAACACATGTACGTGTTTGTGTGGAAGGTGAACGAGGGCCAGGGGAAGGAGCTGGACCCTACTTTGATAAATGCGTCGGACCTGGACGTCCCTAAGAACGAGCTGCTGTTCAGCGTGGTCCAGCCTCCCAGGCACGGGGCCGTCATGAGCCACGCCCTCGGCCACGGAGCCCCGCCCGCGTCGAGGTCGGCCCAGCGCCGCAGCACCGCAGGGGTGGTGGTGCAGGACTTCACCATGACGGACCTGAGGAACGGTACGCTTCTGTCATTGGACCGTGTGGCAGTTTAACGATAATGTCAGAGGAATGGTCAGACACCTGAGTCGATCACCTGTTGTTGTGTTGTGACAGGAAGGCGAGCTACGATACCAGAAACCGTAGCTAAGTTCTTGGGTACATCGCCTGTCTTCTGTGTGTACAACTGCAGCACCCTGCTTGTTTACCTGCAGGTATGGCTCTGATGTACAAGCACGATGACACTGAGAACATGGAGGACAGTTTCACCCTCCAGCTGAGCGATGGGAAACACAGTCTCCAGAGGAGGGTGATGGTCAGAGTGCTTCCTGTCAATGATGAGGAACCACAAGTGATCAGGTAACACCGTCCCGATTGTTGACGCTAGTTACTTGGAGACGTCATGCCAAAACACCAACGTTATGTTACAATGTTCACTTAACATTCCAAGACAAAGACATACAGGCGATGAATAGATCTTTCAGAGTCTTGACAAATTAAACAAAATGGGATGTTTTGTGTAATCAGCATGTGCAATGTTATGTGACTGATAGAAATACTGGTCTGGAGGTGGAAGCTGGGGAAGCCAGGCTGATATCCAGCGCTATCCTCCTCTCTAAAGACAGAGACACGCCCTCTCCAGAAATCATGTACGTGTTTGAGTCTGTCCCCACCCAGGGCTTCTTCAGATCAAGGTCAGTGTGTTTATAACGTTATATCTTTTTTTATCATAGCTATTCCCTGTACATTTGTTGTGATCAGAACCTATATCACAAGTTCAATTGTCAAATATTTGTAGCTGTATACTAGATAGTAACTGTCAACCCATTCATGGAACAAGATAGGCTGCTTGTATTATTGAATGTCTCTCGTCCTCTCAGACGGGCAGTGACTGGGTGACCCTCAGTGCAGGGGAGAGCTGCAACCAGGAGACGGTCGATATGAACCAGCTGAGGTACCTGCACACAGGGCCCCTGGGGACCAGCAGCCAGGACTTCTTTGTCTTTCACCTGCTGGATGGGAAGAACCGCTCACCTGCTCAGCACTTCCTGATCTCCATCAGGGATATGGAGAAAGGTATTTGACGCTGGCCATGAAACATCTGACACGACATCGCAACAGCATTATCTTGCCGATGTGAATCAGAACCTTCTTGGCATGCTTCAACGAAAAAAACGGTCCCATACCCATGTCCTAAATGATCTTTTGTTTCCCAGGTAACATCGCCCTCTTTGTGAAACCCGTTAAAGTCAGTCGAGGAGACCGTGTCGTTTTGACCACGGACGTCCTGTCAGCGACGGATGGTTCGAACAGCCCAGAGGAGCTGGTTTACACCGTCACCAGAGTCCCCTCGCACGGCCATGTGGAGTACATCAGAAACCCCGGGCTGGCCGTACACACGTTCAGCCAGATGGACATCGCTGCCAACCTCCTGGGTTACGTCCATGACAACAGAGCCACTTCACCTGTGGAGACTTTCCAGTAAAGCAACCCTTCTGAATCAGCTTACCAGTTCTATATATATTTTCTAAAAATACGATTAGCAAGATGCTAACAACGAATGCTTTAAAGTAGCTGTGCAGAAATGTCCAACAAAAAGCCCTTCGCAGCTGTGAAATGACCCTCCCGTCCGGTCTGCCTTTGCCAGGTTTGTCGTCACCAACGGAAAGGCCTCCCGCACTGGCACCCTGGAGATCGCCGTGGAGATGGTGGACCGCGTTCTGCCTTCCCTGTCTCGTAACAGCGGACTGAACATCCCTCAGGGTTCCTCCATGGCTGTGACCCCCGACCTCCTGGCCCTGTCCGACCCCGACACCTCGCCCAGCCACCTCTACTTCCTCCTGACCCAGGCCCCACAGTACGGACACCTGCTCCTGGCTGGCACGCCACTTTCCGCCAAGTCCAACTTCACTCAGAAAAACTTGGAGGAGCTGGATGTGGTTTATAAGCATGACGGCGGACAGGCGCAGATCGACCGCTTCGCCTTCTCTGCCTGTGACAGCACCGACAGGGGCTTTCTGCTGGAGGGGAAAGTGCACACAGAGCCTGTCTTCTTCACCATCCAGGCAGGTTAACGTTTGTTGCAGCACGCAGGGTGCTACCAGGGATTGATTGTATATTAAGACAGTGAATACTTTCTTTAAATGGTAACTGTTCGATCAAAAGGCTGTAATGTGGTCATTATTGTGTTATGAAAAGGGAGGTGTGTGTGTGTGTTCCAGATTAAGTCGTTGGACAGCTCTGCTCCTGAGATCAAGCAGCTCCAGACACTGTGGAGGGCAGAGCTTCTCCCCGGCAACCGTAACGGGATCTTCCTGACGTCCCGGGAGCTGAGGGCACAGGACGCCCACTCGCGAGAGGAAGACCTCACCTTCCACATCCTCCGAGCGCCCTACTTTGGCTACCTGGAGAACACGAGCACAGGTGGGCAACCGGAGGTACACTGTACTCATTTGGCAGACACTTTTATCCAAAGCGACAAACTGGGGGGAGTTGCAAACCTCTTGTTACTTCTTGATTGTCAAATGCTCTAGCAAGTGAGTTACAGCCATCCCCAATGGTGTCCTACTCATCACATGAAAGTAACCCAGAATAACAACCACTGCTCTTCCTGCAGGAGGATTCGTCCGGCAGCATTTCTCTCAGAGGGACCTGAGCAGGAGGGTCATCGTCTATGTGATTGATCCAACGCAGGAAGCCCTGTCTGACAGTCTGGAGTTCAGAGTGTCAGATCCTCTGGGAAACACCGGACACTCCCACACGTGAGGGCGCGAGCACCATGGCAACCACGAACGAGTCAACTGAATCTGCTCAAAACATCTGAATAAAGAGAATATCATTTTTGGACAGTAATGAACGGTGAAAGAGGAAACTGAAATGCTGTGTTTGTGTTGTGTGTCCCTCATCAGACTGGATTTGCGCTGGTCTCGTGTTGAGCTGTCCGGGTCTGAGTACTGCGTCTGTGAGGGTCAAGGATCCGTTTCCCTGGACATCCTGCGTAGCGGCAACACAGAGGAGTCCTCATACATCACCATCAAGGTGTCGGGTCTCTCTGCTCATGTCTCTGTAACCATGTGACTAAGAGAAGACCTAGGTGGTCTGATAACCCAGGACCCAGTGAATGAGACAACCTTAAAAGAGGATTGATTTATACTATCTTGTTGCCAGCAACCTGATTTTCTGCACAGAGGAGAGATTGGGTGTGGGTGTATGGCAGGGGGGGGCTAAAAAAGGGAGGGAGTTTTACACTCTCACTGTTGCAGATTCTGGTGCTGATAACTACCTTTTTCATTTACCTAGGTGAGTGAGATCTCAGCAACTTCCGGAAAAGATTTCCTACTGAGCCCCTCCAGCTTAATCCAGTTTGATCCTGGTACACGATCATAAAACATACAGTAAATGGATAAAAATGCTGTGTTTTGAATAACCTAGATAGGAGGATTGACAGTCTCTCTTTCTTTTCTCCTTCTCTCTCTCTCTCTCTCTCTCTAGGAGTGTCCAGAAGGAGCTGGCAGGTTGAGGTGGTTCAGGATCATCTGGAGGAGGCGGAGGAGACGTTTGATGTGACATTAGAGTCTCCTGAAGGCACAGTTCTGGGCCACATCTCCAAAGCTAAAATCACCATCAAGGACTTTGGGAAAGGTAAACTCATCTCTGGTCTTTGCCAATGCAGTTCATGTTCGAACTTAGACCCACACGGCCGTCTCTTTTTCTGTTCCCAAGGACGGTGTGGGCAGGCGGAGGCTCCCGTCGGGCCCAGTCTGGGAGGGCAAGAGGCTCAGGACGGGCCCTACCCCCAGCATGGCTCCATCCAGCTGGAGACCCTCCCCCTCAATAGCCTGGTCCTGGAGACCCTGACCCGGGGTGACGGCATGTCACAGCCACAGCCCACCGAGCCCAAGAAGAGACTCAGAGCCACGGGCAATGGAAAAACGGTATGTTGCCTCCATGTTAACTGTATTCTTTGTCAGGTAAGGGCGATATGACAATTTTATCTTCATGAATGTATTTCTTAATTCTCTCAGATTAAACCATCGTCAGTTCATCGCAACGGGACGGACACTGTGTACACTGTGAGTTGAGGTTGATACTTTACAGGCACATTTGACCTTTAGTATCTTAGCTGAGTGGCCAGGGACAACTAACAGTCTGTTTCTTCACGGTCTCTCTGACTGCAGTACCATGGGATCATGTCACTTCAAGTGGAGGATGAAACATCGCTGTCCAGGAAGGGTCGAAAAGTGAACGTGCAAGTCACCAGCAGGGGGCAGCAACAGCCAAAACAAGCAGTGCCCAACTCTAACCACGCACCTGTCCCTCAAATAAAGGTTATCAGTCGTGGAAAATCTGCTCAGCACACTGGGAAAGTGAGTCAATAGTGAGGATACATTATGAGTCTCTCAATGCCAATTCTGTTTTCAAATTCAGAATGAACAGTGAGTTATGTAAGCCTAGACCATGCAGCAAGTGTGAGTTCAGCCGCACTGGAGACCTAGCAGGAAGTCAGAACTTTCAAGCTTAGGAAACACTAACATGCTCTCTCGGATGTCTCTAGAAGAGTTCTCGGGGCAGCTCAAGCCCTCAGCCCTCCAGGGGCAGCTCCAGCCCCAGCCCTCAGCCCTGCAGCCCTGAGCTGATGGGCCTGCTGCTCCTCAACCAGACAACCCGCCAGCTCACTCGCTGCAACGGGGTCTCCTGGAAACCATGGACACCCACAGATGAGGCCAGACGTTGTTTAGTTTTCTCAAGATATAAAACAACCATTATTTAGGGGCGAGACAGTGTTTTCACGTGGCTCTTTTCCCCTCCACCGATCCCAGATGGTGAGCGCTCAGTCGTGCCCTGCAGGCTGGAGCTATCACAGCGGCTACTGCTACTTCAAGAGCGCCAAGCGCAGATCCTCATGGTCCGCTGCTGCCAGAGCATGCAGGGAGAGGTGAGACAGCAGGACAGAGATTCAGACATTTTCATTGGCTTGACATTGTGTAAAAAAACATATTTTTTTCTTTTTTGCAACAGCCACCGATCCAATCTTGTTAGTGTTCTCTCCAAGGCTGATCTGGACTGGCTGTGGGATTTCAGTGGAAGGAAACCATTTTGGATAGGTAATTAACAAAAATCCTGAAACGAAAACTGTGTCCAGGTTAAGGTGACCGTGCGTTCTTCGATACAATTGCCTGTTGGATCATGGTGTTGGTGTCTGCCTGTCGTTTCCCCGCCGCAGGTCTGCATGACAGGGAGAGCCGCGGGCGGTGGGAGTGGGTGGGAGGAGAGCCCGTCAGCTACACCAACTGGAGGAAGACCCCACCCAGGTCTAAGAACAAGAGTAGTAAGAAGTGTGCCCTGGTGTGGAGGAGAGCCAAGTGGCAAATCAGAGACTGTGAAACAGGCAGGTCTCATCACTACGTGTGTTACACCAAGCTGTGAGCTGGTGAGTGTGGACAATAAGAAGCACATTCTCAACAGAACACAGACTATCTCCTGAGAGGAGGTACATTGTCACCAGCAATTGTACTTTGCCACGTTGTATGCCCCCTCTTCACGTTTGTCAAATATGATATCTTGAAATGCTTAAACGGGCAATGCTTGCGACCAATATGCTTTATTTATCCTTACTCGTTTACGGTACGGCTGTCTTCCCTGGTACGGCTGCATTTGTCATCTTCATGTTAATAAGTTATGTAATAAATGTATCATCTTGTTTTCCAAGTGTGTTCCACACAATCGAGTGCTGTGTTCTCCAACCCTGGTCCTCAATGCCCACTGTCCTGCATGTTTGAGATGTTTTCTTGCTACCAACACACATGAAATGAATGGGCCGTTTTGCACTGCTTGATAACAACCCTTCGTGTGAATCAGGAGCAAGACAAACATCTAAACAGACAGAACAGACGGCCCCAAGGACGAGGATTAAGATGCTGGTCTATAGCATGAAGCTGAGCTGTCTCTGCAGGGTGCCCTTAGCTGTGAATCCTGAGCAGGGCTGCATGCTGTTCTCAGTTGCTCCAGAGATGCAGGACTCCATGGTGGGCACGGCTCACCTGCTCATTGCTGCCAGAGCAGGTCTCTAACAGTCTTATGTTCTTAGACGTTCTAACTTTAGTAGACAATGTAATGTGCATCAAGTAAAAAACACACCTCCTTAAAAAGGTTTGATTTACACTTCTTTTATTACGGCAAATGTCAAGCCTCCACCACAAACTGAGTTGAACAGATAGGAGACAAATAATATGAGGGACACTTGATGTTGCACATATATCTTGTAATCTGGAATCACTGCAGTTCTTTTAAAACTAGCTGGCAGCATTCTCCAACCTTGGCGGGCTCTGAGACAGAGGAGAACTTATTGATTTGCGAGGTGACGCCCTAGAGACCGGGCCAGGTCCTGGGCTGTCTGGTCAGAGGCCACAGTCGTCCCTAGGGCCACCAGGAGCCTGAACACCGCCTCCTTGTCGTGTACCGACTCCAGAGCCGTGCTGGCGACAGACAGACACTGGGCCTTGCCCTCCAGGTCGCTCTGGCCGTGCAGGCAGCCCGCGTAGTTCAGCACCAGCGTTGCCAGGGCGACGTGGATGTTCTTGTTGCAGACCGACGAGAGGTCGGCGGCGCGGGCCAGCACGGCCTCGCGCTGGGCCAGCAGCAGGGCGCGCCCCTGTCCTCCGCTGAAGCAGTTGCACAGCGTCCGCAGGGCCAGCATCTGGTTGGCGGGGCGACCCTGCGGGCTTCATCAGACTCAGGAGGTGGTTGCACAGCTGGACCCCCTCGGCCTCGCCACACAGATGCTCGTTGACAAGGGGGTGGCGCACGGCCATTCTCAGGATGTCCAGCACAGGGAAGACAATGTCTGCACAACAGGGGGAAGACAGAGTTTGAACAATCTAGAATAGAATAACCTAAAAACGTGCATCTAAAATCCCTCCTTGTATGATATAGATTCAAGGGACAGATTCTTCATATATATATATTATACTTCATATAACTCGCGGCCCGGTCTAGCTGGAATACAGAGTGATTCTATTTGGTCCAATACCTTCTGGCCACTGGGAGGCCTTCCACAGGAGGCTGATCTGCAGTGTGGTGGGCTGCTCTCCCGAGGACAGGTCGCTGACACACAGCAGCAGCTTCTCCAGGCTCTCCAACACCTCCTCAGAGAGCTTCTGCCCCTGTGGCGCTCCGCCGTTCAGCTCCTTCAGCTTGGCTGGCGGGACAGGGACACAGCGCACGCACCGTTAGCCGAGACCCCCGGAGCGTCTTAGTGTGGCGAGTAGCCACGTTCGAAGTTCGGGAGCCGTCGCGCTTACCGAGAATCTGCACGGAGTTGGCCTGGTCGAAGGTCACCCCGTCTGTTTTGGGGAAGTACATGTTTGCGGCTGTGTGTCTGTGGGCGGCGGATGTGTAGGCCCCGCCCCCTGACGCGTGGAAGAGAAGGTAACAGGGGTCGTTAAAGTGTGTTGATATACTGTACGTCACGGGTTGAATTATTTCTAATTCAAACGTATTCAACTTTGGTAGAAATGCATTGCAGTTGACGTTTGCATGATGACCCGTGGAGATCCTCTCTCTGAGCCTCTGATAAGCTCCTACCTGTGAAGGGGTCTCTTCCGGCTGAAGGCATCCCTGCAGGCATGTCCGATCCTGGGATGTACCGGCCAGAACCTTCAGAGACACAACCCATAACACAGTCAGTAACGAAAGCAGGTTCTGAACTATTTCCACTCATAGCTGTTGGCCAATGCTACCGTGATGTAACTATTAGGCACTTTGTGACTAGTTATATGAAGTAAGATGCATTGTTATGATTCCTACTAGAATCAAATAATAGCTTAACCTCAAAATAAAATCTCCAGTGCATTACCTGTAAAAGGATCAGCTCCGAAGCCTGCTCTACCATCAGAAGCTCCAGGAATATATCTGCCTGAACCTATAGATGAACAAAACCAAACAAGCGTTGATTACCAGGCAATTGCATGGGACCACACGTCCGTTTCACTCAGCTGTGCTGTTAGGATGTGAGTTATTGGCTAGGTCTGATCACGCCAAGGTTCCATCTCAGTCTGTCTACCTGTGAAGGGGTCGACGCTGCTGGGCGGGGCCGGGCCCACGACAGCTCCTTTAGTGTTCTCTATGATGAAGTTGGCCACCTGGTCCAGGAACATGGGGCTAAGGTCGTTCTTCTGCAGGAAGTTGTGTGCCGTGAGCCAGGGGTCCTCCGAGACATTGTAAGGGAGCTTCATGGACGGACCTCCTTCGTTTATGTCAATTGTGAAGACAAAGTCATATTCCTAGAAGTGTCGGAATAAATTGAGTCAAAGTCTATTGTTCATCGCCTTCTGCGCAATAATAACCTGGACAACATATATATTTTTTTTTATCATACAAAGACAAAAATAAAGCCATATATAAAATAAGAACTGAAAATCTCCAGTCACCTTTCCCTCGTAGTTCACTCTTTTGGATGCCTGCTGGTTGGTCCCCCCGACTACATCTCCGATCTTCATCCATCGGGCCTCACTCTGGCTCCACTGGTACGCCTCCACCTTCTCTCCCTCTTTGATCAGGCGGGTCTGCCCATCACGATTCCCTGAGACAACACAAACATCTTAATATTGTGCAATATTGCTGGGCTGGCCATCTAGTCACAAATATATACGTCTAATGATTTTGCCACGAGAGTCCAAAAGGCTGAATCAATTATAACCAAACTGTCTTCTCAAATACAGTTCTACTGTGTTTGTGTCATTACCTGGTTCATCAAGATGTTCCCTTCCAGGGTAGTTCGTCTATCTTGATGTCTCCCAGATCCCCTGTCTTGGGGTCGATGGTGGTCTTGGAGAGCTCGTCTTCGAAGGCCAGCAGGTCCTGGGGACTGGCTACGCGGTCCTCTGCCTCGGTAAACACTCGGATGATGCCATCACTGTGGAGCCACAGGCATCCCGGTTATACCTCCAGTACATGGGCACTCTTGTCATGTCACACATTAATATAGGTGTCCCTATAGGGGAGCAAATAATGATAGTGGACTGTTTTTTGTTTGTTTTTGTTTTACCTGGCACCAATTGCTATATCCCCATTGGGCAAGATGCAGCAGCACCACACAGACTGTGCAGGTAGGCGGATGGTTTGTGAACAGTCTCCCTGCCTCCATATCCTCAAAGTCCTATCCTCGCCTGTGCTGATGAAGTCTGAGAAGAGAGAACAGGGGGGACCAAATGACATCTCTTACAGCTGAGGCTAAACAGTCACAAAAAATCTACAAACCAAACAATATCAACAAAAAAATAAATATTATTTTTAAACGGGCAACAACCCCTAGATTAAGCATTCATCTTCAGCACACAATGTTACAATTGTGATGCAACTACTTACAATAAAAGATGTGGTGGGAAGTTTAGAACTCATCATACCTGTTATCGTGGACTTTATTTTATCCTACAAACGGGTGTTTCGTATGAATTACCTTGGCCATTGGGGAACACAGCCAGGCTATAGATGTAGTTGGTGTGGCTGTAGTACACCTGCACGCATTCACCCGTCACCAGCCATCTCCTGATACTGGCATCATTGCTGCAGGAGAAGAACTCCACGTCGCTGACCACCGCCAGCCCTCGCACACAGTCCTCATGACCTGAGACACCAAAGATACAACATTAATCAGCAGACACCAAAAGCATTCAGAGTTATGGTTGACATGGCAACACTAAGAAGTGAGCAGTGGGTGAGTGTAACTGCCTAGTGGGATTTGAAAAACAACAACCCCTGCTGTGCTGGTGAAGGAGAACTACACCAGTCCAGGTCTCTCACCTGTGAAAGTCATCTCACAGCGCCCTGCCTTCCACAGCTTGATGGTCTTGTCTGCGGACCCAGAGAGCATCAGACCTTGCTCAGGGAGAATGATCACCGCCCACACCGCTGCCGTGTGACCCTGTCGTTCAAACAGCGACAGCCATGGAGACTCTTGTTGCTTTGTCATGGGGATGAAGACTGCAGCACTGTCCAACTCAACAGAAATGAAAGGACAAATCGCTCCTGCTTACCTCTAAGGTCATCATGCATTTCTCGTTGAGCCAGACTTTGGCAGTGGTGTCCCAGGAACCGCTCAATAATGTGCCAAACTTTCCAGCAGACAGAGTGCAAACTGTAGGAACATGACAGTTGATTAGAGTCATTGTGGTTGTAGGGTTGGGTAATGTCATAACGTTATTAACATTAACAACGACTGTCAGCCATCATTGGTAGTTTTGACATAACAGACGATTAAGAGGACTGCACCTTCAAACAAGGCTATAAATGTTTTTTTATTATTATATCAATCTGAAGAATACCCATTGCTTGAGAAGGTCAAGCAATGTTTACAAAAGTGTACCTGTGTTTTTGTGCCCTTTGAGAGTGAAGAGGGGCTGTGGTTGGTCCAGTGAGAAAACACATATGTTGTGATCGTTTCCGCCTGTGGCTATGAGTCCTCTGGGATATGTTTCACTTGGTGCAATCATGCATACACAGGATACAAAATTCGAATGGCCTGTCATGCAATGCATTTCTGTGAAGCCCCTGTCTGGACTGTTCAGATGAGAGGAGACAAAGAAACATAAAACAGATTAGTAATAGATACACAACAATTCAAACATTACACAACCGCTCTTTACTAAAGATAGGTCTGCCATTCTGTGGCCTGGTATGATCTGACTGGGTTTAATTAAAGTTCCATGCGAGTACAGGTTTTATTGGGAAATCATCTGTACTCATTCATGAAAGTGAATTCTATTTATTTTCATTTTAAAGGATAATTTATCGTGTTTTAAGTAGCCTCCACATTTTAATCTAACTTAAATTGTAAGCTTTCACTGTATTGTCTGGACATGTTCATCCTTTCACCACTGATGACTGCTGTGCTTATGTGGATGCTAGCTAGCTACGCAAATGCTTCGTCATGTCACCCATTCCCACATGCTATTACTTCAAATTAAGTTTGTAAATCACTATATAATTTAAAAAAAATCCGAGACATTTCATTTTACTACCCGGGACATTATGACAGGACTACCTTGTGCCGTGTTGTATAGTTTGCTTGACAAACAACAAGCAAGCTTATTGGCCTTGGGGACTAGAGCTAGTAGTACAATGTGTTGAGCTACATTATAGTTGGCTGGTTTAGGAACACACTTAAAAGTATGTCGCAAACAAACGGCCTATGTTGACGTTGTGATGCGTTTAGTGGTTGTAACTACCACTAGTGCGTGGTAGTTTAATTACATTAAAGTCCGCTTGTGTGGCTAGACCATGTAACATAACATACTTGAAACGAAAGTAAGCTAGTTTGACAAGTGTGCTAGTTGTTACGTTAGCTTGCTAGTTAGTGCTAGCTAAGCAGAGAGCTTGATAACCTTATTTTTTTCTTCACAAGAGCTTGCTCGCTTTACCTAATGCTCGTTATGCCTCAAGCATTAGCCGTTATCCATTCAATAATGCAAGCTATACAACATCATTGTAAAAAAGACAAGTATTTAGTATTGTAGCTTGCTACCAGAGCCTGTTAAACATTCTCTGTTGCTACCTTGAATTGGGCACCCAGACTCTTCCGGTACGGTCCCTGGATACAGACACAAAAGCTCCATTTGGGAAAAAAGCAGTTGAGAGTCCTCTAACATCCATTTCATGTCCAGGTATTGAACAGCTCAACTTGTAAGAGTTAGCCGATGCCATTTTGAATTCAAATAATACGACGTTTTAATATAGTAAACGCTCAGATAGCTAAAATCGGTTCTTGTCAACTACAAAACAGCGGAAGTAATTTCATTGAATAGGTTCCTACTCTCTTCTTCTTTGGTGCTCGGCAATCCATGAAGTGCAAGTGACGCGTCGTGCACCATTGCCACCAACTGGGCACATAATAAGTTACTTGCGTGCAAAGGTAGCTATGCTCCTACTCACTTATCTGACCCAACCCTTTGGGTGGCTCCCTCTGATCAGAGCCATAGAGAGAATTTCTACCTCCGATTACCGAGATTTGTGCTGGGATCGTTTTTACATTGTAATTATTTTTTAGGATGGCTTGATTCCCGCAAAGTAACATAAAATAAACCGTTGCTATAGGGAATCATTTGAACGGAATCATTTGATTAGAGCTAAAGCTAGATAATTCAGAATTTAAAGATCACTTATTTTGTTTAATAACAAATGTAAAGGGTCTCTGCTTCCACCCAGTGGCCAAAATGTACAAACACGCCTTTCACTCTGGCATTGACAAGTAGCCAATGACAACACCTTGCTACATCATCACTCAGAGTTTCATAGAGACTGAGATGGTTTCGAGGGGCAGGGATCTGAATACGGAAGTTCACACAACAGCTAAGACACCTTTGTAGCTAACCAACTACTCACATGGGAGCTGTGTCTAGTAGGTGACTATTCATTTGTTATATCAAGAATGTTAATACAGCCATGGCATGCAACTGATAATAATGACCATCTAGCTAGAAATCAAGCACACTAGTTAGCCTGGCCTGGAATCGTTATTCTAACTGACAGTTGATTGAAGTGGATAGCTACCTCACTAGTTGTCAACTAGCCTAGCTAGGTTTCCTAATAATGTAGGGAAGATCGAGCTCTACAACCACAACTACCGGAGCGTATCTGTTATCAACGAAAACATCCGTATTAGTTGGGTAGATTACCTGTGGCTGTAGTTAGAAAGGTACAGTATCACTTCTTTATTACTGGAATAAAACATCTCAAGAGTCTGTTCCTCATCATTTGTGCGTCGCCCAGATTGACGCTGTACACTCTTGAATCTGTAAACAATTTATGGCATCACTTCATGCTGTTTGGTGAAATTCTTTAAAATCAGAATTAGGCCAACTCAGATTGAACAAATTGACAAATGTAGTGAAAAGTACGTATCAGAATTGTCCCCAATATATGAATGAAAATATATAGAAGTTAGATATTGAAGATATTGATTTAGTTATTACAAATATAGTCCAAATTCTTACATTACATGAGGCATAAGTTGAGAAATTGTATAATATCAAAATGTATGCAACATCTTTATGTCTTCTTGTAATTAGGTGCTATGAAGTTTCGATTGCACTTTGTGGTGGACCCCAAGGGATGGCTATGCATCAGTATGGTGTTTGGCGTCTGGCTTTACAACACTGTCTTTGTTCCCAAGTTGGTGTTGCTTCCCCATTATAATGAAGGACACATCCCCTGGGCCTTAGTAGTCTGTAAGTGCACAACATGTCGTGATTCAGTGAAGGTACAGAGCCTTTCTAATTGACGTACAACCAACAGTCTATGTCTTTCCCCCAAGGTTATTACATAGCGTCAGCCTTATGTGTGACAGCCCTGTTAAGGGCATCCACCGCTGACCCAGGACAACTTCCACATGACCCCAAAATACCTCAGTCAGGTAAGGGGTAAAACATACCTCACACACACCTCTTAGATTGGTTATCCAATTATACAAAAATATGTTTGTGAAAAGACATCAGAACATGCAGTGCCTAATTTTTTAAAATTATTATTATAAAAAGGTTCTTTTTCCAACATGATAATTTCATGTGACTCAATTATGACCTGATAAATAACCAGGGATTTAACTTCTGCATTTTCATACAAAAAAGTATACCTCTGACTGGGTTGCTGATGGTAAAGAATATCTTACACAGAGCACATCACAGAGCCAGTACCACAGAGGTCACCATTTCTGACGGCCGTCAGAATGTGTGACCCAAAAAAAAGAAAATGTGTGACCCCACCGTAACTGCTTCCCAAAGGAGTTAAAACTTAAAACGATCCACACTAATCTGGACCCATGTTTTCTGATTTGGAGTCATCACAGAGCCAGTAACACAGAGGTCACCATTTCTGATGGCCGTCAGAATTTGTGACTCCCAAAAAATCTAATCAAAATAATGTGTGAACCCCACCGTCAATTCCTGACGGAGGAATCCTTATAAAATAATCAACATTAAATTATGATACTGAGGCTATAGTGTTTGTGGCCCAAATTAATCTTATAGGTAGAGGCTATGTAGACCTTTGCCTCATGCCAATTACAATTCACACTACATTTTACGACAAGCTCCTTCATGATCATATAATGAAATTAGCTATGTGAAAAAAAAGCGTGCTTTTCAGACTAAATGTGTGAAGTAAATTTGTGTCTTACTTTCAGAGCAAGAGAGCTGGCAGCTCTGTAACAAGTGCAACCGGATGAGACCTAAAAGGTCCCACCATTGTAGCCGATGTGGTCACTGTGTACGCAAGATGGACCACCACTGTCCTTGGTAAGCCTATATTTACGTAAGGAAATCTTAATTTTGCAGGGCTTTTTAATGGCAATAATAAACATAAGTAGGTGGGGAAAAGACAGTAGAAAAAGCTAGTAACCTGCTAACTATGACTTGACTTCACATCTTGCCACCAGAAGAATAATTGGCTTCCCCAAATGAACTAATCTATAGCATAGCTACCTATAGAAAGTGTGTTTTGGTAATGTGGCTCTATTGGAGCTTAAACAAAAATATACTGTATAAATTATCCAGTTAAGGTAAAATGATATTTCAATTACCAAATGAAAGCAAATTAAGATAAACATAACTATCAAATACCATTTTCAATGTATGACTGCCCATCTTGTCAAAGCAGTCAATGACAATGAAGTACCTTTGTGTGTATTACCTTTGTATCTGTGGTATAGTTTTATAGCATGGAAAATTGTTCTTTGCACTTGCTTACAAGGCATCTGGTGGATCTAGATTTAGGCCTAGACTGGCATACATTCAGCTGCTATTACTGGCTCTGACTATACCTTGCTTAAACTTTACCACAGATATTCAAATCACAAACTCATGGCGCTTTTTAAATTCTAGATCGTAAAAAAACAAAATAAAGCATTTGATTTGACATATTTCTCTAACGGCATAACTCCAAATGATATGCTTACAGGATCAATAATTGTGTAGGGGAGGACAACCACTGGCTCTTCTTGCAGCTCTGCTTTTATACTCAGGTCCTCAGTTTGTTCACTCTGTTTCTGGACTTCTGTCAGTACTACTACTTCCAACCCGTGTCTAAGCTGAATCAGGTAAACAGAATTCAGAAGGGCTATGCTGGAATCTCTGTTATTATATCTGTAATCATTTCAAGAGTGCTGTATCATACGTGATTTGAATCACAAATTCTTCTGGTTATTGTTCCCGTGTAGGAGTTCACCACTCTTCACGAGGTGGCCTTGCTCCGAGGGTCAGCCATAATGGGGCTGATGATGTTTGGAGGAATGAGCAGTCTCTTTCACACCCAGATTACAGGCATCCTCTCAGTGAGTGACACACCCTCAGAAAAGTACTGGCTCGGCTGTGATTGTGTAGTGATACGATTTTGTTAGAAAGCCTGTTGTTGAAGTGATGGTGTCGAAAAAGCAGCTCACTCATTATGTCAGTATGTGACTGATTGATTTTACAGAAGGGATTTATTTATTGGTGTTGATGCTGTTTCTGTGCTTTATGCTTGTTTAATTTGTTTAGGACACAACCACTATTGAGAAGATGTCTCAATTCACAACTGACACGTGAGTTAAAATTACATTACCTTACATTACGTCATTTAGCAGACGCTCTTATCCAGAGCGACTTATAGTAAGTACAGGGAGAGTCCCACGAGGCAAATAGGGTGAAGTGCCTTGCCCAAGGGCACAACGTTCCCTAACCGCTCAGCCATCTGACCCCCAAAATGTTCAAATCCTCTCTTTTCAAACTTCATAGTTTTAGAATTTAGTTGTTATTCTCTCGTTCTACAAAAGTAGTT
Organism: Mallotus villosus; assembly: GCA_903064625.1. Lineage (NCBI taxonomy): Eukaryota > Metazoa > Chordata > Actinopteri > Osmeriformes > Salangidae > Mallotus > Mallotus villosus. Next base: position 156,606 of record CAEFZP010005126.1, read on the forward strand.
GAAGCCTTGGTGGAGCAAGGTTTTCTAGGGGTGATTGGATGGGAATAATTTGCTTTTCTTTCCGAATGCAAACACTTCAGTGTCCTTTTGCCACCATGTATAGTCTTCCTTCCCCCATACTAAGTTCTATTTTAATAATCGGTGACACTAAACCAGAATACATGGCAGTTGTTATGTAAGTTAAATGTTGTGACGAGTACTGCTTTTTCTGTGTGGTTAGATGTGGGTGGTTTCTGAATGCCCATTCCATACCAGTTGGCTGCCACGTAAGAGTTATCAAAATGTGTTACACACATCAGTAATAGTAGGAGCGTGAGTTTTGTGTCAAGATTGCATTATGTGAACTCTCTCCCAGATGCAGGTCGAAGAAATCCTGGCAGTTGGCTCTGGCGGAGGTGTTTGGGACAAGTTGGAAAATCCTCTGGTTTCTCCCTCTGAGAAAGAGACAACCGCTTCGACTCGCATATCACTTTGTGTAGACAGAGATACATTTAAAGAGTCTCTTTTGTGCCATGTGAAGAGAGAGAGAGAGAGAGACTCTTGGTTTGAGGAGCGCATTTGAGCTGTAAGTGCCAGTACTGGTTAAAGTCTTAAAGAGAAAGGGACAGGTTGACTGGTCAACATGCGTGGTCTATTCTGCTGCTTATAGGTAAACACATGGGATGTCTTTTGAGAAATGCCTTTGATTTAGTCTTCACTCAAATGGCATAGGCTTAAGGGATATCTCCAGTTTCAGGTTGATAAAAAGTGGCCTTAACTTATTTTATTCAAATAGGCCTATTTGCTGGGAAATTAGGGAAATTATTTGTCTTATTTGATTTCAGTATTTGTCCTTTTTGTCTTTTATTTCCATGGTAGAGTAGCTGCTGTCACATAAGTGCCTTTAATTTACTGCCACACAATTACATTACAATTAGTTTCTCCTAATATATAAGCATTTTTCTGAAAGTCCATTCAAGTTAAGCTTGAAATTACTGGCTAACTAATGTAAGTAAAGTTAATGTTCGTTATTACATCATATAGAAACATGGCTTAAAACGTGAAATTGCTTAACAACATCCTTTCTGCAATATCTTCAGGATATTGTGCAAACTTGGTGAACTAGACATCAAATGTCAAAGAATTTGACGACTTTTGCATTATCTGGACCATAACACAGAGGTACTACTCTTTTGACATGGGTTTACCAATACTCATTTAGTTATATTTGCCTAATGTATTGTAGATTAATTGTGTGCGCGACTCTTTCTGCCTGTTGAACTTAATGCTCTGGTGGAATGGTGAGCGCTGCTGAGACCAAATCTTGCAACAACCACCAGTACCCATGTGAACCAAGATGCACTGGTGTCGTCAGTGGTATGAAGGATTTTGACAGAGGATTTAAATGTAGAGTTACAAAGAACGTATGTTCCAATGCCTCATCTTTAGCGGATGCATGAAAGCATACTTGACAATCCTGTGCATTTGTATTGTGAACGTTTTTGTCTTTAAAACAAAGAAGAAATAAAGACAAATACTATTTATTTATGAAGGAATGTATCCTGTATGAAGATGATAATTAATGAGAATAGATGTCCAATGAGTACTTGCACAGAATACTGTATCAGGCTTCATTCAGAATGATCTCATGACTGTTTTATATTCCGTTTTATTTTCTTTATTTACATGGAGAACCTATTTACTTTGGACCTTATTAAAGATATATTGTGGTGTATTGTGGATATTATCAATACTGTGCCTGTTTAGAAGTGCTGTCTCTTTACTCACATTGTGCTTCTCTTACTCAAACCAAAAACCTGCTGACAAATTATGAATATGTATATATATACATATATATATATATATGTGTAAAAATGTACGAGAAAAAAAGGGAGCAGTGAAATATCAAAGATGTATGTATACCATGATGCTTCAACAATATACAGTTATGTCCTTCATATGACATGTTATGTTCATATTATTTATGTTGGCAGTCCACTGTTTCCCCCCAATACATCCTGTATTGAATGTTGTGATCTAATGTTTACATGCATGCACTGATCTCTCCAACTGGAAAGATAACAACACCCTAGAGAAATCAGATATTATCCTTACCTCAGGCTACAGAGATAAGTGCCTCATATAAGTCGCAAGATGTCTGAGCCAAAGCAATATATTGGTCGTTAAAAACAATTTTCGAATGACTTTTTTTCTCTCCAAGGGAGTGGTTGGTTTTTAATGTACATTTGATTGAATTTATACGTTTTTTTCTTTTCTTTTTTTTCTTGGTAACTTCTGAAAACCATTTGCAAGGCCATGTGTTAGGTTGGGTGCACTTGTATGTTGTAGTTTTCATTTGAATGATCTAACTCTTTTTTGGGCATATTTCCATCCACCCATCCACCTACCCTATCAATATTATATATTATATATAACAAAACCCAAATAAAGGTTAAATTGTTCTTGATTACACCAGTGTGGGACATCAACAAATCATTGGTGCTAAGCGAAATACAAAACACTTTTTGAAGAGAATAATAAAGAACAAGCATTTTTTACACAATAGATTGTATACCATAGTTATATTATTAAGTAGGAATGTATACCATAAGTCTTCAATTAAAGAATAATGGCCAACCAAGAGTTAATTTTCTTTTTAATCTCTGGTTGAACATGCTTCATCAACTATACAAATTAATCAAGTGGCCACCTGTTATCATTATAGTGCATGACATCTGGTTGAACAAAGGAAATAATTATATGCTCCATAAACATGAACTAAGCTTGTTGGATGCAAGCCTTGTCTACAGTTTTATTAGCAGTCTGATTGGCGGTATTAGTCAGTTTTGCCAATCCTGGACTAGGATTAAGTCCCAAAAAATTAATCGGTCATTATTTACAGATAATATAGTTTTATACCCCGTTCCATATGGGTCTTGTTAAATCCAAGCATCAGTATATTATTGATCTTTACACAGCTTGGTATCTGTAAGGCATATGTTTACAGGTCAGACATAATATTTTTAGCAGTAATACCTTGCTGAATACAATTAATATTAATAGTGTTAATAATAATAATGATTATAGTTGATAACATTAAACTGTATTTTAGAGCAGTGGTCTGAAAAACCCTGGTCGTCAGGGCCCACTGTCCTGTATGTTTAGATGTTTCTCTGCTCCAACACACCTGGTTCAAATGAATGGGTGCTTATCAAGCTCTGCGGGTGCCTGATAACGACCGTTCATTTGAATCAGGTGTTTTGGAGCGGCGAAACATCTGAAACATACCAGACAGGAGGTCCCTAGGACCGGGATTGAAGACCACTGTTCCGTTCATTTAATTTGATATAAGATGAATACGGTTGACGTCTACAGACAACCCAGCCTACAGACGGCATTTAGAGGTTAAAGAGTGGGATTCAGTGGCAGGTGTTTGTAATAATATGTATCGATTGACCTATTGATTTCTCATTATCTCATTGTATTTGAAAAGAAGAAAGCAGAAATCCAATTACAAAACTGTTAAGCCTAATCCTGTGAAATGTATTGACTTTGTGGTTCAAAATCAATACAGACTTGGGTTTGTAAGCCTATGACTTTTCTTTCTTCAAGCCTACAGTAAAGAATGGGCCATTTATTCATTGTCTAATTGAGCCGAGCACAAGATGCAAATGGTGTTCTGGATTCCAAAGTGAGGAGTGCTCACCTGTTTCCTGGCAAGTGCTCATGTGAATGAGAGAGGGAGTCACATAGGTGTTGCTATTAATGCAGCACTCACGGTTTTATTTATTTGGAGTGACTTTTTGAATGCCATATGGTCTCTAAATTCCAGTGGTTTGAAGCCAGTCAAGTTTCACTGCAGAATCCACCCACGATCCAAGTGGGAAGCCCAGCTGCCATTGAAGCAGTAAGTGAAGAGGCTTGGAATGAGGCAGGATAGAAAAGGTCTTTTCAGCTGATTTAAATATTCCTCAGAATCATCAAATGTCAACTGCTATGGGAAAGAAAGGAATAAAGCCCCCATTGTTTTACTAATTTGAACAAAAGGTTTACTTGGGCGTGGGATTTTCTTATGTAATTGATTTAAAAGAAAAGAAAAAAACAATTTAATGATTGTAATTGGCATTTTAGTATCTATTTTAGTATATATATATTAGATACAGTAACATTACATTTACATAAAAAGGCAAATTTGTTTGCCATTAAAATAGTAAAAATCTCTCCCAAAGGTCAGACTCAGATTCAGGTCACAATCTCAAGTTTGTGACCATCTGCCGCATACTGTAGAGTTCAATCGGGCTTGGCAGTTCTGATTATAAATTATATATAAGATGTAAACTGGGGAGCTTAGTTAAGGGTTAAATGTACAATCCAATTTTGTAGAAACACACAAAAGGTGTCCAATTACATTTCAGTCGTGTTGAGAAATGTATATGTCACCTTATTAGTCTATGGCCTAAACTATGCCCGTTTCAAAATAAAAAGATGAAAAGTTGTAGGAAAACTTTACACTGCCACACTTATTGTCATGTTTGGAAATGTATTTATGTCTTATGGAAAATGAAGGGGGAACATTTGGGGGCCAAGTTGCAAGTGATAACAAATTCCAGCCAGCAGTGCCTCACAAAGCTAGCTTCTCCTCCCACTGGCTCACTCTGGGGCTTTACAAGAGAATGATGCTCCTGTTCTCAAGTGTTTCATCTGCTGTTTAAAAAATTAATCCAGACTGAGGGTTTTTTGTGCGTGTGTGTGTGTGTGTGTGTGTGTGTGTGTGTGTGTGTGCGTGTGCGTGTGTGTGTGAACCAGCAGAGACAAGGGTAGGGGGTGTACGAGGGATGCAGATCATGATTCCAATCACAGCAGAGCATTTCAGGCAACAAGGGTACAGTATGTTGTAGGCTTCAAGTTACTGGTCCTTTTGTGCAAACTATTAGCTGATGTGAAGCACGGCATGGCTCCCCTGGTGTTGCCTTGATTGCGTGTCATGTCTTATTCCAATCTGTGTCAAATGAAGATGACAGACACTGTGATGGCTGGGAATCCAACAGAGAACTCCATAAAGTGGCAATTATGTTATGATATGGCAGCCAGGACTTGGTGGATGGTAAGTGATGTTTTGTTTTACCTCCTTTTTTTGTCTATTCTGTTCCTTTGTTTTCTTCATCTGTTTTGTCAAGTTAAAGTCTGTAAACAATTTTTATACTTGTTTGTACAAGTTTATTTTGGGTCTGGTTTATGTTAAGAAGTTGCTTTGAATGATAACTGTGTGACTGTTACACTTTAGCACATTTGAATCAGTGTGTACTTGGATCAGTATGTACTTTAAAACTCAGTAGGTTCATATTGTGCTATGATACTATACTATCGATGCAATAAATAATCAGAATAATGTAGTTTGATTTTAATAATTTACAACTACTACAAATGTGTAGATTTTCTTTTTTTGTTTTATGTATACTTTTCAGTTATTGGTAGTTTCCACACAGTGTTAAATGAGAAAAATGAAACACTATATGAATGACAATGCTTTGTGAACCAGATAACAATACATGACATAGCGTAAAGTTATTAGTCCAATGGTGAAATATTGGGAAGCTGTGGGCCCTGACAGCAGACTAGAGACTGTGGTGGATAAACAGATAGTTCTGTGGGCTCTGACCTTATTCTCATCTTCATGAAATCAAACATGCTGCAATCTAAGCAAGAAGTAGCAGGCTGAGACTAAAAAGGTTGCGACTGCCACTGTCCCAATATGCAATTTACACTTGCACACTTTAAATTTGCTCCACACCATCAAAACAGGCCTGGTTCTGATCTGAATCTAAACTAACAGTTATTTTAATTGCTTTACACAATTTAAGTGGCTTCCTGGCTGTTTAATTCAGGGCTTCAGATGGTCAAAGAAATCAGCAAAAACACCAAGAAACTGATATGTGCAGGCAATCACAGATGCAGGAATTAAATCTGAAGTAAAAAAACACATCTATATTCATAATAAAATAACCCTAGCGCCACCTACTGGACTGTTAAAGTAAAGCCATCCAAACAGCCACCTGATCGGATGACCTGTGCTAAACTCATACAAATGAAATGTTATCCTGCTATTTTGTCACGATATTATGAGAACATATTGATTGTATTCTATTAGGCTATTTATTGCGAAATACATTTACACTTTTTCCCAATTACAGCCTACAGGCCTTACGTGTGTTCTAAACATTACCTAACCTCAGTCTTCCATTCTTAGTGCTTTTCGATGTAACATTTGGTTGCTAAATCTATGCAAGATTTGCGATTAGCGAACTTTATATGCATACCTATTTAGAACCACAAGGTGGCACTACATATAAACTAACTATTCAAATTAGTAGGGCAACACAGGGAGCTGAGACTGGAGTTTAGAACAATGCAAATGTTTGCGTATTAGAAATGTTTTAATGTCATAATCAAAGTAAAACTTTCGTAATTTGGACCAAAAATATGAACGTTTATGTTATGGTATAGGTTTTATATTATAAAATATAAACAAATAATGCTATAATTATAAAGTTCTGATTAGCCTACTGTACTTGAGTCAAAGTTGTGACAGTATTGAAGAACCTCCAAAATCTTAAGTTTTTTCAATAAATATAATTTTATTTCCTTGTATTGTTTTCTTTCACAAATTTAAGAATTTAGGTGAATTAATGTCTAAAAGCCATGCTGTACCAAACAATCTTCCTCAATTTGCTTACCAAGCATAGGCTACTATTCAAGTAAATAGAAGCCACAAACTATGACAGAACAGCGGAAGTGAAGGGCCAGTGTAATCCTGAGGCCGCCACTGTCCTGGCCAATCGGATTCGAGAATGCAAGGACAAGAGGGAAGCTCTCTTTGGCTGCTGCGAGGTGCACAGACAGGCAGTCAGGCAGCGAAAGTGAAGGCGTAGACCTGCCCTGATCCGAAACTCAGCCTCTTCTGGATCACGTTCAACTTGACAAACCCAAACCAATCCAAAAGTAAGATTTGAAGAGGAAGAAAGATTTTTTTTTACGAGGAGCTTAAGGTGCTTCATTTTACCGCCTTTCGCCCAAGAATTTTCTTCCGGTGTTGATTTTTTTTGCAAGCACTACGAGAAAAGCCACTGAAAAGCACAAAGTTGAACGTGAGAAATGTGAAGCTACCAGCCTGTGTTTCAACCAGGTTCAACCAGGTTCCAGGACCCCCCTTTTTATCCATGCAATACAGTGCGATGGTACGTGAACTCGGAAAATTCTTGCTATGGTGTTATACATGATCAGTGCCTCTTCCTAGTATTAACCCACTCACTACTTGGTTGAGTGGAAGTAGAAGAGCCAGTGTTAGAAGAGTTGTAGTTTATTTTGTCGAGGCGGATCAGCCAAACTTAGCCTACATGTTTAATAACATTCACTGATACTGGTCGGAGGAATTTGCGCTTCAAGTGATTTTGTTTCCACAAATAAAATAGAACTTGCGTTGATTTACCCTGCCCCCCAAATAAATACATGGCCATAACAAAGCCTACATTTTGGTTATTTAGTTTTAAATTATTTTACAGGGCGGCAATGCTGTCAGTTAAAATCAGTCCCTTTAAAAAGTAAGTTTAAACTATTATTGCCTAGCCTACAAGAAATGGCTACAACATTTTGACACTAGTTCTGACAAGTATCAAAAAATGCATCTAGTTGTAGAATGAACCGGTCGAACCTAAGCCTGTGCTGTAATGCAGGCCTGTCAAAACGCTCGGCAATTTTTCCGATCTCGTAGGACAACCTATACACTACCGAAACAGTTGTGTTTGTGGTTGTGAATATTAGTAAACTAGAATAATAATAATAAAACATGTTTACATAAACACTAACATACGCTAACTATCGCCTATAGGCTCAATCAAAATGCCCGCAAACGGGGAGTAATGCCAGTGTGAGTCCCAAATGTGTAATTGAAATGCCACCAGTGTTCCTTATTTCATGACAGTGTCGAGTGGAGGCTATATAAGAGAACCTAATTATACTGAAGTCCTAGGTTACCTACAGCCTATTTGATCTTTGCGCAACGTAACACCGTGGTCTAGCAAATGTCACCAGGATTTGTCAATGCGCTTTTTTACACTTTTATTGTGACCGTAATAGTTAATTTAAAGTTTTGATAATTGCCACTAAAACGGAATTGACTGAAGAAGTTAAAAGATCATGAATGCTGCATTAATTGTAGCCTGACTTGTAGGCTAAATTGTAGGCTATGCCGCATTCCATTTAATCATAATTCGATGTTATTCACACGGTTGATCACACAATAATATACGGTCGTTCTGAGATTCAGCAAGATAGATAGCCATAGCCTACTTGAAGCAGTGACTTAGGATAAGTCCTGAAGTTAATAGCCTATGTGAGGGAATTTTTTTCTATGCATTTCTTTTCGAATGGGGCGCTGGTCCAAAGTCTTCCTCTTATAAAATCATAGCCATAGCCTGTCAGAAACGGCCAGAGAGAAAAGGGGGAAGAAATCGTTTTAATGCTGCTTTAAAGGGGAGACGAGGCGGTGGGATGGATATGGAATGCGTTTGTTGAAGGAGGAGGAGTGTGACTAAGTAATTACGTGAGGAAAAATCCTTGGATCAGATTTGGTTGAATCGCGGACAGTGAAGGTGTAGCCTACGGATATTTTAAGTTTGCGAGACGATACAGAAATTCGGAACTTCTAATGTATTTATAAATAAGCTCTCTGTCACAAAATGGAAAAAAGCGCAAGGATCCTTCATCCACCGGCTTCATCAATTATACAGAAATAGAGGAATTTAAAGTGCCTATTTGTGAAGTCCTGCCTTATCATTTGAACCAAGAACTAGCAGATGGCAAACTTTGGATCAACACAATTATATTGATGTTCTTGGGAAATCCTTAACAGACTATCCATTATCATTGCATGATGTATACCGAGTAGGAAAAAATGCTGCGATAAAGTGATATACACTCAGAGGAATCAATTGAAGTACCTAATCTGTGTACCAGTTGGTTTATGATGTACTCTCCAACAATCTGTCTTACTCAGGTATATACTTTATTTTATTAACTGTTTCTAGTTCAATTATCATGCTGAAGTAGGTTGGCTGTATAACATAGAGTAATCTATTGCGTTGCGTTTTCCCGTCGACTTGCAGGCTTCAAACTTGGCTTATACTTAGTTGACTCGTAATATAAAGTGGTGAGGAATAGAGTCGTGAGGTGCATGCGTCCTGTCTTCCTAGTTTGCATGTTGCTTACGCGAGTCTAAATCATTTATCGAAAATCTATAGTCATGTTACAGAACAACCGACAGATGAGTCTTGTGCAGAAATTGGCCTTATTGAAGAATTCGGTGTAGCCTAATTAAATGATGCTGTGCGTATACATGTTTGCGTAAAGTTGTCGCTCTCAGATACATTGCTGCAATATTTAACATTGACTTGAAAAATAAGAAGTAGGCTATACCGTCAATACCTTTACAGACAATTCACAAGACACCCAATGTATTGATTATTTTAGTAATCATTTTTCTATTTCGAGATTTAAGATTAGAGCTTTTTGCGCTACTTTCACTGAATTGAGATGAAAACAATGATAAGGTTGATTAGGCTATATGATTGGACAGAGTAGCCGGCAGTGGCTGAGTCAGTTTTACTGTTTATATTTTACTTGGCATAAAGTGAGTGAGTGACTGAGATGTGGTTTAGTTTTTAGGTGTACTTAAGAGGATTGTGTATTTTATCGTCTCAAGTGAAGTGCACTACAGACACTTTCCAACTAATTTCTTACAGAGGAAGTTACCAATTCTTGGCTTTACTTGTTTTCGACTAAATGTTATATAACATTTAGTATATATTGTTATATTGGTATTAGTTGATGGGATATTAGGAAATGTAGGCAAGGTTGTTAATCAAATAATACAATTTATAAAATAATTCAGCATAATCCAGTTTAGTCTCTTTTGCCATTTTTATATTATGTTCTATTGGGTTGCTTACCCAAATTGTATTTCATATCGAGGGGGAAATGAAACAGATTTGCCATCACATTTACATTGACTACAGCTTGTGGTCTGAGAATGGTTCTATGTTATATTGTTGTATAGCATTTCAGATAACATGCAAACATCACTCAGAAAAATCCACAGCTGTTAAGCATTTGCTGATACTATATGTTTGTTATTAAGTCTTTTTCTTGGTTGAATAGCAGTGTTGACCACCAATACAGCATGATAATGGTGTTGGATATTTGTGGTTTCTCTTCATCTAAAAATAACATGAGGGTAATGAGACCACTAATGTTAAACTTCTGTTATAGATCATCACCTATAGGATTCATAAATAATTTGATTCTGCATTTAATATGCTTATATGATAGATAACACTTTCAGTTCTTTACAATTCATTCGAAGCAAAGCAAGTTAAAAATGAATGTGAATAATGAAATTGATATAGTAATGCAATTTTTATATGTTTTAGTAACATATTTCTATTGGTCTGTGGTACAATAACATAGTATTCTTTCGATTAATTAATGAGAATTGCAATTCTCCAAATATCATAATCCAAGGGTCATTGGGCATACACAGAATATTCTTCAGGGTTCCATATTCATTAGCAACATTTGTTGTCAACATCAATTTGGGATTTTAAAAATGGATTTATATGAGTGGATCACACCATTCATATTTGCCTTCTCACACAGTGACTCAGCAGGTCTGCAAACTCAGTCTTGAACCGGTGAAATACACATTGTTGATTTCAGACACATTATTCTATTTCTAAAGAAAGATTGAACGTAACATTAGTAGTTAGAAGGCAGTTAGTCTCAGCTAGTGTTTCCCTTTTTACTTCAGTCCCCTTCAAAGGTCTTTCCTTTAGAAAAGGGCAAGATCCTGTTGGAATGTGGATCGTGTGGTACGAGCAGCATAGAGTCCTTCTGCTACTTCAGTGGTACTATTCCTCATGCTCTGGAAATGAGAAAAGACCCCGACTCGCATCTGTGTGTTCTTTGGCTGCTGTGCTGTAACCCGAAATATACCGTGTTTTTGGGATGCAGTTATCTAAAATGGTGAAACGGCTGTTAATCATGATTTCTTTGGCATCAACAAAACTAACATAATATACTTTAAACCATGCTATGCCATCCATTAGAGGAAATTGTAGTTGTGTTTTTTGTTGCTGTTTGTAGTTGATTTGTGTTTTGTATACTCCTTGACAGTTTGGTTGGGCTGTTTTTTGCTGTTGGCTGATCTTTGAAAAGGTACTTTCCTAGGTTAATTCTATAAATGCAATGAACTTAACTTTTCTCTTTTCCTCTCCTTCTCTCTCTGTCTAAACAACAGGATGAATTTCATCCCTTCATTGAGGCACTTCTTCCCCATGTCCGTGCAATTGCCTACACATGGTTCAACCTTCAGGCCAGGAAACGCAAGTACTTCAAGAAGCACGAGAAGCGGATGTCCAAGGACGAAGAGCGCGCGGTCAAAGACGAGCTGTTGAGCGAGAAGCCCGAAGTCAAGCAGAAATGGGCATCCAGGCTGTTGGCGAAACTCCGCAAAGACATCCGTCAGGAGTATCGTGAAGACTTTGTGCTCAGTGTTACTGGGAAGAAGCACCCGTGCTGCGTGCTCTCCAACCCAGACCAGAAGGGGAAAATCCGCAGGATCGACTGCCTGAGGCAGGCGGACAAGGTGTGGCGTCTGGACCTGGTCATGGTCATACTCTTCAAAGGCATCCCTTTGGAAAGTACGGACGGGGAGCGCCTCGTCAAGTCTCCACATTGCACCAACCCAGCACTTTGCGTCCAGCCGCATCACATAACAGTGTCAGTCAAGGAGCTGGACTTGTTTCTAGCATACTATGTCCAGGACCAAGGTAGGTTTGGCTCAGGCTATTGATTTCTATGTTGGCAAGGTCAAAGCTAACATATCTGCTGACCTTTTTGGCAGTCCTGTGGGAGACTGGGAGGCTGTGTGTTATCTTGTCTAGTTATTCATGTCCTCACCCTAGTGGCCAAATATTGCCAAATATCCAAATTGAATTACCTATAAACATATACATCTATAAATAATATATAGTAAGTTACGTAAAAACACAGTGGCAAAGAGTTGGTCTAATCAGCAATGAGTGGCCCACATGCAGTACACTGGTTGTTCTCAGAAAGTGACTCTTAGCTCAGATAGGGGCTAAAAGATAAGGAATAATAACAGAGTTGCTTACATATGAGATATAAGACTCGGATTGAAATCAACCAATATTTTAAACAAATGTCCATTTTAATTTAGTGGAATGAAGACTACGTAGATGATTTGACCAGACCTAAATGTATATTGTTAACTGACAAATGCTGTGCTGAAATAGGTAAAAGAAAATAAGTACACTTAAATATTTGAACAAAATAACATTTGTGTGCACACATTTGTACTCACTATATCATGAGTGTAACATTGTCTGATGCCAAAATGAATAGTGCATATTCCTTTTTATCTATCTAGATGTTGGATCAAAAAGGGTTCATCTGTTATGAGATAGCAATAGGCCTATACCACTTTAGATAGCATCTGGCTGGTGCTAGATAGAGTAATGTTTTCATTCCTGAACATTTATCAAGTTTTTGTTGCCATTTGTTTTCCCACTACGCCTATTAGTTGATATTTTTTTAATTTTAAGGTCACCTGAAGTTTTATTAACACCACATGCCATAGAATCTTCCAGACATATTGTTTTTGCAGAAGAAATATACTAGACTGTCGCTTGCTCATTAACATCAATCTCACAGTGCCTATTTTGTGTTTAAGAAGTGCCAGGGAAAGCAGAAGGCATAGTCTGGAGACAATAATGGTTGCCATTGGCACCGTGGTTGGCATCAGACGGTCTTTTGTGTCCTTTGTAGGAGACCGCTGATTCTCAACATTGCATCTGCTATGCTATACTGTTCGGTGCCAGCCAGTAAGGATCTCAAATGTCACCCACTTTGATAATGTGAACAATACCATTTCTCAAAATACACAGGATATTTATTTAGTCAGAATAATTCTCTGGAAATACAGACACATCACTTTGAACCTTTTACAAAATATGTATTATCTTAGATTCTTGTAAAATGATTGAAAGACTCAAATTATTTTTTAAGTTTTCCTAAATTAGGAAAGCTATTCTGGAATGTGTTTCTGGAGCTGACCTATATTTCAAGCGTTGAAAAGAAAATATAGATTTTTCAGTTGAAACTTTGGCAGACAATCCAACAGAAGGTATTACTGGTACTGTGAAGAGAAGAACATGATTTTGTTACGTGGAGCAAAGGTGGATATTATTTTCCATCCAGTTACCAGGCAGTGCCCATCTAGACAATGCAGCCATATTGTGGGAGTTTGCAGCATGGCGCCATTTTGTTTTGCATCATGCCAGGGGAGGCAGGGAAATCGCCAGTAATGGCTGTTAGAGGTTTGGAGGTTGGCATCAAACCCTCTTTGTCTGCGTGCAGCATGCCTTTGATTCGTTGGTTGGCATCCGCAATGCAGTGGACACGTTGGAAAGTTTTTGACTGGCAGAATGGAAGCTGCTGCCTTTGTTCTGTGGCAACTGAACGAAACAAACAAACAAACAATTAAACGCAAAGAAACAACCAAACTGCCACAATTGCATCAGAGTCCGGTGTCTTTGTTAATTGTAACAAAGTGTTTTGTGTCCTATTGCACACAGTAACGTCTTCGTTATCGTTTGACGATAGCACACCGATGCAATTTTCCATTCACCACAATTTATAATGTCCAATGAAGGCTTCTCATCAGTTTGCCCTTTTTGGTTTACATTTTATGTAGATGTAAAAGGTACATTTCGAATGACTTGATTGATCAATTGCTAAGAAAAGTTGAGAGTTACCACTGACAGCTTTGGATGAATATATATTTTGTAGAGGGCTCCTCGGTCTTGGTCACTGTGTTCGGCTGGGCAAAGTGTACCATAGTACTAGTGAATGCCCAGAAGGATGCCCACTGGGAAGTGGGGAGCGAGGTTCTGGCAGATATCACGCCTAAGTGTTGGTCCTTTCTAAAGGATTAGCTTTGGCTGCATTGTGGATTGTGGCATCCACTTATGCTGTTAGCTTGTGGATTTCAATTTTGTTTACAATCTTTCTCCCAATTTAATAATTTCATTATTATTATTTTGTATCAATTTTCAATATTTATTATTTAGTACACCTATTTTTGTATCAGATTTATTCATTGCTTCATTATTTCTATATTTTTTTACATTACATTAACCAATGACAGATAGGTATCATTAAAACCTAAGAGGTAAAGCCCAGCGGTCATCTGTTAAGTTGCTTTTCATGTTATTCAGTTGCTGCAAGTTACCTCAGCCATAAAACATGACGAAAATGTTTCCCCTAAACTTACCATGCCTTGTTGCTTATGTAAGTGAATGATCCCTAAAATGCACTGTCATGTTAAAGAGCTCTGTTTTACGATCACCAGGCTTGTCTCCTGAACCTAGGGTCACAACCTCTGTAAAGGGATGTGTCAAGGTGTTAAATTGAGCTAAACAGATTTAACAAAACACTGGCTTTTAGGAGAGAAGGAGAAAAATGTTTTCCTTTGGGCCGGCAGCTACCTTACAAGCCCCCTTGTTGAAGCTTACAAGAGTCAAACTGCCTTGTCTCATGGCGGCCATTTGTCACCCTTCCTAACATGAACGGCTCGTGGTTCAGTAAGTATAGTGGAGAGGCAAATACATTCAATGTGACAAACTTAACTCCAGTCGTAAAAACACAAAAACCCACCACTCAACTAGCAGACATCCAAACCCATCCGTGGTCTAAGGCACCGGTCCATGTCAGCTCTGTGTGTCTTTATGATAATGCCACTGTGGCGAAGCGGCCTCGCAGCCAGTGCAGCCACGCTGTGTGGGGCGGGTTAGCCCTCATTTTCCGGAACATTGCACTTGAGGTGTAGTCAGGGTCAAGAGAGGGTGACCTTCGGGCAACAGAGGATGTCTGTGCCTAAACACAGGGTCTCTCCTCTCCTTGCATCCCCCCCCATCCCCTCCTCTGTCAGGACGGCCCATTCAACTCGCTACCCATCATCCATTTCTCCCACCTGCTCTCCCTCGACCGAACCTCCCCTGAGATGTGCTGAGTGTGCTTCTTCATCAGTATGCAACCAGGCCCGCGGTGCACACTGTCTCACTCTGTGCCTATCCAACAGATTCTTACCCTCTAATCCATTTACAACTCGCTAGCAGGTCTAACTGCTCACCCACTTTATTGATTTCCTCTTCCCAGGAAGTGTCCCTCCCCCTTCCTCCCTGCCCACCCTGAACCCTCCCGAATGACTTTCATCCTTTTTCCCTTCTCTGAGCTTGTTTTCAAGCTCCCTGTTTTTAGCTTCCTGCCCCTTTCTCTGAAGGCAGCCGTGGGGCTCTGCTACCAGGTCAGGCGGTCAGTGTAAACCTGTCGTTGTCCCCAGGGTTTCCCCTCAGTGCAGTACCTGGGGCTGGAACAGGCCGTGTTGCTTCTGTTGCCCTCTTTTGTGTGCCCTGTGTACACACATCTCTATGGAAACGGGGCAACGCAGTGCCGACAACACTGTAGAATTCCAGAGCATAAGCGCTGCACTATGCAGCAGTTTAGAAAGGCCTTCCACCTACTATAGGCCAGGTTAGGATTTGGTCTGGGTGTTTAACTTGTATAGTTAATATTAAGTAATACAATTGTGGGCTAAGGTTTAGGCCTACGGTTAGGTTTAGCCCTACCAAAAGCACAAGCATAACAAAAATGTTATTTAATGGGGATCAAAACACAAATATATTCCTTAGATTAGATCAGTGTCATTAAAATGTTGATGACAATAAGAAATGTTCCTAACTACTTCCATTTTAGTGAGACAAAGTATTTGCTTTTAGGGTCTGAAAAAGATTTCTTTAAGAGCTGGGATTTAAATGAGAAGTGTTTGATTTAGTTCAGTCTACACATATTGTTTTAAAAGGACATCCAGAGCTAAGTGGGTCTCTCAGGTCTTGGGAGAACTCCTGAATGCGTTCCCCTAGAGACCACTTGACAGGAGGCTTAGTGCCTCACACTCATCCCAGCTAGGCCCCTGTCCACCAGACCTCCAAAATGAAGACAAATGGATACATTCACCCCATGTCCCACACCGCACACTGTACCTCACTGTCCTTATGTTCAAAGACCTTCATTGAACTGCCCTATCCAACGGCTGCTGTCTCTACAGCTGTCCTCCATCATCCAGCCAGCCTACTGGACTGGCCCTACTCACTGCCAGCCAGCCATCCTACCGGACTGGCCCTACTCACTGCCAGCCAGCCATCCTACCGGACTGGCCCTACTCACCCTAGCCAGCTGTGTGCGGCTGTGTCTATGGAGTACAGCCAGAGAGGGGGAAGTGTTAGGGAGGGAGGGAGAGGGAACCATTTTGAGAATAAGAAGAATCGCAATGCATAAAGAGTGCAGGCGAGTTTTAACTGGGCTGCGACATTTAGATCCAAGGCATTGAAAACCAACGTGCATCCCGTCCTCCATCCAGCAATAAGACCATGAATGATGGCTGGGGGTGAGAAAAAAAAGAGGGAGAGGGTAAGGAGGTGGGTCGGGGTGCGGCGGGGCGAAGGGACAGACCATCCTAGAGGTTGCCCGGGAGACGGTTACTTCTCCAGTCCCCCCCCCCACACCCACCCGACTGCTTGGCCCCATCTAAGTCTTTAGAGTCCAGACAGGAGCGATCAGCAACCCAGAGTGATGGTTGTCCCTCCTTTTGTCCTGCGGTACAGTACGGCCCTTCATTGTGATGGCTCGCCAGGGCCCAAAGACAAGACTAAAGAAAAGGCAGCCATTACAGCTCTGTACAAAGTGTACTTTGGGGTGGGCATGCTGTTGTTAGCATGGTGAATCCCCAGTGGAATTCTATATAATGTCTGTCCTGTGGGTCAAAGAGGGGATATGGTGTCTGGGTCTTGGGAATGGGGGGTTTGAAAGCAGCGACGAGCCATTGAGTTGTCAAAGTCAGGGGAAGGCTCCTCCCTCACATATGTTAGAATCACCTCTCATGGCTCTCTCATTATAACTGCGAACCCTATATGTCTTCTACATTACTGTGCACTGCAGTGCAGTCGTTCATTGGATGAGAGAACAAGTGCCATAAAATGTTATGACATCTACTGGTATGTCTACTGCTGTTCTTTTATGCTATGGTGTAATGCAAACGTGGAATTAAATTGTGAGGAAAATAACTGCTTAGGTGAAAAGCAAGGGGGGGAAAGCAGCACATCCTGTGGGTTGGAGCAACACAAAAACAAATCCCAAATCACTGAAACGACAGATGTCAAAGTGTTTCTGGACAGCTACTCTCCCCCTTGTGATAATCATATCCTGTTTTCACACAGCTTCTCTGTGTAAGGGGATTAGAGAGAGAGAGAGAGGGAGGGAGAGAGAGAGAAAGTGAGAGAGAGGGGGGAGAGCACATTTTAAGAGGTTGAGTCTACAGGAAGAGAGAGATTGAAGAGAAAAGGGGATTCACAGAAAACAGATTTACACACTAAACCTTGATAGATGGTCATTCATAAACACACATTTTTGATTCAGTTAAACCATTACTAATTGTTCTTTCAGGAGATCCATAAGACCTTTCATAGGTAGCCTACAGTACATGGTTATTGAGGGAATTAAATGAAACCTTCTTTTGGATTCACTACTTTAAGAGTGGAATTATGCTTGTAACATGATGTGCACAGACTCACAACCCACAAGGATGTTACTGATCCCACCCAAAAAACAACTCCACTTCACAATGCCCTCTGTAGAACAATCTCTTGACTGTAGGCTGTATCACCTACATCAAATTGGCCAGACACCCAACCACTTAAAATCGTCCCAGCTGGGCTGTTGTATCCAACAGGATACAAGTGCTTAATGACTTTTATCATAACAGTCGCCAGCAGAGTAACAGCCCAGCGCTGATAGCAGTAAGGCGTTTGAGTTGAACTGGTTGTATTTTCCACATTATTTCTGTCAGCCATAGGATGAAGTAGATGTTCAATCATTGTTCATTTCTTTCCAACAAACAAAAAAAGATTATAATGTGTAGAGCTTTCAATCGACCTAAAGTGATTGTAAATACCTTAATAACTGTAATGTTACTGCAGTGTTAGCTGCTGTGTGATGTGTGATCTATAGCCATTGCGCTACATACGGATTTGAGCGCAGTGACTGCTGAACTTGGGGCCACCTCTCACTTTCAGCCGTTCAGACTGCCAGAAATACCATGATATACAACGAGCCTCATGCTGGCCTTTAAACCTGCCTCCATTGTTCCTTTTCCTCTCTCTTTTTCTTCCTGACATTGACTTTGGATATGAACACGAAGGAAGGCAAAATCAAGCCATTTCTTGAGGGAATCCTTTTAAATCAACTCTTTGTTCGAAAAAACACATCTTCATCTCTCTGCTCCCAGTCTTTTTTCCTCAAACCAAAAGGCAGATTGCCCTTGTTTTTGTATAAACCCCCTGACTGTAACTCAGGTTGCCATGTGTGTCTTGTTAAGGGCAGTTATGACAAATGGTAGCAGCTGTACAAACTAATCTCTCTGTAGCTTTCACACATGGCGCCCAATTAACAATGGGCCACTGTGGGACCGTAATCCACGGAGCGGCCACCCATTCCTCCTGCACAGCCAGCGGCCGGGGAGCTGCGGGCTCGGCCTGCCCGAGGAGGCTGTGGGAGCCAGAGAACCTGCTCGCTGCGAGAGGAGAATAGAAGCCCACGTTGTTTGGTCGAACGATGGGTCTTCTTTCTTATTTGTGTTCTCACGCCGAGGTTTTACATACAGCATGTGCTGCATGACTGTAGAGTTCATACGCAAATGCATAATTCAATTTGAATGAAATTAAACTGTTTTGTCTTCTTATGGACAATTACACATTAATACACAGGAATTTAGCATGCAGGATTTTTGTGGTGTTTGGCGGAGTGGCCTTTTATTCCAAAGGTTATTGCAAACTTGTCATGACACAGTGATCCACAAATGATCTAATTGAACACAATTAAAATATAATTAAGGGAAATATCTTAGCCATGATTCAATGTGGCTATCCAGCCCTTTTGGTTTCATATAGGTACCTTATTTAGGAAAATGGCACCAGGGGACTGTGAACTTTTCAAAAGTGAACTGTGCAAGCGAACACACAGGAATCCTATTATGCTAGCCCCCAGAACTGACTATAGCTTGTCTGCTTGAGGCTCATAAATCTCTGGAGGTTGTACAGGTATCTCAGAGTTCCTTGAGCGGTTACATGATGGAAAGAGTACTAATGGCTTGATATACTGGATGTTTATATATAGTAGCTGAGACCGGAGTTCATCGCAGGACACACGTGTGTTTTAATATCACATGCACTCTGTCACGTACACCACTGCCTTATTTAAAGGGACATCTTATCAAAGTTCATGTCAATTCAATAGATTCCAAATGTGTATGCCAGCCAGTGTTAAGGTACATGTAGAATTTGGGAATACGTTGATTCTAATCTGAATAGTTATTGGGACATGGAATTTAAAAATAATTACAGCAAAGGGAGTAATTTAATTAGCAAATGACTAGAAACATTTATAATTAAAAAAAAATCATGAGCCACCTGTATCCTGGAAGTGCCTTCCAATTCCCATGAAATTCTTGAATTTTCAATTCACAGCAATCCTCAGCTCATGATAACCTATTTAAAACTAAGCTTGACATGAGTAATAAATTAATAAAAGTGTGACATATAGCGAGACATACAGTCCTTTGTCTCTGCCTCCATATGGGCTTTTAATTCTCACACCAACAAAAAAAAGTTGTTTAATTCATGGGCCGGCGAGACATTGATCTCATTAGCATTTTTTTTCTTCCAATGTAAACTTCCAGTGGTAATCTTAGCCATGTTATCTATCATCAACATATTCTCACCCCGGGACACAGCAGGAAGAATGGCCCATTGACTGATAGTGCCAGCCGGCCTTGTTGAAGAAGAAAAGAAAAGCCTAGTGTTGCTGTTAGACCAGAGATCTCCCCCCTTTCCACGCCTCGACTCTTTCCCCCTATATGTCTTTATACTGGGGGCAGCTGAGGGGAGAAGGAGCCGGGGGAGGGAGGGGGGCAGGGAAGTTGCATTGTCAGGGTGCGGTAGGGCGACTCTGTCCCATGCTTGTGGCCCCACGGCTGCAAAGACCAAGCCGTCACCTGCCAGACTAGTGGAATGTTAATGCCGGCTGATAATTGGATTTCATACACACCGTCTGTGTGGAACGTCCAGGAACTTTCCCCTTTATTGTTCAGCCTGGCGCGACACCCTCAATAGTACTTGTCTGTGTTTATAGAAGTACTCATGTCTCAATAAAGACTGTTTACTGTGTGTGTGTGTGTGTGTGTGTGTGTGAATCTGGACAAAAAGTGTGTGAAAATGCTGTCAGGACAAGCTCAGCGTTCTGGTGTGACGAGTTTGTTGAGACATTATTTGTGATTCTCTCTAATGGAAATCAAAGGACTCTTTAACAAGTGCAGTACGTACGTATAGTTTAGAACAATGCCATAATCTGTGGCATAAAAGCTCCCAATGCTCATAGACAACTCTGTAGCTTGGTGCCTGAAAGGTCATGCAAGCCACTCCCAAGTGTGGGGTCAGAGGTTAACTCTAAGTTGTTAAGGGCACCCTTTATTGGTGGAATGTACCTTATGTGAGCGGAGATCATTAGAGATGTTATGGCTGGCTTTGTGTCTGGGCCTGGAATCAGGCTCAAGTCTAACAATCCGGTTTCCCTCTCGCTGGCCTCCCAGTTTCACCAAGCAACGGCTTGAGCTGGTTATATGCTTTTGCTGCAGTGACCTAAATTCCTTGTATTCACCTCAGAGGACCCTTGCCTAGCCAACCAACCATTTTTCTACACTCTTACTTATGTGAGCTTTACTCAAAACAAACATATCGTTTATTTGTGTATTAAGTTCCTTCCTGCACGCAAGGTAAACTATGTTGAACACGCCTCTCTTTTTTTATATTCTTCTGAGCATACTTTAACTGCTTGAACAATGACTGAAGGTTTTTTTGGCAGGGGAGATTTCTTGTGGTTAGATGAAGTGTCTAATCTGTGTTAAAATTAAGCATTTAGGACAATTACCTTAATGTGTTTACAATTAACGGTTGTGTGGCAACAAAAAAAAGAACAACTGGAAAAGTTGCCTTCTCGTTCCAAGGGGTGTCACAACATAGCATCATTCTTCTTAACCTTCTTTGTTGACTTTCTGTTGCTGTGTGTCAGCTACAGTAGCAGTGACCAGAATAACAAACTGTAAAGCACAAATAACTCAAATCGAAAAATCTGGTAAGGATCTGTTGTAAATGCTTTCGCAAATCTGTGCCCAACAGACCCCTCCTCTTTTCCTCGTATGCCTGGCAGCAGTATGCTGTTGCATAAACAATGGTTTGCATAGCCACCTTTGGACTAGTGTAGCTGTCGGTGGGTTTGAACTCTGGCCAAGTAGATGTTGTTGTTGGATTTAGACTTGATGTCTCAAAGCCCTAGAGCCAAACACGGGCCAGCCAGGGGCCCCGAGTGTCACTCTCTGGAGGGAGGCACAGGATCCTGCTAGTATCTGACAAATACAAATATAAACCGAGCAGGATACCTAAGCCTAACACTAAACATTACTTTTGAAAGCGTGTATTCCCGTGCTTTGGGCCACTTAGTTAGAAAGGTGACGTGTGTGTGTGTGTGTGTTTATGTTCCTCGTAAGCTCTGTATTCCTACAGTAATAAGGTGGTTCCAAACAAGACCTTCTATTGTGTGTGTCTTCTCTCTCACCCACCACCTGTATAAACATGGGTGGTATTGCGAAACAGTTATAAGGGAAATACTCTTTCTGAGCTGGTTGTCGGGAATTAGGTCAGTGAATGTTGAGCAGGTTCTACCCAAGGAGCGGGTTCTACCCCACTCTTTCTTTCTCTCCTTTTCTGTTTCTCTCTAACTTATTTCCCGCTCTGAGAAATAGAACAATGAAGCCACTTGATGCACTGTGGCTTCGGGCTCTGCTCAGGAGTAACTACATTGTAATCTACTTTCTCTTTTTCTCTCTCTTTTTCTCTCTCTCTTTTTCTCTCTCTCTTTTTCTCTCTCTCTCTCTCTCTCTCTCTCTCTCTCTCTCGTTCCTTGTCTCCCCCCTCCTCTAGCTCTTTCACACACTCTCCCTCTCTAAATAATGACACAAACCTTTAATAAGAACACAAACATACTCTGGGCTCTTCAGAAGGTGTGCCAGGCACTGTATGTGCTGTCGCAGGCGGGGTTAGTGTGTCTGGCCCGTCACATTGTGTCGTACAGTATATCGTCAGGGGGGTGGATATATCTGAATTCTCCTGGCATGACATCATGTGCCCCTGCCGATCGTTTTACTCCGGTGAGGCACAAAGCGTGCTCAGAGAAGTAAGAGGAGTGCACATGTATCGTATGGTTGAACTCAAGGAAGCAGCTAATCGCGCGGCCTCACCAACGCCACTCTCCCAGAGGCATGGCTGCCTGGCCGTGTCTGGATCTCTTGTAACAGGATCTCCAGAGAGGAGCACAAAATGGGTGCTTTGTGTCCAAGATTTGTCCAGACAAACCCCGATAAGGAAACCGAATAAGGGCGATCTAAAGTAACTAGTACCGCTGCTCGAATAAACAAGCTTTGCAAGGTCATCCAGCGAGGTATCCATAGCAGAAATGGTCAATGATATTCTGACTTTATTTAGTCATTTTAATCATACTTAGCAACTGCTGGCAATACAAATATATTCATGGAGAAACTTTACAGTTAAAAGACTTAGTTGAGCCATTGACATATTGTGAATGTAGGTTACATTGTGCTGACAATGTGCTGAAAGGAAGCAATACACATGTGCTTTCTAACCGAGCAATTTGGCATCTCACACCAAAACCAATCTGCTAATAATATAGTTTGTTAGGGGGTATTAAAAAGTGGGTACTAACTAATTATTTCAACATCTTTGTACATTGGTTTTAATGGGCAATTACTGCACAATTACTTCAGCAATGCACAGCATTACACATAATCACATGTTATTATTGTTTAGCAGGACTCAGGTGAAGGACAGTTAGGGGGAAACAAGATTCTCCATGAGTAAGGGAATATAGGATTTGTTTTAGTGAAAATGTACCTGACCGTAAAAGTCCAACTGACTTTTCTCACTTTTTCTTGAGATGCCTTGTATAACACCAAACCTTAATACGGTGTTAGCTACAGGGTAGTAAGATGGAATTGTAGTTTTGAGGTCTGAGAGCCTGATGGCCACGTCGTACATGGCTAAGTAGGCATCGTGTATTTTATTCCACACTCTGTGGGAGCAATGGTGGCGGCTGTGGTCTGAGGAACCATGGCTCTTAGCCGCCATAATGAGAAGCATGTCCCTTCCCCATAACTCCTGCTAGGGGGCTGTCTGTACCCCCCTACACCCACACACTGTGACTGGGAGAAAAGGCGATACGACTACACGCACCATATGTGTCGACCACAAAAAGCGAAGCCATTACCAGCCCCACAGTAGAGAAATTGAAAGCAGGAGCAAGCCGGCCGCCCTCAAGCAGCCTTGGGTTGGCTGTCTGGGCCTATGTTAGGAAACCCCAGTCAGATGGAAGTGTTCAGTGTTGCTGGTCTTGTTGACAGGGAGCCAGTCTTGAGGGGATGATGTCTGCATCTTGTCATCTACAAGCAGCTCCGCCTCCTGACCTGCAGTGCGCTGTGACTCTTGTCGGCTGCTGGGTTTTGGGTTTGCAGGGTGTGAGCCAACGGGGTGGTTTTGCAGGCCTGTGCAATGTACTTGTTTCCTGCCAATCTATTATACTTAACATTTTTGTCATTTTAGCAGAGGCTCTTATCCAGAGCGACTTACAGTAAGTACAGGGACTTTCCCCCCGAGGAAAGTAGGGTGAAGCGCCTTGCGAACCGGCAACCTTCTGAGTAATAGCCAAATTCCCTAACCGCTCAGCCATCTGACTCCCTATACTTATACTTGACTTTTACAAATGAACTGTGTACAGTTCTGATGCAAATAACTAAGTGTTGCAGATGCATTGTAAATTATATATATCAGGGTGTTTTTTTAGGCACATTATGTGCTATGTTTTGGACGCACAGCATTTGTGCGTCTCTCTCACCCTCTGGCTAGCTACAGTAGCTCTTCAAACTTCTGACTCAGACATGAGCACGGCAGGCCGTGTCACTGCTGCACCCTTACAGGCCAGCTGTGAAGACCGCGCCGAACATGGGACTCTGGGAGGCGGTTGCCTGTAGGTGTGACGCTACCGTAGCTCATTTTTTGGTGAGAGTTTCCATGGTTACCACTCATTTTGAGGCATGTTCTGTAAGAACTTCATGAAGGATACACTTATGATGACATGGCTTTTTGAGGGATGTGTTTTTCTCGGGATCCCAAAAAAAGGAAAGTTTTAAAGTTGTCAGAAATAATCAGCAACTAAAACGTACAGCAT
This sequence comes from Mallotus villosus, assembly GCA_903064625.1. NCBI lineage: Eukaryota > Metazoa > Chordata > Actinopteri > Osmeriformes > Salangidae > Mallotus > Mallotus villosus. Next base: position 181,122 of record CAEFZP010005126.1, read on the forward strand.
TGTATGATTAGCAGGTCACAGCTGTACATACTAAAATGATGAACTATCCCCTCCAGTTGGTTTGATATAATGAAACTAATCACTGTTTAATCATATGAACCAAAATCTTTCCATTCCATAAGCTACTCCAGCAGCAGACTCAGTGGGTTTTCGTTTTTTTTTAAGCAAAAACTAGCTTAAGTATACAATATCAACGTATCTTGTAGCTGCATTTTACCCTCAGCATTCCCTAAACCTTCACTGTCCAATATGGCTTCCAAAACTGGCTGCATTGAATGTATTAGTTCAGGGCTATTGTGTTACATACAGCAAACTTCATGCATTGTGATTGCTGGCCATTTGTGTGCAAGTCGTCCATAATTTGATTTAACACCCCAAAAAAATGGTGTATACCAGTCCAAGACTGAGCTGTATTGCAATTGAACCGGACTATTGAACAGTATGTTACTTCTGTACAAGGACCGGTATGAAGCAGTGTGGAGGCGTGTGTGTGTGTGTTAGCCCCTGTGGCTCCTATGGAGTGTGTGTTTGTGTTTCTGGATCATTCCTTTGCACTGGGCCCGGTGTCCTCTTGAGAACTGCTTACCTACGGAGGAACATTTATCGACAATGTCCCACTCCCTTGGTAATGCTTGTGTAAATACACCCCAAAGCAGAGATAGTGATTGCACAGGATTGTCTGTGTTGCAGGGGAGGGTGAATGCATCTGTCATGTTAGGGGGTATTAAAAAGTGGTACTAACTAATTATTTCAACATCTTTGTACATTGGTTGTAATGGGCAATTACTGCACAATTACTTCAGCAATGCACAGCATTACACGTAATCACATGTTATTATTCTTTAGCAGGACTCAGGTGAAGGACAGTTATGGGGAAACAAGATTCTCCATGAGTAAGGGAATGTAGAATTTGTTTTAGTAAAAAATCTACCTGACCGTAAAGGTCCAACTGACTTTTCTCCCTTTTTCTTGAGATGCCTTGTATAACACCAAACCTTAATATGGTGTTAGCTACAGGGTAGTAAGATGGAATTGTAGTTTTGAGGTCTGAGAGCCTGATGGCCACGTACATGGGTAAGTAGGCATCATGTATTTTATTCCACACTCTGTGGGAGCAATGGTGGCGGCTGTGGTCTGAGGAACCATGGCTCTTAGCCGCCATAATGAGAAGCATGTCCCTTCCCCATAACTCCTGCTGGGGGCTGTCTGTATCCCCCTACACCCACACACTGTGACTGGGAGAAAAGGCGATACGACTACACGCACCATATGTGTCGACCACAAAAAGCGAAGCCATTACCAGCCCCACAGTAGAGAAATTGAAAGCAGGAGCAAGCCGGCCTCCCTCCAGCAGCATTGGGTTGGCTGTCTGGGCCTATGTTAGGAAACCCCAGTCAGATGGAAGTGTTCAGTGTTGCTGGTCTTGTTGACAGGGAGCCAGTCTTGAGGGGATGATGTCTGCATCTTGTCATCTACAAGCAGCTCCGCCTCCTGACCTGCAGTGCGCTGTGACTCTTGTCGGCTGCTGGGTTTTGGGTTTGCAGGGTGTGAGCCAACGGGGTGGTTTTGCAGGCCTGTGCAATGTACTTGTTTCCTGCCAATCTCTTATACTTGACTTTTACAAATGAACTGTGTACAGTTCTGATGCATATAACTGTAAATGTTGCAGATGCATTGTAAATAATATATATCAGGGTGTTTTTTTAGGAACATTATGTGCTATGTTTTGGACGCACAACATTTGTGTCTGTACACAATGTATCTTCGTAACATTTTGTAACTTGATACAATGTATCTTCATGAAAATCTTCATAAATTGATGATGTACCTGTGGACAGATCTAAAAAAGTACCTGTACTAACAACATATTCATGGAAACACCACCAAGTAACTTGTCAAAGAGAGTTGGACATATAACTAGTGTTTCAGTAGGAGTCTCTCTCACCTCTGGCTAGCTACAGTAGCTCTTCAAACTTCTAACTCAGACATGAGCACGGCAGGTCGTGTCACTGCTGCACCCTTACAGGCCAGCTGTGAAGACCGTGCCGAACATGGGACTCTGGGAGGCGGTTGCCTGTAGGTGTGACGCTACCGTAGCTAATTTTTTGGTGTGAGTTTCCATGGTTTCCACTCTCATTTTGAGGCATGTTCTGTAAGAACTTCGTGAAGGATACACTTATGATGACATGGCGTTTTGAGGGATGTGTTTTTCTCGGGTTCCCAAAAAGTGGAACTTTTTTAAGTTGTCAAAAATAATCAGCAACTTAAACGTACAGCATTGTATGATTAGCAGGTCACAGCTGTACATACTCAAATGTTGAACTATCCCCTCCTGTTGGTTTGATATAATGAAACTAATCACTGTTTAATCATATGAACCAAAAAACTTTCTATTCCATAACTACTCCAGGAGCAGACTGTGTTTTTTTTATACAATATCAACATAGCTGCATTTTACCCTCAGCCTGCCCTAAACCTTCACTGTCCAATATGGCTACAGAAACGGTCTGCATTGAATGTATTAGTTCAGGGTATTGTGTTACATACAGCAAACTTCATGCATTGTGATTGCTGGCCATTTGTGTGCAAGTCGTCCATAATTTGATTTAACACCCCCAAAAAAATGGTGTATACCAGTCCAAGACTGAGCTGTATTGCAATCGAACCGGACTATTGAACAGTATGTTACTTCTGTACAAGGACCGGTATGAAGCAGTGTGGAGGCGTGTGTGTTAGCCCTCTGTGGCTCCTATGGAGTATGTGTCTGTGTTTCTGGATCATTCCTTTGCACTGGGCCCGGAAAGATGGTCTCCTCAATCTTTACCTGCTGTCGGCTGGTTCTCAGTGTCCTCTTGAGAACTGCTTACCTACGAAGGAAACATTTATCGACAACGTCTCACTCCCTTGTCAATACTTGTGTAAATTATACACCCCAAAGCAGAGATAGTGATTGCACAGGATTGCCTGTGTTGCAAGGGAGGGCGGGGGTGAACGCGTCTGTCATCTGTAGCAGCAGACAGAGTGTCCTTTCATTCGCTCAACTGAAAGAGGGTTCACAGGGATTTAAGGGCCAGCATTGTTTGTGCTCTGTGATGCTTAATCACTTTTGATTGGACACCGTATTAAAAACTTTGGCTTGGAGAAGTCTGACTGAGGGCTTAGTCCTCCAGGAGGGCCGCTGGGCGGGACCATGACGAGGGGGACAGACCGGCTGCTTACAACAAGCGGAAAAAGTGGCTTCCACCGGCTTTGTGCTGGGAAGAGCGGAACAGCAAAGAAATCAAAATGAAGTCACTGTCGAAAGGGTTTCGAGACAGGAGCCCGTTCTGTGTGCTCGGCCGGCTATCAGTTTTAGAAATCGGGTTCTCTTCTTTTTGATACAAAATGGGAGTAGGACAAAATGGATCATCTTGTAGTACAGAAACATAAAACTAGGAACTGGACATTTAGGGCTCTAGACTTCACAAATTGAACCTGGCCTCCAGCTTGCTACAGGAACCAATAGCATGCTCTGCAAAGTACCTGACATAGGAAAATACTGCTGGTCTGTGTTGCTTAATGAGTACCTGTCAGAGGTAGGCATTTTGTAATGAGCATAATACAGTAGGTCGAGTTACTGGACTGGAAACACAACGCTCCACAATCTGCAATTGTAAAGAACGTTTCCCCTGAAAGAAGGAGTTGCAAATCATAGGTTACTCAAAATAAACTCAAACTGATCTCGCCTGTAACTGGCTTGTTCTTCTTGTGGCCTGCATGTTCCCACTCTCCTCAGCGCCACGTGCAGTGATGGTTTCAGCACTCCCTCATGCTAAGCAGCCCACGTGTCACAGACCAAGATCATTGGACAGAAAATGCCCTCCGATGTCAAATAATCCATCGTTCCCATGGCCTTGCATCTCAATCACAGAGGGGCATTGGTGCCATTCAAGACCCCGTACGTCTACCACTACGGGGGGTTCATTTCAACCGCTTAAAACATCAAGCGGATATAGAATGTTCCTAAACACTGTTGTGTTCAGCAGTAAACTGCTGTAAATGTTGATTTATTAGGAGATAGAAGTTCAATTTGAAAAAAAATCACCGGCCATTCATTTCCAGTCATTGGCTCAGGAATTGTCCATGTGTCACACAGCACTACAGTACATTCCAGTTTGGCACCTCACACCAAACTGTCTTCTGTGGGACATTCTGCGTAAAGTTACACCCATGCTGTTGAGGTTAGATGAGGTTAATGATGGAACAGTGTTTATCAGTTCAATACCTCCCACCAGCCGAGCCGTAGAGATATTTATTTGACCTCCAATGCTGCTACAGCTCAATACATACTGTATGTTTGTCTTGGATAGTGCTGTCCTCTAAACTGGATCCAGTTTAGCTGGCTAGCTAGTAATTGCTTTCTTCATGCTGCCAGTTGCTGCCTCTCAGTTCTCTACATATGGCCATTCCCCAGAGCATACGATGCCTCGACTGTTCAAAACAAGACTGTACCCCTCTATCTCTACGCTGCTTCGAAACCGTTGACTGGAAAGCGCGTCGAATAGAGCTAATCCTCCGTGTGTCTGACTTCGTCCCTCTTTATTTGTTTGCCGCTTCCTGCCCGAGAGGGGATCCTCAAGTGACACATAAGCCACCTCATCACAGACCTCTAGTGACTTATAATAAGCTTTCATATGATCTTCTGTAGCTCTCCCATGCTCCTTTATAGTGTGTGATGGACTTTCTCTCATCACACTACAGACTCATGATAAGAAGTCTCGATGCCTGGCTCTCAACATTTTCTGTCGAACTTGAATGTCTAGCTTACCGTTTATCCACATATCCAAGCGACACCCCATTAATTAGAAGGAAAACCTGTCATGTCAATAATTTTGTAGAACATTTGCTTCTTGGGAGTGACTTACAAATGACAGCACAGTAGATTAACTACATTTCGTGGTGTAGCCTGTTTCTATATCTCGAGAATCAAGTATTCAATTGTGTTGACTGAATGATTTACAGATGGGTGGATGGATGGATGGATATCATTGTTTTTCAGTATTAATGTATTAATCAGGATAGCGTTGAGTAGGCTTTTAGTCAACTGTAAGGATTAGTTAAATACAATCTCACTTTTCATATTTACATGGCGATGCTGCAGTTTGCATGTGACTGAAGCTATGGTGCTGCTGTATGTTTGTCTTTTGAAGAGCAGACCTAATCTGTTGTAAAGCAGAAAAGTGCTCCTTTTACAAGGTGCTAATGAGCTGCTAATTCTTGGAGTGATGCAAAGTGACCAGTTCCTTCTGCCTGGTGTTTATTAGCCATTGACATGTGGCCCATGTGGACACTAGAGTAAATACTAGGACCAACTCGTGCTTTCATCTATTTTTTTGTAGGACCACTACTCTCAAAAACAGGTAACTAATTGGTTTAAAATTGGAAGAGAGTACTTTTTAAAAAGGGTTCTATTATTTTACTCTCGCGTAAACTTGCTCTAATTAATTATCTTTTGCATTCAAAATACTAACAGTATACTGCTGCCTCACAAATGAAATGCCACTTCAGAGAGGCTAACAAACACTGTCTCTCTGGTACCTGTGGTGTGACTGGCCTAGCTACCAACCCTTAGCCTAAATACTAACCCTAACCCTAGCTGGAGGACTGGCTTGGACTACGTGGCTAACTGTTTCCTTTTCATTCTCACTCAGTCTGAGCCATATGCAGCACAGAGCTTGATAACAATTAGGTCGAACCTTAGTTGTGTGTTTTCCACTCTTTTCGGAGGAACCCCGAAGATGTGTTTACCGGTGGCTGTTGCTCTGGTTGTTGCGGTTGTGGTTTCCTCCGGTGAAACGTGTGCAGTGAGCGCTGGGTGAAACCAGAGGTGATTTAGTGCCTCATCACAATGTGGCCAGGCACTGCTTCCTACCTTTGTGTGTCTGAGTGCTCGGGGGCGTTTCAGCGGATACACAGTCGGGTCTCCATGGGTTTGGAGCGAGGAAGGAAGTGTGGTGTCAAAGGCGGTCGCTGGCCCTGGTATCTGGGCCATTGACACTTGCACCCTTAGAGGTTAGCAGCAGCTTAACCTGGAGGGTTGAGAACTAGAGTTTCCTCGAAACGACACAGTACTTCTGTACTGTACCAGTTGTTAGAACTCGGTAACTCAGCTTTATCTATTGCAAATGTACTGTGTGATCAAGAAGTATCGTGGAAGTATCGCATAGGAGTATCGTGGCCTGTTTGGACACAGTATTTTTAAAAGATTACCCATTGTTTAGATTACAACAATTCCCAAAATTGTTTTTGGGTTCCAAATGAAAGAAGGGTTTAGGATGAGATGCATTATCTCATTTCAACTAGCATGGTTGCTAAAGCTAATCAAAGCTAAGGCAGATCGTGCCTGGATTACAGAAAGGAATGTCTGCTACACAATCCTTGCTACACTCGCAGTAAGTGCAAACACAAGTGAAATGTTCACGTTCCATTTAACATTCTTGATACAATTGAACTGATTTGAAAACTCGATGTAACACCACTTGGAAGGAACTCTCTTTTCTTTTACTGCTGGATACAGACGCCTCTGCTGGAGCCTTGAGAGAAGCCTATGCAGGCCCCAAGTTCAACGAGTACATGAAGCATATTTTCACTGAGCGTGCCTGAACCGCCCCCAACCCCCCACCTCTTCCCCGGCATACATACTTTTCCCTCAGCTCTGGAGACCAGCCTTTCAGGCTGCAGACTCAGGCCTAGACACCAGCCTTTCAGGCTGCAGACTCAGGCCTGGAGACCTGCCTTTCAGGCTGCAGACTCAGGCCTGGAGACCAGCCTTTCAGGCTGCAGACTCAGCCCTGGAGACCTGCCTTTAAGGCTGCAGACTCAGGCCTGGAGACCAGCCTTTCAGAGGCTCCGCAGAGGAAATACATGATGTGTAAAAATAATTCTGTATGGTGACATATGATCTGTGTAATTATTTCTACTGGTAAAAACAGTCACTTTGTGTGCACTGTTCTGTTCTTGGTGCAAGGTATGACTAGGGAAGTTTTGCTTTAGATTTTTAGGACAGTTTAATATTACGGTCTTGTTAAAGTTGGTATATTTACATGATACAACTGCACATTAAAGCTAAAAACAATTGATTCAAATGAATCCAAACACAAATAGTATCCAGAAATGCACACTGAAATGCATAGATTTTAATTCTGTGTTTTGCATTAATGTTTAATAACTTTTAAACCATGGCACCAGTATATCTACTGGATTACCAGGTTGATATAGAACTGTGAACTGTTTTACAGAGGATTTCAGTACAGCGTTTTGCTGTTGGAGCAGACCCTCTTGTCAGTGCATTTGGTTAAAGTGTCTGGAAGTCCTAGGCTGTTCCAGGTGTGCTTGTGCCAAGTTCAAGGGACTTGGACCAGGCGCTGTAGCACCAACAGGAAGTGTTTTTGCTGGCCTGCCAACCAGTGAGGGGTGTGACTGTAGGCCAGCCATCAGTAAAGAGATTTCATGTAAGGGTGGGTTAGAGTATGTTTGGCTTGCGTGGATTAGTGTGTGCTGGGTTAGCTTGGGAAGCGTCAGTGTTTGGGGGATTCCCCCAGACGTTGGAAAAACGCTTGAGGTAAAAATGACAACTGCATTTGATGTTAGGCTATTTACATTTAGACATTTAGTCATTTAGCAGACGCTCTTATCCAGAGCGACTTACAGTAAGTACAGGGACATTCCCCCGAGGCAAGTGACTTGCCCAAGGACACAACGTCATTTGGCACCAGTAACCTTCAGATTATTAGCCCGATTCCCTAACCGCTCAGCCATCTGACTCCACGGTAAAGGTAGAAAGTCTCCTGACTTTCAACATTGTGAGGAAGGTGAAAGACTGTCCACTGTAAGTTCCAGGACACAATGGAACTGATTTAAAGTATGTGAGGGCGCGTGCAAGTGACTGTACTTCCCTGTACGAGCACAGGTGTCTTGGAATGTGGGTGTGTGTATGTTGATCTCTGGTGTTTTCATGTGAGGAATGGTGAGGAGCGGAGGGCGCGGGGCGATGAGGGAAGGAATCAAGTCACACTCAGGACACCGTGTGCAACGTTTTTCTTTCTTTTTTTCGTCTCGGCCTTGAACGGCACCCTGCACGCCCTGTGAGAAACATAACTTCACTGAAACACAGAACGGCCTGCGTGCCCTGGGCTGTTTACCGTCCTAGACAGAACTGTCTCTGGCATAGCACTCACTGTACCACACACACCACACCCCTCCTCTACCCCACTTTCTTAAACCTACCACTCCCCCACACCCCTCTCTTATACCCCACACTTTTAACCCCACCACCCCCAACCCCCCCTCTTCCTCTACCCCACACTCACGCTTCATTCTACCACCCTCACACCCCCTTCCTCTACCTCACACCACCCCCAACAGCCGTATCCCCTCAACTTTTGCCATTGCCGCTTAGAAGTGAAAAGGACATGCTCGTCTGAGTGGAAAGCAAAAAGCTTTTGGGGGCAGGCTGGGAAGTTGGTGTAAAGCCCCCTGTGGTCCGGCTGAGTGGACAAGCTGAGGAAGTGGAGGAAGGAGCTCTGGGAAGAGGGGGAGGAGGAAGGGGCGCGGGCAGGGGCGCTAGGGTGTGTGTGTGTGTGTGTGAGCAGTAGCTGCAAAAGGGGAATTCATGTACGAACCCGAACTGTGGAAAAAGTGACTGCAGGACGTCATTCTGGCGTGCCTTGTCAACATGTTGAAGCGCGGGGCCGTCCTCCGTGTGAATATTTGCCGAGATCCTCATCTGGGAGCCTGTGGGAATGGCCGAAACAGCGCAGCGAGGACAAGGGGAACTAACACCAGTCGCACCAGAGACTCGTCCCACAGCTGAACGTGCAGCAGCAGCAGATGGAGATCATGACTCGGCTTCTGTCAAGGTGCCTGTGAACACGCCAGACCCACAGAATTAGGCCACATGACAAGTGGCTTTGTTCTTCTTATCGGCACAGTCATTTGGCGGCGGTCCAAAATTTGCCGGCAAACAAAGACCTCTCGCATTCTTGTGAGGTTTGCCATAGCTGGGGTCGGTGAACGCGGTACTTGCACGATCCAGTATACTATTTAACTACATCTCGGTGAATCTCCTGCAGAAAGCATAATAAACATCAAACCGTCAAAGATTTACACTATTGCGCCCATTCAGATTTATTGACCGTACTTTCATTTAATCGTAAGCACGAGTAACATTCTGAAATGTCTTTCTGTGCAGTTGGATGCCTCGTGGATCCATTTTACAAGGAGACACATGGTGTTTATTAAAACGCTGAAATAAACTAGCGCGAGTTAGTCGGATGGGGGACGAAGCAGCCAGGAGCTGGGGTCTGTACCCTGTCATTCTGACTCGGGTTAGATGTCAGCAAAGTACAATCGTGTTTGCTCTCCTAACCATAACCACTGTGTGGATAAAGGATATATCTACTGTTATAGAATGGAGCGATAGAAACAGAATGTAAGACAGTGTTACATAACAGTATGCCCTGGTACGCATGTACCCACAGTAGGGCAAACAGCACCAGGCCTGGATAGAGGTGCGGACCCCAGGTGGCACCTCAGCAGGGAGTCAAGGCAGGGCGGGTGACGGTGTCGTCATCTGACTCCGACTGAGTAAGCACGAGAGGAAGTGATTGGCGTTTACGCCGCTCAGTCCGTCATCGTTTGGTTCCTCGTTGCTTGAGCTGGCCCCACTCCACGGGTGCACTTCTGAAGTGCCAAAGCGAGCGACGTATTGACATTGCTCGTAAGCCTAAATCCGGAATGTGCGGGATTAACATATCATTAATCAAAATGCCATATTCTATGGAAAACAGATCAGCCCCAGATTGAAATGCTAGTCTGTGTGTTGCATTGTTTCAGGCTTACAAACAACACAATCGGAAAATCATTTTGCGGTTCCTCTCCCTGCTGTTGGCCACATAAACGGCTGCTCGGCAGCCAAACCACATGTGATTAGAACGGCTGCCTCTGACCGTTCAGTGTGGGCCTCCTGTTTTTTCTCACTCGACAAGCTGACATACCCGTGCTGCTGCCTATTTACAACCGTTTCTTAACTCCTACCCACATCCTGTCAATCTTTCAAACGTACTGTTCTGATACATTCAAATAAGTTGCTACCCACAGATGCAGAATAACAGTTTTGACCATGAGCAAGAAAGCATCGTAGCCTAAAGTTGAGCAGTTCCAAGTGAATTCTTGTCTCTATAGCGTAGGACTAGGTAATGTCATGGGGTCTGGATGGAATCCAGCAGGGTCTGTGTTGTTAAACGGTGGTGTGGAGTCTTTCTTCCAGCAATCTAAAGTCCCGCCCACCTGCGGTGCGCTCTCAAATATTTGGCTTGCTTCAATTGCTACACATATCTAATTCTTTCTAGGGGGCTGTTTTAGACAGAACGCACACAAACGGTGCTCAATTGTTTGGGTGAATATGAACAAGGACAAAATGGACTGAATAAGCGAGTCCTGCGGGGAATGAGTCTGCAGTGAGATGTAACGGCAAAGAGAAAAGTGCTTTGACATCTGTTAGCAACAGCGCGTGATTAGAATGACACATTCAACTTGGTACTCTAGTTTTTCCACCTTCCGCCCGAGTCTGGAACCCTCAGCAGTGGCACAGCCAGGAAGATCTCCCAACGCGTTTATTCATTCGTCCCCGGGCCAAGAACTCCCGTTTGATGGGACACAATGCGTGATCCAATAACTCCTTCAACATCCCAATTAAGGTGTGTGTTTGTGTTCTGCTCCGCTGGCACGGACGAGTACAAACAGTGGCACGGAGAGGCAGGGCTCCTCGGTGGCCTGCTGCCCAGCTGGAGAGGAGCCAGTCTGGCAGAGCACGGTCTGGTCCGGCACCCTGTCACCCTGGTGCTGCCTGTCTGCTAGAGCACCTTGTCACCCTGGTGCCTTCAGCCTGTTTCTGCTGGTGGGACCCTTCTAGGTCTTCAACACTGTTATTCGTGCGTTCGAGACCTAAATCCGAGCCGTGTGTTTTTCACGGGGCATTCTCGAATGTACAGAATGATTTCCTGGATGTCCCTGAGATGTTTTGACCACATGACCACAAGGAACAGTCATCGTGTCATAATATAAACTAATAGAAGAAAACAGACCTTTTTGAAATCACGTAAGCATTTAGAGTGGTTAGAATGTAATCCTAACTGATGCTGAGTGTTAGAGAACAATTTTCAGTGTTGGTCCTGTTTTTGGACCAGAATGTCTTCAAGGAGAACTGGAGATTCCCAGAGCTGAGAGCTCTCTGTCTGTCTTCCTCTCTGTCTCTCTCTCTCCCTGTCTCACCGCGTTAGCGGAAAAAAAGACTTGCAGGTTTGAACTGTCTCTCTGTGGGCTCCCAGGGGCCTTAGCAGCAGGGGACCTCTACATTTGTCTGGTAATTATCCAACTGGAGGGGCGAGGGGGTGGGCGAAGAGTCACATCACACAGCCTCTCTGTCAGGGCCTGTCTGGGGGTTGGGGGAGGTTGTGCGCCTCCTCTCACCTCCTCCCTCCCTTTCCAGAGTTGCCTCCATTGAGCAAGACGGCACATAATCGTCCGCCATGATCCCACCCCCCCTCCCACTCCAGACTAGCCCCCCATTGCTGCATTCACAGCTACTAAACACCCATCCGGTGGACGGCAGCCCCTCTCTCTCTTCCCAGCCTCCCCCCCCCCAGTTCCCCCCCCCCTTTTTCCTCTCCTCTTAACTACTGGCTAGGAGTTAATAGACTGTGTTGGCTGGCCTCCAGACGGTGAGTGTCACCTCATTAGCCTAGCGGCTAGCCCCCAGACTGGAGGGGGGGGTGGATGGGGCTACTACAACGGAATGTCATTGGTCCAACCCCCCCCCCGCCCTCCTTCTGTCCTCCTCGCCCACGACCATGAATGAGAAACATGCATGCATAATGAGTCTATAGTCTGGCACTCTCAACCATCCCTCCTTTCGTCTTGTCTCGCCAAAATAGTTCTTCCTTTCACAGGCCAAGAGTGCGCTTCTGCGAGACATGGAAACTGTCTCTCCGTATCCCCCCCTGTTCCTCCTTTGCGCTCATGAGCGGCTCGGTGTCCACACAGGGGAACGCATCGATCGAGCTCTGTCCATTTCAGTAACAGCTAACCTTTGTCCAACCTTTGACAGATTTGAACATTGTTTTTGTTTTTCACCAATATTTTCTCCACTATTTCAGTTTTACAGTGAAGCTCTTTAGTTCACAACACAAACAGTGCGGTTCATCTTTCGGATGATCAAGTCTGACTGAACATTCGCACGACTCATGGAAAAAACGAATAATGTCAAGCCATATACTGGTGCTTTGTCAGTCATGGTTGTGTAGCGGGGCAGAGTGGGAGATGGACAGGCCGGCCTGGACATTGTTCAAAGGACAGAAGAGCTTCTGTGTTCTGTTGTCTGCAGCACAACCACAGAGCAGCACACATGCAAAGCACTGCTCAGACCTCGACTGGAGTGTGTGTGTGCGTGTGTGTGTGTGTGTGTGTGCGGTGCTTGTGGGTGTACTCGTCTGTGAATACGTGCGTCGATGTGTTTGGTATCTGTGTATCGACGCATCATTGGCTACCTAAGTGAACTTGTAATTCAAGTCAAGTTAAGTACATCTGGTGTTTATGTGCTTCTTGCTGAGTCTGTCTGTGTATCAGCAGCCCCCAGCCGGGGCCGGTCCCACTACCCTGGCAGGCCTCGTTCTAGGGATCTGCTCTGGCTGATTGTGGGCGACTCCAGTGTTTGTTGACCTGAATGAGAAGTCTGCTCTCTCTGACGCGGTCAAGGCCCTCCTCTTTTTTACTCTGCCAGAGTTTATGGGGGAGACAGTGTCGACTGTTCAAACTTTCCAGGAAGAGAGAGACCCGTTCTTTCATGTTATTAGTATGCACGTTCAGCAAAACACACACACACACACGCGGGCGCACACTCAGTTGTTATTTGCTTGGTTGAACAAAGCTTTGGGCATTGTTAATAAACCAGTTTTAGTTTTCGTTTGAGTTGATTTAGTTTGGAATGCTTTTTGCCATGCATGTTTTTGCTTCCCTCGGTTGGTCATGAAGCCTTAAGATGGCCGCCAGGAACACTGCTTCTTTATTTCTCTTCAAAAGGTTTCTCCCGTTAGCCAGGTGAGGTGCCAGCCTTTAAGAGATGCTACAGTAGGCATATACGTTTAAGTGTTGTTCGACGGAAGCTTCTGGCACACAGCGCTGGTCATGATACAATCCTCCCTCCACCTCTCTCTGCTGATACTCTCCCTCTATCTTTTGTTTTGGTTGTTTGGGTAACGGCTCTTTTTGATAAAGGCCACTTTGTTTATTCAACAAAGCGAGGCTGAGAGAGGGAGAGAGACAGAAACACAGAGAGAGAGAGAGAGAGAGAGAGAGAGAGAGAGAGAAGAGAGAGAGAGAGAGAGAGAGAGAGAGTGACTGGGACAAGACTGGGCGAGAGAGAGAGATGAGGGAGAGAGATAGATGGATAAGGAGAAATCAGGATAAAGATTTGTGGGGGGAATGATGATGTAAAAAAAAATGCCAGATATGGTGATATTATCACCATATTATCACAAAAACAGCAATTAAAGCCATGAGATAATCGAAATGTGAACAAAGTAGCAAGAACGAGTAAGGCGACTGTACATGTGCAACACTTGAGAGAGCTGACTGTGCCGCTGTTGGAAGCAGGCCCACATAGTGAGGTCATCATGGCAAAGCCGTGAAAGATAGAAAACAGGAGCTGAGGAAGACATTGAACATATCACAAACACACACACACACACATACACCCACACACACAGGCAGTCAGACAGCTTGCTCTCCTAACAGTACGAGCTCAGCCAAATTGCTCGAGGAAGACAGAAAGTGTGGCCACATCAAATATTTACACTAGCACAGCTGTATTGTTGAAATATTATTGTCTGAGCGGTCCCGTAATTAGGGAGATATTTTCTCCGGGAGCTCACCCCGGCCCCTCCCAGGCTGTTGAAATGCGTCTTGGCTGTGCAGCCGTGCCTCTGGCAGCCACAGCTATACATGTGCTTTGGACCCGCTCTGCATCTAAAATGGCTGCCAGACGGGTTTCTCCTGAAATGTCGACGGTATGCATCTGCAGCTCGTGTGCGCGTTCTGTTTGTGGGAGAAGTGTGTGTGTGTGTTTGCGAGCTGAAAGTTTTGAAAACTGTCTTGACTTTTTATCCTCACTGCGAGTGAGTGTGTGTGTGTGTGTGTGTGTGAGAGAGAGGGGGAGAGAGAGAGCGGGGGAGTGAGAGCGGGGTGTGGGGAAGTGTTGGGTGGGTTCGGAGCTTGTCAATATGGAAAGAAAGAAATTGGTATGATGCCAAAAGATGATGGGCTGGGTAGAAAATACTTTTTATTTATTTTACAAATTCAGGAAAGTGAATCACTTGGGCAAAGAGACAGACAGACAGACAGACAGTGGAGGAGAGTATTGACGTAGCCATTCTGTTCCTTTTTCTTCTAGTTACCAGGTTTGTTTCCGTGGTATAGTAGGTGTTTTTTCCCTTAAAGAGCCATATACTGGATGAACACTCCCCTTTTTTGCTAAACTGCTAAACGCCAAGGAAGAGCAAAGAGCTCAATTCCAGAGTTTTTTCTGACTTCATGGACAAGTGTTTGTTTAAACAAGTAACAGGGCTGCCAAGCATGTATTTTTTTTATATGGCTCTGGTATCTGCCTTGATCAAGCTGTGCCAAGCTCCCAGTGCTTAGCCCAACCTCGCAGGCATCCACGGCTCATTGTATAGCTCACTGTTGTTTATTTGAAGACCGGATGGGTTCTTTCTCCTACTGTAGGTCCACACGAGTTCTCTTCAAACACATTTGAAACTGAATCCCACTATTCCAAAAGTAGCATGTGGCCGGTAGATGCCAACGATGATTTGGTTCTCATGTGTGAATTTCACGGTTATCCCGAATGCCATGTGGGTATCGATGAACTTGGCTACCGCTCCCACAGCACCGCGGGTCCTGTGAGGGGATGGGGTCGAAAGCAGCCTGCAGGTGAAAGGTCAGATGGAAGGGGTTTTCTGTCTCTCGAGAATGTGAAGCCCCCCCAGATGAGGGAGCGCGGTTGACAGACACACCAGATGCCCGTGTCAACTCCTCCAGGTGACGCCCCCTGGTGGCTCCCCCTGGTGCCACACAAGGGTTATTAGTTGAAGATGGGGCATCCTTTCTCTAATTGCCAGAACCATCTGCTCTTTTGTCATGGTTGCCTGTTCCCTCATAATGAAAGCCATAGTCTGTTCAAAAAAAGCCTTTTCCTCTCCTCTCTCTCTCTCTCTCTCTCTCTCTCTCTCTCCTCTCTCTCTCTCTCTCTCTCTCTCTCTCACACACACATGCCACACACTTACAAACACACACACACACATGCCCCTCTCTTTCAGGGAAGAGCAGTACAGTTGGCAGTTGTAACTAGACTGATGGATGGGTCTGAAAGTGGTTGGAGAGCGGGAGGTGTCAGGGCGGGCAGGGTGAAGCCGACACTAATGTGCTTCCAGGTACACCGAAACACACGTTTAAAACTCCCCCAACAGCTGTCAGGCCTGGGACGGATTTGTAGGAGTTTGTTGTAAGCATTCTGTCGAACCAGAGGACGTTGTTTTAATGGATTCATAATAATAATTCAGGTAATTCTTTAAAAAGCTTATTCCAAAATGACCTTGCGATTTTTCAACTCTGCTTGCTGTAAGAGAATATTCAGGGTTAAACTTACACATTTTTTTCCCCTTAACGTATGCTGTTGTTCCCTCCCTACTTTGTCATTGTTGAGCCTCAGCCAAGAACATTCCGTTTTTGCAGTACTGTTTAATGGTCAAATTTAGGAGGGGGTGGGGGAGCGAGAAAGAGGGGGAAAATAAATCTCTAGTTTTTTCCTCCTTCTCCTCTCAAAATGTTCTCCTTCTCTCTCTACTTCTGAAATGGAGATTATTAAAACTTTGTTGGAAAGCAGTGTTGCTTCGAGGAGAGGCTATCTGAGTCCACGCTCTCTCTCTCTCTCTCTCTCTCTCTCTCTCCTCTCTCTCTCTCTCCTCTCTCTCTCTCCTCTCTCTCTCTCTCTCCTCTCTCTCTCTCTGTCTCTCTCTCTCGTCCTTGCTCTTCGTGTGAAAGACGTAGATCATATCTCCCTTGTGGTTCTCGGTGTGCACTCGGAGCACGTGGGGCCTGTGTAAATCATTTAGGAGGGTCCGGTCGCTGCCCAGCTGGTAACTGCTCGACACTTTCAGTCATGTGCCTCTTTTTTATCCATCCTAGTTGACGACTCCCGACCTAGCTTAACTACCCCCTGTACGCACACCCACACAGGCTGCACACTTTTTAACCAAAAACTCATCCATCGTGTATAGAATAGTCTTGCGGTCAAAGCTTGACATGCTGGTATTGGTTGGTGCGGCGCAGTGGTTAGACTGCTAGACAGGGTAGCACTTGCAGGGCCTTGCAGAGGTATTGTGAGGTAACGTTATAAATCACAGGATGTCATACCACAGCCCCGTCACTTCTCCCGTCGGGGAGAATTCCACTCGTGTTTCAGAGCATGTCCGTCCCTCCCCCTGTTCTGTTTGGTGCACGGCAGGGCCGGGTGCAACACCTCCCCCTGACCCCAGGCAGAAATACCCACAATCCCCTACGCTTTACCGTTTACTTTTATAATATAGTATCTCTCATTTTGTTGACCCGTAAGCGAACAGTCACCATACTATCTAACCTGATTAAACAGTCAATCTGGTGGGACTTTAGAGACTTCTTAACGATGAAGTCTTCAGGCCGATATGTTTGTGACATAATGTCTTCGTAGTTATCCGAATTCACCTTTCACATACTGCGAGGTATTTCTTAAACAAACTACCTTTTGTGGTCTTTTGTAAATCCCATCTTGTTCTGTTATTGTATTTGCAGACTCACGGCAGTCAGGAAGTCCGAGTAACAATGAGCCAGGCAAGAACCCTCCAGGTATGTACCTTGCCAGTAGTCCAACCCTTATTCTATCACCTTCTTGTAGTACAATCCAATAGTTAACATTTGACTTTGTGCACAGTATTCGCTTTAACTTTAGAATATTGACCAGGCAATGTGCAAATACTGCCGTCTGGCAAGAGGTACCGAAGCATCCAGACTGTGGAACAGTGTCTTCCCCCAAGCCATCAGACCACTCACCACTCAGGGACTGGTCTGATACACACAGACCTGTGCACCCTCCAACGTCAGAGTTGGACAAATTGCACTAACATCTTGGTCACTTTATACTTGCTACCTCAATATTGTCCCGTCTTTCGGTATAAATATACTTGTAATTTATATGGGAATGTAGGTCTTAGTTAGTCTGTGTTTGTCCTACGTTGTTTTTATGTAGCACCATGGTCCTGGAGGAGCGTTGTCTCATTGCTGTGTATCGTAGTAGTAACTACTACTACTTCTACTAGTACTACTACTAAGAGATTTGCATCCAAATATAAATATTGAATTAGCATTGCTCGAAAGGGGAAGATTGAATATTCCCGTACCACTCTTGAAACCAGCGTACACGACATGTGAGCGTGGAAGCCAAGTGAAAGGACATTAAAAACCCTTGGCCCGTCTTTCTCCTAGGCTGACCTGTGCTATGTCATCATGGGCCAGGAATGAAAATAGAGGGAAAGCATAATTAGTTTTCTACCTCCAAGAGCAGGTTCTGCGTATCGGGCTGCCAAGTAAAACACAGCAGTGAGCCAATGACTCAGACCCTGGGAGGGCTCCCATAGTGACACAGTTCTTTCTCCTCCAGCCCGCTGGCTTGTGTGAGGCCTCCGGAGCAGGGCTTGTAGCTGCCAGCCCACTCTCATGCCTCATATCTTACTGTCATATCTGAGCAGTTAGGCCTACATGCTTATTGGTGCGGCGAAGTCAATGACTGTCTGGAGGATGTAAGAGATCCTGTCTGGGGTTGTGATTTCGCATTTTTGGCCCGAGCATCCATACAATGTACTATGTGCTTCAGGACAAATATATTGTTGATGGTTGATGATAGCATCCCTTTTAAGTGAGAATAATAAGGTTTTGATTCCAGATCTGCTGACACGTTCCAGATACTGTCTGTACACCACCACCATCTGCTGTCTGTCCTTTATTGTATTAATCTGTGATCAACATCGTTTGGCATACTGCATCAGTTCGCATTTATGATTTATATAATACTGACACACTGTGAAAATAATGTTTCATGTCTCTTCTGTGTCTACAGTTTACTTGGAAGACAGCTTCATTAAATCAGGAGTCTTCAGTGTTTCAGAGCTGGTGCGAGTCTCCAGAAGTAAGTATCGCCCGTGTGGAAACCCTCCCTACTCACGGAGCCTTTCTGATGCTTGTGTAACCATCCTCCAATACTTCTGGTTCTGTAACAACCCTCCATATTGTTGGTTCTGTAACAACCAAGCAGGGAGCACCAGTGTTGCAGTAAATCCAGTTGAGCGAGTCCACCCTTCTAGAACACAGGAGAAGTGCCTTCCGCGTGTTTGTGTTTGTATAGACATGCCTGCCCTCGCCAACACAAGGACAGATACCAGGAGCCTCTGTTCCCTGCTAGATGAGCACAGCGCTTCCCTAAGGCATTGTGTAGCTGGAACACCTTCCCTGCAGGATAGGGTGGCCTGGGACATTCCCAAGTAGAACACAGCACTTTATGAACCGACCCCATTGTTTTGCCAAGTTAAAGAGGGCAACGTTCTTCATTGTGGTCACCGATGTTTTAGCCGGCCGCAAATGTAATATAGCTAGTCCGTTGATTTAGCTTGGATGAGTTAGAACAAGCCTTTTGATACTGATGGGCTTCCACTGCAGTAACTTAAACCTGCTGAGCATGCAAATGATTTCTCTCGTAGCCAAAGTCAGCCATGTTTCTTGTTGTAGAGAGAGACAGACAGAAAGAAAAGAGAGAATGTTGCTGGTTCCCCGGGGTAGGAAGCCCGTGGCCAGGGCATGATTGGAGGTTGCCCGTGCCAGTTTAGCGGCTGCAACAGCCCATGCCAGCGGTGAACCTCAGACCACAACAGAGAGCACCACACACTTCAGTCTGTCAGTGACTCCCTAACCAGCCACACGGCGCTCCACACTGCACTCCTTCTCCAGCTGCTCTGCAGTCAGGCCGCTCTGCCGTGTGGGACTCCCCAAACCAGCCACACAGGGCTGTTTCCCGAGCCGTGTCTCTCTGGTTAAGAGGAAGATGGAGCAGCACAAATGTGTCTTAAAATACTTTCCTCACCTCCTTGAAACAATGTTCTTACTTCAAGCCTGAGAGACAAAACAAGCTTCACTGTAAAACTATACGTGTTTACAGTGAGGGTTATAATGCAGCGTTACAGACTTGGCAGTTGATGATTATACTGTTTAAGTACTTGACCAAATTAGTGAGCGCTTATTTGAATGTGCCAGCTAGAGATGGGACCAATCTTAAGGCTGGTGGGTTTGGCTGCAACCCAGTTTTTTTCATGAGAAGAAGGCAGAATATTGCTGGGAATGTACACATGCAAACTCAATGTCATCCTCACCTTGGTGGAGTTCCATGTTGTATAACTGTTTTTGTTGGGTTCCTGGAATTTTCATAATCTTTATTTTGCAATTATTTGGATGAATCAAAGTACATTCTTTTTGTATGTCTGTTTAAACTAGCTGCATTTGTAAAGATATTCAGATATTATAGACAAATTACATAACTAATATCTTCTTGATTATATACAGCAGTGAAAAAATACATAAGGAATAGTACAACAAGAACCCACACTTGTACTGCATTAACAAAAAACATGGACATAATCTCTTCTCTTTGCTGTGTCTACAGCTCCCATCACCCAGGGAGCGGGGGTGAACTTCTCCATGGCTGACATGCCTAGTCAGCCGTACTACCATGACCTGAACTCCAGCGTGGGGCTGCACCGCTCCCTCTCCTCCCCGCCTGGCAGGTCAGTCTGCTGGGCTCGCTGCTCACACATGAACCCCCTTTGTTCTGGTTCACTTAAATACCATAACCATCCACTAGAGCAATGGTCTTCAACCCTGGTTCTAAGGGCCCACTGACTGCATTTTAAAACAAGTTTTCCTGCTCCAACACACCTGACTCAAATGAATGGGTTGTTATTAAGCTCAGGTGTGTTGGAGCAGGGAAACATCTAAACATACAGGACAGTGGACCCTGAGGACCAGGGTTGAAGACCACTGCACCACTACATACTGTAGACACACATGCAATATCAGGTCACACGCTCCGGCACGACATGTGACCGAAACGTGGACTCAACTCATGATATCTATCGATTCGACCTTGAAAACACTTCACATCACGTGTGCTGGGTTACATCTGACCTGTTCTTCGTCCCTCTCAGCAAAAGGCCCAAGACGATAAACATCGAGGAGAGCATGGAGACCAGTCCCCCGGGGCCAGACTTCTACTCGTCCCCAAGCTCCCCAGCCAGCGGCAGCAGGACCTGGCACGAGCGAGAGCAAGGTGACGAGACGCTCCGCGTGACACGGGCCGAGAAAGGGACGGAGATAGGAGGCTCGTTTTCGATCATCTCTCGATGTATATCCTCCACTGCCCCGCAATATGTAGGACAGAAATGTGCCTGTCTTTTTTGAAAACGATACCATTTAGAAGTGGGGTGGGTATGGTTTGAAATAGCTGTAGATATGCGTGTTGTTGGCTCAGTCGCTGGGCCCGCCAACCCTACCAGTAACAGACAGAGAGAGAGCGACAGAGAGAGAGAGAGAGAGAGAGAGAGAGACAGAGAGAGGGAAGCACACAGGGAGTGAGAGAAGAGTAACAGGAGGGAAGTAGGGAATCTAGGGTGCGAGATGAAGAGAGAGAGAGGGAGGGAGAGAGAGAGAATCGCAATAGAGCGTTTGATTTATCACACAAGCGTTTCCGGAAGCGGGTCGAGGTGTGTGAGGAGTCCAGAGGTACCGCGTGTTGAGGACGATGACAAGTTGTCCCGCTGAGATTGGTTTGCGTTTGTGTTCCCCAGCAGACATGTCTTCTCCCACCATGAAGAAGCCCGAGAAGCCCCTCTTCAGCCCCACCTCCTCACAGGACTCCTCCCCCAGACTCAGCACTTTCTCCCAGCACCACCCCGGCCTAACAGGGGTAGGACACAGTGGTAAGATCCCTCAGCGGCAACTCAGACCCATTCGACCCACTTTATTCAACGTTTGTCGACCATCAACCGTTTTCTTTCGATGTCGACTCACATGTGTGCTGTCTTCGTGGAAGCTCTCATTCGCTCTGTTCTCTCCTTCCTCCCTTTGTGATGTCAGTTATTTCGACCCGGAGTCCCCCGCCCCATTCGCCTCTGCAGTTCTCTGCCTCGGCCATTCTGCCCCCGGCCCCGGCCCCCTACTTCTCACACCCCACCATCCGCTACCCGCCTCACCTCAACCCTGCCGACTCGCTCAAGAGCTACGTGCCACCGTACGACCCGTCCAGCCCGCAGAGCAGTCAGGTTGGTAACACGATCGGCAATTTCATGAAGATAGAAGCTGCTTTTCCCCCTTAATGTATTGTACAGCTGCTTCCAATTGGTCTTTTGAATAGGGATGGGGGAAATACGTGACTTGTATCACTGTACGTTTACCAATGTTGGTTGGGGGTTTTAGCTTCATCAAATAGTGGGTTTTGTGATGGTGAGAGGGCTCACACATGACACATTTTTATGTGTAGAAACACTTTTAAATAAAAGGTTATGATGTAGCTTCAGCTCTTTCCTTCTCATAAAAAGGAAACCGTAAAATAAAGTAACTCAATATTCAAACGTAAACAAAGGGAAAAATCATAATTCATAACTAATTTACAGAAGCGCATAACATTGTGTTCATTTGGTATTTACGATCAAACAGTGGACTTTCTGCATTGGATTTGACACTGAGTCTAGTGTTTGAGAGAAAGACAAGGGGGGGGGCGGGGGGATCTCTATGAGATGAGAAAGCCGTGAGATATTTATGTGAGTTTTATATCCCCGCTGTTCTCACTGTAAACAAAGGGCCCATACACGGCCAGATCGCCAGATCTCGAGAGAAAACCGCAGGGAATCATAAAGGTCGTAAATATTTGCCGTTGCCGGGGCCCGGCTCTTTTACAGAATTAACTGGCCCTCTGCTGGGGTGCTAGCAGGAGGGGGGAGGGGGGAAGGAGGGGAGGGAGGAGGGGAGGGAGGAGGGAGGGGGGAATGGGAGGAGGGAGGGAGGAGGAGGGAGGGGGGAATGGAAGGGAGGGGTAAGGAGGAGGGAGGGGGGGAATGGAAGGGAGGGGAGGAGGGTGTGGGGTGGGAAGGGGAGGGAGGGATGGGAAGGGAAGGGAGGAGGGTGGGAGAGGAATGGAGTGGGGAGGGAGGGAGGCATGATTGAAGGGAGGGTGGAGGGTTGGGCGGTGGGGAGGGAAGAGGGGAGGGAGGGGGGACTCGGCAAATAACACAGCTCCTATAATGGACGGGCGCCAGGATGTTTTATGCTTTAACGCAGATTATATTACACTCTAATTAAACTTTCTATTCACATTTGAAGGAACCCTGTAGACACGATTCTTTTCCATAGAGGCTGTTTGAGGTTTGAACTCAGGGCGCAGAGGAATGAACTGAAGACTGTCTCCAACTGTCTGCAAGAGTAGTTCCCCCCCGCCCCCCCAAACCTCATATCCCTGACCAAAACCCACCAACCCACAACACCTAGATAGATAGAGTTTTTTAATAGTTATTTTATATGAATGGAATTCTTCTGATAATATTTGGAGCTTCATCACAAAAAAGGGTTTTCAGTCAGTGTAAATAAATACAATAAATTATGATGTATTAATACTTTGATTCTACACTATTTTGTGTAGATACCAGATACCAAATGCACTATTTTAGATATTGTTAAACAATATCATGTTTAAAACAACTTTAAAGAGTTATTGTCGGTATCTAAAGCATCTCATCTTTCTTGTCTTATCATTTGTGATAACATATATATATATAAACATATACAGTAAAACGGAAATGCCAACTATTGTTTCACTACAATTATCTTCTAAGAAGTAGTGGAATAATAGCAATAACAATACAACAATTATTCCAAGCATCACAAAATCCTTCCAATCCAAAACTCATTCCCTTTGTGAGACCAAAGATCAGTGTGCAGAATGCTGTTGTGTAACCTGCCTTGTCTCCTGTTCCCTCGCAGCCCACCAGCAGTGGCCAGGTGGGGGGGAAGGTCCCAGGTCACTTCGCCCCAGTCCTGGCCCCCTCTCCTCACCATGGATCTGTGAGGCCTGTGTCTCTCTCCATGCCAGATACCAAGCCCATCGCCACATCGTCAGAAGGTGGGTCTTCTCTTCCCTACGGCGTACTACTCATTTACAAGTTGATCATTCATATCTGGTTCTTCGCCTCGTTTTGAATCATGCCTTTCATTTGAGGAACCTTTACTTTAGCACCCAATGAAGTAAAACTTAATTTAAAAAACATTTTATATCTTATCTAATAACCTTAAGGAGTTCAAAAGGAACATGTTCTCCAACTCTACAATAGTCTAAAATGTGTATTTGTGTATTCACACAGTAAATTCTGTGTTTGTGTAACAGACATGGCGAATAAACCGAATTCTGATTCTGATTCATTAGGCTACTCAGCCCCAGGGACCCCGACATCCAATCGTTTTGTTGGACTGAGCCCCAGAGACCCCGCCTTCCTGCATCAACAACAGGTGAGACGTTGAATCCTTTTACACAAACCACAAATCTCAAAGGACAAGACATCCTCCCTTTTCTCTGATCCGAAACGGCCACTGTACGTGCAGTACAGTGATACATTAACAAATACTACAGTCACTATACACAGCACACGATACCTGCCCTGACTCTATGACATCCCTATTTAAATCAAGAAGACCATTTGAACATGCATGCGAGGTGATCGTAGTTTGAAGGAACAGTTCGCAGATCTAGGAGTTTGAAGTCGGACGGTGGATTTTACGATCCACACATTTGTGACTTAATGTTATAAGTATGTTACTGTATATTCTGTATGGGCAGACCGTTCCCCTGCCATTCTTTGTCTTTGTGCAAGTCTTTAAGCTATTTAACCGTGTAACTGGCATCAATTATGTTGTCAAAGGTTTGAAGATATATTTGGTGCTTGCATTCTTGTGGCTTGCTCTCTGAAACAGTTCAGAAACTACAGGTCTTATTCTAAGAGATCAGTGTGTCAGTTTGAATGGCTCTCTTTAAGCCCTCTATAATGATTGATGACACCATCTATCAGGAGGAAGACATTTGAGAATAGTTTCAGTTAACATACAAACAATTGTATGTTATGTAAGGCAATGACAGTGAAAAAACAGACATTCTGTTGTTGCTTAGTGTGGATTTGTTTGGACACAATACAAGGACTTTTGCATTGCCTTACAAATAGGCTGCAATTTGCTCATGGCGTTGAAATATTGTATAAAATGTTCCATAACCCATGTTGCATTCACTGTAGTTAAGATTGATGTCATAACGAAAGACACACATACACACACAACTGGAGTGTTTGGTGGTGTTGGCGTCTCGTAGCTGTCGTTGCGGTGCCTGGGCCCATGGGCCCATGCTGCGGCTGGAATGGTGAGGTTGGGAGTGTCGCGGCTGCTGGAGTCGGTGAGGTTGTGAGCATTGCTGCGGCTGCTGTGTGTGAGGTTGTGAGCATCGTGGTCCAGAACGGTGGGAAAGGGTGTGTTCGCCGCCAGCCCCTCCTCGTCAAAACAGCTGGTCCGCGGCCAAGGCTTTTCCAACCACAGCTAATTGAATGCATCTGCACGCGGCTACATGATAATCACTGGTCTCTCCTCCGCCTGGTTTCTTCAGCAGATGATGACAAAGCCTTCCTCTGTTGCTCTCTCCAGTTTGGCGAAGGTAGAGCAGGCGGAAAATGTGAAGTTTTGTTAATGATGGGATGTTTTTTTCCTATGATGGAGGAGGATTATTTGGCCGGTGTTGCCAGAGTTTGTAGTCTGTTCTTTCTGGTAGCCGTGCTATGTTTAGACATTATGACCGAATTAATTTGGACTAAAAGAAAACACATTTTTGAAAAAAGTATTGGCAACATATTACATTAAGGTTACATCAAGTACCATGTAACTACATAGCGATGTCTATAGTTAAATGTTAGGTCCATAGGATTTTCTATTTAAATAAATAGAATTCAATGTAAGCAGTATAGGTCATTACAAAAGGGTAAAAAGGGGCAGTATGGGGGAGGGGTATTAGGGATAAGTGGATGTTGAAAAGAGGCAGCTGAACATGAACAAAAAAAACAAATATCTGTGGAAAGCCCAACCATATAACCTGCACTGCTAAACACCATATAACCTGCACTGCTAAACCACTGCTAATCTACATAGCAGTATAAATATAGGTTTACACAAAAAATCTAATCATTATGATAATTAATTGTTTATATAATAGGCCAATCCCATGAATTTACATTTATCAAAAATGCCTTTGTCAACATATCAAAATATAAGTACCAACCAGAAACTCCCAGTGATACTGTAAGTAACTGAACCATCATGGCTGCTAGTGTACAGTATGATCCAATGAATTGGCCTAAACCCAAACCGCATCATCGAAACGTAAGACAGTTGTAACACGTCAACAAATATATACATTCAGAAATCTATAAATTAGTCTAATAAAGATGTATTAATATGTGGCAGAGAGAATTCCTATGTAGTTCGTGTGCAAATACCTGTAGGGCAAAGTTCCTTGCGTGGACATGAACATGTACACCTAGTTTTATTATGATAGTTTAGACTCCCTTTCAAGTCACACCCATTTGGCCAATATTGGCCATGTTATTTGAGATATGTGAAAGGATATTTGAAGTAGTACTTTCGAAGACCCTGATCGAAGATATTTTGAACCGGGTTTGGTGCATAATAGTTAGTTGGTTAAAGAAAACACTGTATTATTCATCTAGTAAATCATAGTTCACGTTAAACAGTCCACTGATACAATTTTTTTTTACCTCATTAGTCAAATCGTGGAGGAACTATAACCTTACAAAGGTGTACTTCCCTGTACTACAGCGCCACTAGGTGGTAAAATGTATGGCAAGGTGTGACCTCAACCAGCAGAGATGTTTGTTCCAAGATCAAACGACCCCATAGGAACATAAGAACAACCATAAAAAGGCAGAGAATGAATACACACTCAGAGCCTCAGGGCCTGAACTTCAAACACAGACAGCCTCCTTCGCACCTGCTCTATACGTCTTAGATACAAAACCTGGGAAAACGCTGAATTCATCCCTCGGTGAACTCCTGGGAATGCAATTCTTGTGGGAACCGTCCACGATCAGATGTCATTTTGCATTATCTAAAGGAGGATGCTAATCCTCAATCTGCTGCCTCTGTTTGTGTACTCTCCCTGGCACGTTCCCGCGCCCCGCTAGCCGCGCTGCTCTGGTCTGACAGCGCCGGTGGACAGATGGCTCGGAGGAAAGAGCCTGCGAGCACAGGGAGCGCTGGCACGTCTGGCGAGGCCCTCGCGGCCTTGTGAAGTTAGCTTGTCCACGTTGTTCAGTTGTTCCTTAATGCGTGAACAACAGTTTCGGTGGTTTGCCTCCCAAGTTTTCCACGTAATACAGAAAGGGCTTTCATGTACTAGATATACGACATAGTATATGACATGGTACTACAATGAATGTAGGAACACGAAATGGCGTGGTCTGGAAATGTTTTCACTTCGTTTCAAGTTGTAGGCTAAACTTTGCAAGAGATGGCATGTCTTTGTCTCTGAATGGTCTTTGTCTCTGAATAGGAAAGCATATTTCTCAAATGAATTGTTCACTCAGCAACACAACACGCTAAACGTACATCATCTTCAATTGAGATTTTATTGAGATTTAATTTATATTAATCATGCTCTATCAAAGGTTTACAAGCCATATAAAGCAATATAAATTAGCAGAATGTTGTCACCAATTACCATGCACCTGCCTGCTTTAGAACCTTTGTTCCATTGATTTCCAGTCAAGTGCTTTCACACCCTAATCCCAGCCCCAATCTGAAACCTGGCAAACTGTTTTGGATTCTTGTGCACAATTCTGGTGCCAAATACCCAGGTTACGGTGTGAACATGCATGGGCATCAGATGGGGTTTCTGTGGATAATGTGTTGAGGAGTAGATTTGCATACATATACATAGTTACAGTAAGAAGAGTAGAGTAAAGGACTGGATGGATTGTTGAGACTGTAGATATTATTTGGAATGTCTTGTGTGCACACAATGCATGGACTGTGCGTGTGTGTGTCAGTGATTTTATTGACACATTATTGACACACACCTTTAGATTCATATGCCTCCTCCCTAAAGCAGGCAGATGCATGCACCATAAGAAGTGCATGAGCCCACAGGCAAACTCTTAGCACCGTCCCGATTTTTGACCATTCGACACGACTCACACTTAAACTGTAAAACTAACCCCTTTTTAAATTCCAGGTTAGCAACTGAGAATGTACTACCTATTGTGACATGCATGTTCTATGTTCTTCATTTTCAATCTTTCAACGTATTTTAACATAAGTACAGATTTCTTTATGTTGAGATGAAATCATTATTGTTTAGTATGGGAGCCAGGGGCTTGTGTTGATTGTATTGAGGCTGCTTCAGGCTCTATTGCATGCATTCTGTCTAGTGAAATCAAAGTAGAAGTTGTCCTGGCCCGTATCTGACTGCTAGGTTTTAATTGACAGCTGAGGATATGTGACTGGACCATGACTCAAAACGGCAGGCATTATGGCACCAGTGCCAGTGAGGATACTTTGGGGATTGCTTGGCAAAGGTAACGTTCATCATTTTCAACCATTTTTCTTTCATTTTCTTTGCTTTATTTTTGTATTTTTACAGCCTGTTGGAAAAACACACACATGCACAGATATGGCGGATATACTTGGCCACTTGTGTACGGAATCATAAACGTGCACACACTCACACATGCACATTATTGGCATATATGACTTTGAAATTATATGCTGTGAAATGACTTGTTACTGTATGTTTGTTAACTAATTACACTATTAATACATGCATGTTTAGTATACTCTGTAATCTTCAAATTAAGTACAACTCATTAAGTGATACTTCATTTAACATTTGAAATGTGCAAATGTTTTGATCAAATTCCCTTGAAGCATTTACCGTTATTTTCTGCTCGATCATTTCCTATAACATCCACGCAGTTCCTCGAAGATAACGGATTTTAGAAAAAGGGATTCTTTGCTTTCTTTCTTTCACACTCATTTCGTTTTCATCACCGGCTTTCACACCTAGGAAAGCCTCTCATAGGTTGAGCAAAGGAAAAAACAAGACAGTTAAGAGTCTTTTTGCACATGCATAACTACTCTACGGAAGCTACATCATCCCCAACCAGTAAGATCCTGGCCAGCCAGCACGTACAGCTAATGTAATCACCTCACTTCAACTGCAGTGAGACAGGGGTGGTTAGCGCCCCACAACTCTCACCAATGTAGCAACCTCCTGGGACTCAGCTGTCAGAAGGCGCTAATATAATTACCACATCAGGTATTGTTACAGAGAAAAGATGAGGGATGCCTGGTGGCTATATCCTGTAATACTTTAGTTGCTATGCGTGAATTTTGGTGCACGCTGAGGGCTGAACATTTTGGTGAATAGTATTTTCCTAATATTCGTCTGGATGTGTCTGCTCCTCTTTCAGCAGTGATAACAGCGGCTTTCCTGCTGATTCTAGTCAGGGAAAGACTCAACTTTGATTCAGATCAGAATCATAGACAAAATTGACATCCACTTCAGTAACTGCGCTGACTTATCGTATTAACATCTGAAATGTTTAGATACGCAAACAATACATAATGTGTCTGTGAGTCGCATATGTTCGTCTACGTTTCGAGATCCAAATGAAAAGGCTGCCAGACTTGCATGTTGCCATTTGCCAGGAAATGGGTCAGCAATCCATTGAGATGCCATTAGATAATCTAATTTGGAGGCTAATCCTTAAATGAAGCAGCCTGCAGACCAGAGCTGCACTCATAGGGACAAGAATTAGTTTGGTTTGGGAATGTGGAGCTGGATGGGGTCAAGGGAGGCAAGTTTTCAGGTTACTTGGGGGGAGAGCATCAGGATTCTGGATGTTTGGTGCCAAAACCACCTGTATTTTATGCGGTTTTGATTTGACATATTTTTGAAGGGAAAGTATTCATGCAACATATTTACCGCTCTGTAGATTTAAGTAAATTACTGTACATACCCAGATACAGTTATACTGGTTTTGAAACACACCTGAGCAAATGTTTAGTAAGAGAGAGCGAGAGAGAGAGAGAGAGAGAGAGAGAGAGAGGGGGGGGGGAGAGAGAGAGGGGGAAAGAAAGGGGAAAAAACGGCTAAAGAACGTAGAAGGAAAAGGATCCTGCACTGGCCTGCTCAGCGTGCTCTTTGTTCAGCAAGGTAGGAAAAACGTAATCTCTCATTTCCTGTCAGAGGATTTTTAGTAGGGTAGTGATGCAGTGGTAGAGAGAGAGAGAGGGAGAGAGAGGGAGAGGGAGAGAGAGAGGGAGAGAGAGAGGGAGACAGGCTGTGAAGACAAGGAAAGCTGGTGCATAGAGAAATTGAGGAGGTAGCGAGAGGGGGGGCGGCCTGTGATAAAGAAAGGCAGAGATGAGGGACATGACTCGTCGGCAGGAAGCCTGTCCAGAAAGCTTGCGAAGCCTTGCCTTGATGTTTAACTCTTTCTCATCCAAACACTGTATGTCATCTGTTCTTTTCTATTCATGTTTTGTTTATATTCTATTCTTCCTGATATTCCAACGTGACACATGGCTTCACAGTTACCCACAGATCAACAATGATATCCAAACTAACTCCTCAGAAAAGACAAGGAAAAACTCCTATTGATGAAATGCCAATGAGTGTGTGTATGAAATTAGATTCTACCTTGGGATGTGTGTCAAAATACAGCTTGTTTATTTGTGACCCGTTAATGGTTAATGAAAGACTGTTTGTTATCAGGCTAGTTGATAACAGCCTTATGTCTCAAGATTTGACCTTGTAATGCAAAACTAAGCTTTTGGGCTGTTGGGAGACCTATGTAACCCCAACTGTAAGACCTAAAAGTACCTGAAATGAGCATAGAAAGTTGGGAAATCAAGTTGGGATATCCAACTTTCCAAAATATTGGTTGTAGGTTGACTGTCTTAGCCTGGGTCTTACAGTGATATCTGAATTGGTTAATAGGGAATGTTATGATGTTTAAAATAACTTTTCTCTCTCTCTCGCTCTCTCTCTCTCTCTCTATCTCACTACACAGTCCTGGTACCTGGGCGAGCTTAGTTCCATTTCAAGTGTCGAACGGGACTCCGATTCTACCAACAAATGTCCAGAACTACAGCATAAACATCATTGGTGAACCCCTTCATGCTGAGACAGGCAACTGAAGAACCGCACCTGGTGCAACACACCTGGTGCAACACACCGGGTACAAAACCAGCAGGCAACGCAATCTTCCCTCCCTTCCCTTGGCCACCTAGCCCTTTCCCTGAGGGACTCTGGCCGAGAAGACTCCAGTGGGTTTGTCAGCATCCTATTCAGGTCTGCTTTAACCCCCTGCCCGTCAGATGTTGTGTGTGAAGAACTTTTCGATCCATTCAAATACTGTGATGTATCCTGTAACATTTTTAGATGCCTTAATGTTTTTGCATGACACTCTAGTAGTCTGTAGTGATGGTTATTTTCATTTTCATGTTGGTAGTTACAATATTTGGGGGTTTACAAGCAGGTAAATTGATCTGCACACACAATGGCTGCCTGGTCAATGTTCTAAACTTGTCAAGCTTGACCTTAAACTTTCTTAATATCTGCTGCCGTTGGCAAACAATTCAATTTGTATCTATAGGAGCAAATCATACATTATTGTGTTTTCACCTAAATTTCAGTTTATAAAAAAAAAGTGTTAAAATGTTTTTAACTTGTTTAACCTGTACTGCTATGTCCAAGGTTACCACAAACAACTACAGTAAAAGTTAGAAACTTGATGCAGTTTTTAAACACTACCTTAGGTCAGGGAACCTTGACCTTTTTTCACAAGAATTTGGGTCTCCTTTAAAAAAGGATTTAAAAATATGAAAAAGTTAATATCTCGAAAGAGGCAAGTGCAATTACATTTTTGAAGGGAAGCTATCAGTCTGTCAGCCCTAAGACTCTAAAGGAAGGGGGATAAATATTTTATAAGTAAACGTAAAATGTTCAAAAAACATTTAAATTGATTTTCATTAACATTTTTCGTTTTTATATATAAAAAAAAGTCTAAAATGCTGAAATGTGATAGAAGATGAGCATTGAGCTGCCTGTGCGGAACTGAATACAAACCAGCACTTCTTTTGAGCCCTACTCTTCCTAATGGAGAGATTTTCCTATTTATTGTGAAAATTTACAGAACAAAAGTTGAAAAATGAAAACAAGTGTACAGAAATGACTTTCTTTTATGCGTTTTCACAAATTGAGAAAAAGATACATTTGGCCACCAAGATCATGTTCATGATAAAGAATATAAGAAAGGCAATATGTTGAAATATTTACAGAACATTTACCCTACAGCAACTGTATATAGACCTTCACTTGGTGCAGTCTGAATGTCCATTTTGCATTTGTGCTACTTGATAACTCAAGTCATAGCCCCCTATGGTGGCATCCCCTAAAATCTAGAATTGTGCATGGCAGGTCCATAGCCATCGCCTCTCAGACCAGAAATATGAATAGAATACAATCTCTCCAATACTGTTGATTTGCACGATGACATAGTCTGCAATTACGTGCCTTGCCTTTAAATATAGAAACATCACTACTCTTGTTTTTGCTGCATTTATTATCATTACAGAAAAAAAATATGATATGAACTTTTTGTACTCTGAATGAAACGTGATGTTGTTGATTTTTAACATAATTTACTACTTTATCTCACAGTTACATTGCATATCAAGGTTGTGTATAGTCGCCGCTCTAAAGTTTATAATCAACCAACATCATGTTTCAGTATTTTGGTGGATTTTCTAATAACCTTCCATTTTTTGTTTTTCTATTTTTGTCTTTTTTTTTAATCTTCCAGTTACGTTTGAGGAGGGAGAGATTCAGATCTATGAAAATTATGCAATACCAAGTTTTGCCTATGTAGGTAGTGCTTATAGATTTGTCAATTATTAGGAGCTAGTTTGGAGATAGACCATGTTGTAATGCATTTATTTTGTTGATGTTGTTGTTGCTAATGATGATGATGTTGTTGATGGTGTTCCTTTTTTTTTATTGACCAAAGTGGGGACTGCTCTCTCTGCAGTATTTGACAAGGTCTTTTGTGTACTGAGTGATGGAGTATTTTTTTATTCTTAGTTGGGTGCGTGGGGCATTTTTCTATACTTACACCCTGTCTGTAAACACTGCACCAGGGGTCTTGTGAGACTGCAAAGTCACCGTTCTGTCTACTGTGACACACGTATCTTCATTTCAAACTTCCCACTGAGGGTGCCAGCTTGTGACATTGAAGGACCTCATTTTCATAGGAGAGAGGGCTTGACTTGAGTGTGACAATCATTTATACATTTCTTCTGCTAAGAAAATGTTCACCTTAATGAGAAATTCTAATTTCGTACAGCCGAACCGCAATTGCAAAAGTAAATCAAACCGCAATTATGGAAAGCCATGTTGGATTGCCACTGTATACAGCAATCTCAGAGCATAATTCCTACCCACAATACTGTGCCATCCAATATTAAGCTACTGTATTCAATTCCCAAGTAAATGCCTTAAAAATCTCAAAATAAGTGACCTGTAGAATATGCGCTACAATCAATATAAGCATATGACACCTGTTCCAGTCTTCTTAAGCTTGGTTCCAGCCTTCACTTATTATTTGTAATTGTATGTATATGCACTAGTTTCGTCACTTCCAGGGACATCATTCCCCTTTTGAGTGGTTTAGAATGGAGCCTTGTATGTTATGTTAAAAGCTGTGGCATAGAGAGCATCTATGTTCTTCATGCAGCATTATGTTCAGATATAACTAATCAGTGAAATGGGATTACATCAATGTCACACCCTAATGCCATATTGAATTACAATCATTGTTGCTATAATACGAGTCAGGAATCACGAAAGTAGATGGGGAGGGTGAGCGTATGAAGAGCTTGCTCTTAATGTGGCTAAAGCATGAGCGCAACCTCATTTCCTCATCTGGACTCTACCAACACAAGAGCAACCTTATAGCAACTCAGCATTTAAAATGTTCCTGTTTTCGTATTCAAACCCTGTCTGTAATCCCAACCTTCCCCATGTGACCTCATGCCTTAACTCTACCTTTAGTACATGTTAGCACCTGTAAAGGCAGACCATTTCTCTTATGCATTTCGCCAACTTGGAGAATACCAGTCATTCGTTGATATTCAACGTTCATGAGATCTGGACAGTCAACCTAATTACAATTTTGACATGTAACATAATTGCATTGGTACCGCGATGTAGACATTAACTGCAAAACTTCTGTGAGAATGTGCTTGATCTTTGAAATGTGATCGGCTGGAATCTCAAAAGGCCTATGAAAATACAATTACATTAGAACAAACTAATAGCACTTAACAAGCACACAGGCAATCATCTGCAAACATTTTATTTAAAATATAACAAGATAATCTACCAGGAACAGAAACAAGAATAAAATGAATCAAAGGCCATATTCAATCAATTCATAGTACTCCCACATAGCACTAAAAAGGTTATACTCTTCTGACTAAAACAGACACCAATCGGCATTGCACATATTACATTTTGCACTCCATGCCAACAATTGTGAAAGTTCAAACACACTCGTATGCTTTGAGAAAGCAGAAAGTTGAAATAACTCAAGTCAAGCTTAATCTCTCCTCCTTCATCCAAGATACCTTATAACAAAAACAAAAAAAACAAAACAAACATTTAAAGTCACCCTGTTATATGTGCACTGTTCTGTGTTTTTTTTAAATTGTATTCTTATTTGTTTGCTAGTTTTTTGTGCTTTGCCGCCTCTAGTTGATTGGAGACACCACAAATTAGCATTTTGTCCCTGCGTACAACTGAATGTGTCAGGGTTGTTGTGGTGGTCGTGTTGATATTTCGGGGAGGTGACTGTATATAAAGGTGAATATCATGACAGCATTGAAAGCTGGAGTCATCGGGGTTAAAATCTGTATTGGCAGCTCTTGAGTTGTGAGTGTGATATTGTGAACGTTTTCTGTAAGCAAGAATGTATGAGAGAGATAGAATGACTCTGACACTAAACAATGAGCGAAGATGAGGGTCTTTCAAACAAAAAATCTGCCTTAGGACAGGAGTTTGTACACTGTAAACCTTTTACTTTAATTTTTCTCTGAAACCCCTTGTTTGTAAAACGTTACGTATTGGGAAAAATGAGCTCCATTTAAAGATAAAACATATCTTCTTTTGGAACCTAGATTTGAGTTACAACTCTCCAGGTATCCCCAAAATAATAGAGTCAAAGTATTTAATACATTTTCCATAATTCTGTCTGTACTAAGTGAAAGTATCCTATACAGAGCAGCCAATATGAAACATAATAATGAAGGGTAATGCTTGTAAAATTGTATTTAGCACTTAAACTTACAGTTTGTAAACATTTCATGACTCTAAGAAGTTTTGGTAATCATAGAGAGTGAAATGTGATTCAAGATTTTCAAAATCTAAAATGTATGTCCAAGATAGGTTTGATTGTGTGCTAGACCAGACAGTAAGGGATATCCATGTGGAGTTATGGAGTTAACCAGGGTAATCTACATTCTACTATGCATGTAGACGTATTGTTAACTGACAAAGTCGTCCAGAGTAAGGATGTGTGGAGTTCAGATTTGAGCAAAAACAATCGCTACAATGGCGCTACCCATTGCACAATGTTTAGATTTGAGATTGGATCGCTAGTGTAACTGAGCGCTAGTGATTCAGCTCAAAAGGATTTTAGGTACAAAATCCTCAAACACTGAGCTAAGGAGGGCATTCCACACTTGGTTTCTCAGTGACCCGGAGGTGTCACTGATTCTGCACTTTCCACAACCTAGTTCACTTGTCTGCCAGACAGAGCCTCTGTTGAATAAAATCTGCCATATACTTTCTACGGCAGGCTTCTATGGCAAGGAGAAATAATATGCTTGGTGTGGGTACTAGGAGATGGGAGCCCCTTACAGGGACCTCCTGAATCTTACAGTTCCAGTAGAAAACATAATAAGCGTGCCTGAATTCAGACAGATCAAGCTGTTGCAATTCTCTTAATTTAGCCCTGAAGCTAGGTTCCAGTGTTCTAGCTTTCTGTTCTATCAGTTTGTGTTACATATTTTTTGGAGGAGATTGTTTCTTTTTAAAGATCTCATTTATTTTACGGTTTGTACTTTGGGTAAAACACTTTTTGTTGATTACATGCATTTACAGTATAGACTTGTTGTCAGTTGTGTCTGTCAAGACACCAACAAAAATCTTCATATGCAAGGAGAACCTGTGGCACTCATGCAATATCCGTGTGGCTCTTCTGATAACACTTTAATTTACGTTGATATTCATTCATTAGTAACTACATAGTACATCTTGTGTTTATAACATTTTAGTAAAACCTGCTATGATGTAATTGTGTTTAACAACCTTAGGTTATTACACTAGTGGAACAAGGTGAAGTGGTTGTCTCATCAGGTGTTGGTAGATACGGGATAAACCAAAACCATACTCATATAAACACCCCATAACACCTTGTTCCACATGTAATAACCTACACCACTCAACTGAATAGCATGTTATTACATAGGCGTTTTATGTAACTATACTGTACAACTGCATTGCAAAAGGTAGTGTTCAGCATCCTTTTTTCCTGAATGTTTAGCGATGTGTCGGTTGGAGAAAAAAGACAAACATATTAGCTTTTCGGGAGTTTTAGTTCTACACGAGCAATACATACAGTATATATCAGGTTGTTGTAAACAACGACAAAAAAGCCAGCATTTTACGTATTATTCCCCAAAATAAGACGAAAATATATGTATACAGTGCCTACTTGAGCTTACTGTTTTAGTGAGTGTCTTGTAAATAGTGGAACTTTCATCCCAGGCAAAAGAATAACAACAAAACAGAATGTGACGGACGACATCTTCCTAATCTGTGATCTTCTTTAGGGTTTGATTCTTTGTTATTTTTCTTGTTTGGGTTGAAATGTGTTTTCTTAAGAATGTTTGTTTGTGCTTTGTCCATTCTAGAGCTCTTCGTCAGAGTGCACAGATGTCATACTTGTTCTATGAGGGACAAATGTGTAGATTTGATCAAAAGTGTGTTTCTTTGAATTTTCAAGACTACATTTAGTAACAACAGTAGTAACAGGTATTGTTATTATAAAAAGAATGCTCAACGACTTGCAGGTTTGTTTTCTATTGAGTCTTGTGGCACTTTTACTTCTTCTGGGCAAACGTTGTGCCTAGTAAAGGTGAATCACGTCTTAGTGAATAACCAGAACAACATCAACAACAACAACACCAGCATAACAACACAGTATGTAATCAGTCTCCGTAGTGATTGTAGTTTATCAGCAAACGTGTGCAAAGGTCTATGTATGTATCTGAATGTACTTTTAGAGACGTTTGTTTATATCTTTTTATTTACAGTTTAGGAGCCACAGGGATCCATTAAGAACTGTATAGTGAAGGCTGTTATCCTTTCTTTTAATTGATTTAGAAACATATGCTGTAGTCAATGCCTTCAAGCCGGTTACATTTGGTGCAGGGGCTAAAAATGCCACAAGATTAGAATCAGTGTAAATAAAGGCTCAACATTTTCGTGATTGTTACTGTTATATCCAGCCTATACTGCTAGCAGCTGTTTTTACTGCAGTCAATTACTGGAAGTGGATATATTTCCTATGCAAAACTGTTTAAACAATAAAATGAGCTATGCTAAACAATTTTGAATGGGATCTTTTTTGTGCCACCAACTGCACGTACTTTGAATGGAGTCATCATAAACAGCCATGACACCTTCATAACAACATATAGAAACCTAAGTATAACACCTTCATGATATAACAAATAGAAACCTATGTATAACACCTTCATGACATAACATATAGAAACCTATGTATAACACCATGATATAACAAATAGAAACCTATGTATAACACCATGATATAACAAATAGAAACCTATGTATAACACCTTCCACGTCAACTTGCTGAATTTAGAACTTCTGTTTTTACTGGCTTAGAGAACCTATGCAAGTTATTAGGCTTACAACAAGTTATAATGATACCATAACATGTTATACCACAATAACACACTGCTAAAGTGAATGCAGTCTCATTGGAGATCTTATTTTTTCTACTCTGCCGACAGTTTACCAGAACAAGTAATCATACAAAACCTAAAAAAATCAACATTTTCTACGAAATCATAGCTTTTGTGAATTGTCCTTTCACCGTCATCCGATCTCTAGCTCTGGTATCTATAACAGACCTCCTTTACCTTCCTTTGCATGGTGGCCATGTTCACCTCAGAATATCTCTGCTGTATTACAGCCCTGTGCTGCGGTCACCAAGCCAAGTTCCTATCAAGACCGTGATTTATGGTACGAGATGCATTCCTCGGCCCCAGTGGGGAACGTTTAGCTGAAATATGAGAGGAGATGCAGAGAACATACTCAGCCCAACTGACATTTTTTACTTTAGCTCACTCTTGCGCCCTAAAAACCAGACCACAATGGCACAGGTTACTAAATTAAATAAAACAAATGAACAAATAAAGACTTCAGGAGAAATAAAGGGATTTGATATTGCATCAATCATCTTCAGATATAATATGTTAACTGTGCATAGGTTTCCTCTTCCTTCCGTGATAGCAAAAAAAGCGTTGTTCCGTATGTTATCATCAAACCATAACAAAAAACAAAAACTACTTTATGTAACATAACATTCAGCTTTTACCCTTCCAAATCACATTGAAACTAAATATATCGCCAAAACTACACCCAGAGGCATCTCATTCTGACAGAATGGAGCAAAGTAAAAACTGGGCTGAATGATCAACCATTGCTAATACATTTCTCAACCCTGGTCCTCAGGACCACCTGCTCCACATGTTCTTGATGTTTCCCTATTCCAACACACCTGACTCAAATGAATGGGTTGTCGTCAAGCTCTGCAGAAGCCTGATAACGACCATTCATTTGAATCAGGTGTGTTGGAGCAAGGTAACATCTGAAGCCTACAGAATAGTGGGCCCTGAGGACCAGGATTGAAGACCATTGGTATGGAGTACATTATATTCAAAATTGCAGTTTTTACTATGCTTAACTTTAAGACTTAAGAAAGCACATGCTTATGTTAACCAACTCTGAATGGGGCAGAACAATATGAGGTTTGTGTACTAAAAGACACACTCCATGCAACTAAATGCAGCTGATTTAGCAAAGTACATCCACTATGTTTGGATAAAACCAGGACTGTATATAATGGGCATGGTTATGGTATTAATACTCAATTGTTCCAAAAAAACAAGTGTGAATCCCAGGTGCCCATTTCATACAGCCTCTATTGTGATATTATTGTCAAGGGGTTCTGTTATAATTTGTTTGGTATGGATATTTAGGCTGGCAAAGAGCAGCATTGCTTTTGCTATGTGGCTCTGCAGACAATGAGGCCTTTGTGCCACCCGGGCCCCACTGTTGGGAGGGTGTCGTACACCAGTGGAGCCACTTCGACAACGTCACACCCCTTATTACAGGACAGACATTTCCAATGTCAACCAGGTGACGATTGTGTGGCCAACTTCCGACCACTAACAATCACCACCTCAATTAGCCGTTGGATCTCCTGACTTGACTTTGTGGATCGACAGGAAAAGGCATCCTGTCAGCTTGTATGGAAGAACAGGACAGAGACAGTGGGGAGGCCTTGGTCCTCCTTCTCTGCGTGGCACCTTGACCACCAGTCAGGTCAAAAGAATGAAGCATGTACACAGATGTTGCCCTCACAGCTGATTGGGAATAAGCTACTTCTTCATCCCTCGAATGGGAAAAGTACTTTGACCCGAGATCTGCTTTTCAGAGGAATTCGTTCCTTTGGAGACCGGATAATGCTGACAGAGGGTGAGCGTAGCACCCGCCCCCTTACCACTCTCCCTCCGCCATCTGATGTGAGGGAACATGTGAGGGCGAGATTCCATCTGCCCATGGTGTACCCCAGCAGAAGGTGCAGCTAATGAGGCTTGATTTGCAAGCCGCACCTGCCTCCAATATTGGGTGCCTCTCAAACCTCTTTCCCCCCTCTAGGTGTAATCATTGGTTAGCTTGTATGAGAGAGCCCACAGGATTGTAATCATGGACGTCATTAGCAGAGAGGGCCTGCTGCAGGGAAAGGCCTGTTGACCTGCTTCTTTCCTACTTCTCCAACTGCCATTCATCAAGCTCTTCAGTATGGACGAAGGTAAGGTGAAAAAAGGTAACTTGGCGTTTCTGTATTTACTGTAGACGTTTATCACAAATTCCTTTATAGTTGCTTTAGGCGTTACCTTCAGTAACTATTTTCAGTAATGTCCACAACGCCAAAGAACAGTATGCACCAGGCGCCATGTTGTGATCCACCAAGCACAATCAACATCACTGTTTAGCAGTTGATGACAAGAGGCATAAACCTCTCAAGCTCTAAGTGCCTTTTCTCTCCCCCAGAGAGGATAGGATAGATGTCACATCAAGCACCAGTGTTGTTCAGGGGTCTACTGAGGGCTCTGAGCCTCCGAGCTAGTGAAGGCACTATGCAGCTGCAGCCTGGCTCCCAGACTGAAGCAAATCCCAGAGTGATCTTCCTCATACTGGAGAGGATAACACTGCCTAATCACTGCTGCTGTGGAGTCATAAGTATCGGGGTTTATGCTAGATGTGTCAAATGAGATTTTGAGTTTATTAAAAAAGAGTGAACTTGCGTGCCAATTTTGAAATTAACAGTGCCCTCTACTGGTGGAAAGTCTAGCCATCCACAGGATTTTTACAAAATTATAAAGCACAGGTACTTTGTAGCTTGACACAACATTTTGCTAGTTGCTAAAAGAGTGTTGGTTATTTGTTGCATGTTCATGTAACAGATGTTTGGTATGGTAGTGTCGTTGTTATGAAACCACATTAAAGCAAACCAAACCTGGCTCACACAGGAAGATGACAAAAATAAAGCATTTGATATAAGAAATACTCAACCTCTAAATCATGTAATTGATGCTTAATCAATAATATAGATAAACCCGCGCACAAAGAGGTATATATGTACAGAAACTCTTTTTTTAATTTTTATTACACTTAAAAAACATAAGTCTTGAATGGCAGCTATTGAAAAGAGATTTACTCAAGAGGGGTTTAATTAAGCTGAGCCAGGTAGCTGGTAAAAGCTTTTGAGTGCCACAACAGCCTAGCCGTCATTATTGACTGGATGAATCCATATGTTTTCATTTCTGCCTTTCTTCTCTGTAATGGCTCCGTCCTGGTGGCGACCCGGGTTAGTCAGATCCTCAGGCAGGTGGTTCGAGACTGAGGCAGATGGGCTGAGTGTAGCAGCTCTAAATGTGTAAACTTCTCGTCTGCGTCAATCTACAAGGATGGCCCCCTTCAATTATTACTGGGCCCCTTTTCATAATTAGCAGAAGCCTGGTGGGGATGAAAGCCCCTCTAATGACGCCTTTGTTGCCGAGGAGCTGTGCACAATCAATGAGAGGGAATGGATGAGAAGCTCCTGCATTGTGCACCAACGTGCCTCTCGGCAACATCTCGAGGAACAATCGCGCGCGGTCTCAGTCCTCCGCTCATTAATATGAGTGTTCACAGAAGGGCCGACGAGGGCGAGAGAAAGAGAGAGTGAGATCCTTGCAGCACTTGCCGTTCCCACAGGCCACAGCGACGTGATGCACAGCTACACGGCCACAAACAATAAGCACAAAGACGGCTGGATCAAGTCCATTGTCAGAGACTAAAACAACATCGTAGACACGTAGTTCAATGAGCCTAGTCTCGCTGGGGGGAGGTTACGTGCATAAACAGCTTATCTGCGGAACCTGAGTGTGTTTAAACATCAACGCCTCACATAAATGTGGTCTTGATTGACAAGGAGAACTGGGAACCAGGAACCAGGAACCAGCAAAGAGATTGGAGAGGATGGGTGGGCCTTGAAAGCCAGCGACTCAAATTGGCTTCTCAGCAAGATTGTTGGGGTTCCTCAACACAGAACAACTATAATCTAATATAATCTTGATTATAAAAGCCCAGAGAAGACAGGGGTGTATGAACCTAAAGAGATGAGAGAGAGGGTGATAGTGCTGTGAGGTTCATCGGGCAGATTGTCAGGCTGGTCAGGTTGTGTTGGAGCACTTTCAGCTCCAGCAGAGCCAACAGCAGGACAACACCCCCAGCCTTGATGTGATCAAGTGATTAGGTTCCTAGACATTATTAAAATGAGAAATTATAGATTTTAATCATGAATTTGTGTTTACTTGCCCAGAATGTCATCAGGCATCTGTCCATATGTGAAATTTGAACAAAGGTACATTTATTCTTCAAAATATTAATTATTTTATTCTTCAATATATTAATTATTTTGAAAATGTCATTCCTTCTGTATGTTTGACTATGTTCAATTGGTTCTAGTCTTGAGAAACAATAAGTCATGCTAATTTAAAATCATGGTTGCTTTCAAATATAGTGTGTCCAAAAGCCTACAACAATTTCTACAAACGTATTATTATTATTACTATGATTATTATTGACCAAGATTGTTGGATTTAATATTAAAAAATGACACAGTCTAACACAAATGTCACCTTTTGATATTTACTACTGACTTGAAGCGAGATTGTGCCAATCCAGCAGTGTTTATTCATTACAAAGAAAATGATTGCCACTAAAGCTCCTTCATTATGTTGTAATGGCCATCAAACACATCCAGCCCTCCTAGGCTGCCTGCTTGAGTTCTATCATGTCCAGGTGGGTGCTGGGAACCATGCCACAGATGGCCCCCAATGCACAATAGTATAGCACAGCTGTGGAAGCCACCTAAATTGGATTCCTCCTGCTGTAACCTAGCAACAGTGGGCATTAGTACATACAAGCTGGATGGCGCTGGCTTGTGGTGCCAACACCACGGTGGGTGCCTGGTTGCAGCTCACTGGCAGATGACATTGAGAAAGCTGGCATGCAGAGATTAGGGTATCTGAGTCACACACTGGCTCAGCAGGACGTCAAATGAAACACAACATCAATGGAAGAGCAGATAGACTTTTTAATAACTGAACATTTGTAGACACGTACAGTCTTGTTATTTACTATAACATTATTTACAATAACAATCACAATGTATAGGCTACTGTATGTACACAAATGTAAATAAATCACTCACGCTAATGCTAAAAAGGTGTTAATTCAGCATTGAAAGACAACTATATTCAGGATGCAAGCAGTATCAGGGTGCTTCTGACAGATAAAGACAGAAACAAAGGTGCAGGCCGGGCTGGCGGAAGCAGCAACAAAGAAAAGGACCACACAATGTCAATCTTCAGTCTTTGAAATAGACTACCTTGTTAAGTGACTGCCTTGTTAGTGTTTGGTTGGATTATGGAGGCATTTTACATGACTGTGTTGTGCCAATGCTGACAGTTCCTAAAGCTGACAGTCACAATGTGCCCTGAACCTTCATCCGAAAATCATGAACTATGAGGAGGAAGACTGTCAACTTGGCTCTAATTTCACAAATTTCGCTTCAGCAAATTCGGGCCCTCCAAATGTCGCTCAGGGTCTTGGTTCCCTCGGCGATAAGGCCTGTGAAGCGTTCCGTTTCTCCGCTTGGCTGAGTTGAACACGAGGCCACCGCTGGGGGTCTCACCTCAGACGTGGGTTTCTTTTCTTTTTTCCAGTTGCAGCTCCATCATAGTCTATTAAACAGCTACTGCATTTAGTCTGTTGGAACATACATTTAGCAATGTCAGAGGGCTTCACATTATGCCCATGTAACTGCACCTAATAAGGGTCCAGATTACACAAGCTTTACTGAGACAAATCAGTACTGGGCAATGTTTTATCACTTTTAATGTGTTAAAAGTGTTGTACCACCTTTGCATTTGTAATTTACTTTTGTTAAATTACTTAAAGATAAAACCACTGCATTCAACTGAATACGTCGCAGTTTTGTCACTGAATCGTCAGCCTTGCCAGGACGTTTCCTTGTGATGACTGTCTGGCGTTCACCCAGCTTCTCCTCTGTGTCTGGGATTTTCAGAGGTTTCTTGTCCCTGAAACAGCAGATGTCTCCTGACACATGCTTCAACACTTTGATTTAATCTCTGTGCAGTTGTTGATCAGATCTGGCTTGGTTTGTTGCAACCTGCTTGCAGTCCTTAACTTTCATCTTTGGTATTCTGACAGGCGACCGCGCCCAGCGAGAAGCCTGCTCCATCTGGTCATTCATAGCACAGATGA
Organism: Mallotus villosus; assembly: GCA_903064625.1. Taxonomy (NCBI): domain Eukaryota; kingdom Metazoa; phylum Chordata; class Actinopteri; order Osmeriformes; family Salangidae; genus Mallotus; species Mallotus villosus. The sequence goes on from CAEFZP010005126.1 coordinate 224,662, forward strand.
ATGAATGGCCAGCAAGCACTTGTCTTGACGGTTGTAAACATTAGCAGTTTTTCACTTTGATTTGGCCATTTTCAGGTGCCCTTTTCTTGTCTACTGTACAAGGACACTCAGATGGAAAGACATGTGTTCTTCACAGTGAAGTTGTCAGTTATTTTAGATAGTTAATTTTATCATTTCTCATTCACTTTCATTTCATCAGATTGAGCCACTTCTGTGTTGCTATGATATAATCAGGTGTGGTTCCATTTAAGCCACACACAGTTCAATGTTAGTGGCCACAGAAAAATGACAGAAATTCAGGACAGGAGGACAGACTGACTGTAGCTAGAGGATGACTGGGTCTTTTAAATGTAGTTAAGTTGGAACTTACTTTATTCAACCTTGAACGGCTACTTTGTTCAACCTTGAATGGTTTTTGACGACCTATGTTTTTGCAGTTACTACTTGCCAATAAATAACAACATAACTATACAGGACAGGAGCATAGAATCATGTACCTCACATACAAATATATCCAGAAGAGACCCACAGCCACAACAGTAATAGTATTGATTTATTATAATCCAAAATCCCATACTGTACCCTTTATTCAGGTAGAAAACACACAGACTATGCATAATGCTCAAGGAGGAAAGACATGACATAAAAATATAGCCATGTTTTAATAAAATATTCTTTAAAACCATTAAAAGCCACCCATGTTTTAAATGTTCGGGAGTGAGGAGTAAGGAGAACCAGAGGATCCTGGTGCTTAGGAATCCAGAGTTTCAATGAAACTATTGAAATACAAAATAGTCAAAAATTATGAATGAATCATCCGCATTTATTCGAAAACCATTTAAGTTTTTAATCTCAACTGATTTGAGAATTTCAATATCATCAACCAAATATTTGTCGTTGGTGACAGTTACCCTATTCCTAAATGACTGTACATTTAGAACCTGAAAAACAACAATAACACGAGTAAAATGAATTTGTAAGAGCTGTTTTTTGTCTCCCTACAAACGTTTTATGTGAACTGGCTGGGATATTTAGACTTACAGCTCCCCCTTGAGTATAGAAATAGAAATGAGGCCTGTCACAACGAGAATTAACTAACCCTATTGATCATGAAATACATATTGGATTTGCATTCATATGGGAAGGAAAATGAAAGGGAATTGGAAAGTCTATGAACTATATTTATTAATCATGTTCTTGTTTAAGAGTTTACAAAAATGTAAAATGTGCCTAAAAAAGAGAAAATGTGCAGTAAATGTATTTAATAGTAAAATGCCACACAAACAGAACTGATACATTAAACCAATCAGCAAACGGTCATCACGGTCTTTCGATCTTGTTTGACGGCATATCCTAGAAGTGGAAAACATTAGTTGGTGTATGGCCATGCAATGGTACAGTATGATTCTGAGGCAGGCCAGTAATGTTGTCTGTTTATGCGAAAAAATTTGGACGGTAAATTAAGAATTAGAGTTGATATTTTTTTTCAAAGATGTTTGTTGAAGCATACAGTAATGAACCACCTGAATGACTAATGATGTTTTGTACTCTTATGTCAGTTATGTAACTCCAGTTCTATGAATGGCAGTGGTATACCAGTGTTGCCTTGGTAACAAAGCCTGGTAACTTATTTTTGACCCACCGCTCGTTAACTACATAACCTAACCAATACATTTGCTTAAGGGAAATCTGATTGCCTGGCAATGCTATGCTAGAACCAGCTGTCTTGGCCGTAGTTCCAAAGCAAGCATAGTGTGAACATACAAGCATACGCTCCATAACACCAGGGACTAGCATAGTGCACCGTTTGCCTGTGTTTGTGGTCCTAGTCCAAGCTCTATAAAGGCTATCGGACTCGAGGCATCAACCCCTGACCACCCAGTAAAGGAAAGGTGACACATGTACCACAGTGAAAACAGAGCACACCAGCACTAATGTGTTTCGGACAGCCCTAACAGGAGGCCACAGCCACCGAATACCCATCACCAGGGAACACCCTCTGTCACTTTGACAGCTCCATGAGTTCCTCGTACTGAGTAATGTTCTGGGGGAGCCTATGGAGCAGGTAGGATTTACATGCAGTATGTGACTCTGGCAGGTTGAACGAGGGAAACAGACAGAAGAACAAAAGAAAGGACAGCATAACACATATAGGGGGTCTCCTTGATAATGCAAATCTACCATTAAAACAGTTGGGAGAGCTTATGCAAATTATGAGGAAATATTCCCGTAATATGCTACGCTGCCCTCTCAGTCTTGCCAAACATTTGCCTATAAGGCCTCACCCATTGCAAAGCGAGTATTGACTTTTATTAATTCAACAATGAACATTTAATAAAAATAGATGATCATGCACTCCTGCATCAATGCGAGGGATTAAAACTGGCGTAACTAAGCTAAAGTGTCAAGAACAAAAAAAGGGGTGCATCCAAAAAAATGCTAAACATTTGAGGAAATTTGGTTACCAGGTTTTCTGGCTTTTCTTGCCTCAGGCTACCTGGTGAAACCTCTATACTGTATAATACTGTGGACACGAATGAATGTCATGAATGTTGAGCCAATAGTAGAGTAGAGGATAGAGTAGAGTAGACAAGAGTAGGTCTATAAATCCCCAAGGTGCTCTTTGGTTAACAGCCAGCAGTCAAGAAAAATATAACACCTACACAGTTTCTTGTATGTGGCCTTTGAGTGCATTCTCTTGTGTGTGTGGTCTGTGTTGGGAAAAGCAAAAACACTCAAAAACCCACAGTCATTGACCTGTACTCAAATAAATGCAGATTTAAAGTGCCGGCATTCAGCTCTGGTGAGCTGGATGAGTGTGGCAAGTATTATCTATCATACAGCATGTGTATATTATGTAGATCAGGGCAATCCATCCCTTGCTGCTGGTGAACTTCCTATTAGTTTACACTCCAATCTCATCTGTAACAAACAAGATTCAGCTTGTCAACCAGCTAATTATAATCAGGTGAGCTGGATTAGGGTTGGAATGAACAGGACAGTTGACCTCCAGAGCAGGGGTGGGGCCCTGATGTGTAATATAGATAATCACTTACCTTCACCGTTTATCTCCTTTCCACAAGAAATTTGACTGGGAAAGAAAACAATTTACAAGAAGTGTAAGTGTTAGATATGACTGAATGAATTTTCTCGTTTGTACATGTACAGTTTATTGCTCAATGTTCTGTAAAATCATGAAACAGCATTTGATGGAAATACATACATGTTGTCCTTTAAGTGGCTTGCTGTAAAATTCAGTTTCCACGGGCTGGCTTCCTCGCCGACATTCCTTCACATCTTAACTCAACAAAAAGTCAACAACCATGTCACAGATCACACATCTGCCTTCATGCAAGTAGATAATAAGCAGGTCAGTGCAGCTTGTAGCTGTGATGATACGTCCCTGGTAATGTTTGGAACCTCTGGATAAGGGCATCACATCATAAGTCTTCAGGAACAGAAAGGATTTAAAGAATTACCTGGTGTATGATGAATAATGCTGATTTTATCTGGAGAGAAAAACACATATGCATCTATTGTCAAAGAATGTGGCAAGCAACTCTTATGAATCCATAAGACTTTATTCGAGTTCCTGGATCATTTATAACAACACATAACGTTTGTGTGTTTGAATGCATTGCATGAATATTTAGTTACCATAGATACTCTGGTCATCTTCTCTGTTGTTGATGATGCTCGCTCTGAGCTGACGTAGTTTCTGCTGAGAGATGAATGTGGTTGCACAGCCTAATTATAAAATGGTCCACCATGGCACAAAATGCTTTTAATGACGAGATAAAAAAGTAACATTGCTTCATAGAAAATGTCAACTTTTTGAGAGCATCGTTGTGTTTTAGAAATGCAATGCGTCACATCTTAAAGCTGAGTTGTTTTTTTTAAACTAATAATACAAAGCTATCTCTGTGCAGACATTGACAGATCCAGTTCTGTCATTTCAGGACAGCCACTGCAACAACAAAGATCATCTTTCTATATTGGATCCATGCATTGATGTCAATGCCTGCAAGATAAGGTTTTAATGACATTTTGTACAATTATTCCTCATATACCTGTTGAATAGCATCCATGCCCTTTTGAACTCGCTGCCAGTCACTGAATTGCTCAAGAGCCTCATCCATAGTTAGTGAACCTCGCTTGACCTTCTCCTGCAGCTCTATGAGTTGCTCCAGGCCTGGTGGGTGACTTGGCACAAATGTGTCATATGTACAGGAAATGTTGTCTTCCCCTTGTGCTACACATGGATAAAAAGAAACTGTAAACCAGGGGTGTCAAAGTCCATGGGTTGACTTGAACAATAGAAATGAAGTGGCTGGCTGGATGCGTACTGCCATGGAAACGGCCTACAAGCGGTTTTTGTTTGACGATTGGTAAATATAGCTATTGTCTTAATATAATAAGCCAAGGCTTATCTGTCTATGACAGAATAATGCATAAACATGTATAGTGTTGTTCTTTTGTAATTCGACCTAATTAAAAATAATTGCAAGTACTTCAACAACTCCAGTCCTGAGCTCACAAATATCAGACTGTCGCCGGCTGTTCGGCTCACCCTGACGAGGCAGTGTAAACATCCTCAGACACGTTGGCAGTTTAACAAGTCTACAAACCACAAGGAGTCATATTTTGTCGAACCCACTTTGAGGGGAAAAAAATGAAGGCTTTGAATTTGGGCTTCATCTTCGTAGAACGTGTTTTTCTATGTCGAAACAGTGCGGTGTGTTATTAACCGTTCTCACCCTGCTTTGTGGGATACGAATACAGAGTTTCAGAGTCACTCTGTGACATCTTCTTCTGGAAAACTGCAAACCCAACAAACAATTCATGATTGGGATGTCAACAAAAAAAACAGTCATTATATTGAGCAATTCACAATCGTCAATCTGGCGTGCCTTACCTTGAGCGATGAAGGGAGTCTGGTCCTCTTTGGTAGGGGTGGTCTCAGGACGGGGTGTGGGTGCAGGTGGGCGGTTGGCGATGACCTTGGTGTGGCTCGGGGCCAAGATTGTATCATACTCTTCGTCATTTATCCCAAGCAGAGCGTATGGGTCTTCCTCATCTTCTTCCAGGTCGCCTGGCTCCTCAAGTTGGGCCCCTGTGTGATTTCACACATGGCGATGTATACATTTATGCAGTCTGATTTCTGTTTTTACTGTAACTCGATGGAGGACGGGCACAGTATTGAAATGAGAGTCAAGTACAAAATCACCAGCATCCATTCTCCACTCACTTGCTGTCCTCCTCTGCATGTGCTCATACACACCGGACTCTTCATTGTCTTCGTCCGTGAAGAGATTCTGCAATGACAGACCGGGAAGAAACTCTCTAAACTAAAGTATTAATTTAAAGCCCGGTCTGCCAGACATTGTGTGATGGAATTGACCTCAAACATCAAAGATCCAAAGGATATTAGAACTGTCCTTACACTCGGTAGAGTACTGTATGCAGAGAAGGATATTTCCTGCACCATGCAGCAGTCAATAATTGTTACCTTTTCATAGTTTGCTAGTGTTTGAGCTGGGACTTAACTCAACTTACTGGGGGTAAAATGAGACTGTCTTACGTGATTGGTGGACAGGTGCAGAGACTTACTAGTGTTTCCATCAAAAGAATGTGCAGTTCAGCGTGACCTTCACTTTGGGCAAGCTCGAGCGGTGTCTGACCGTGAGCGTTGGGAGTGTGCAAAGCAGTCTTCGCCCCAGGGCACTGCAGCAGTACACTGCACACATCCTTGAATCCATTTTTTGCAGCAAAGTGGAGGAGCGAAGGTATTTCTTGTGTTTCTATTACGGAAAAATGACAAATTTGTGTCCTCGTTTTCTCTAGGCTAGTAAGAGGTCACATGTCACAGCAAGAATTCCAAATGTTTCTCACAGTAATGTTTGAAACCTGCTACCTGTGTCAGGTGTGCCGTCAGGTTGCAGGCCCTGGAAGCCGCTGGAAGGCATGCGTTCCACCAAGATGGAAGACAGCCTCTGATCCAGCATCTCTACTGAGGACACGTGTAGGGCCTGAGAACATGACACATTTTAAGATTTCCAAGTGAGATTTTGGTCCCGTCTCTCTGACGACGAGAGCAGACGTGCTGCCACCCTACTTCCTGGTGCTGCCACCCTACTTCCTGGTTCTCCCACAGCGTGAGCTGCTCTCGGGCTTCCATAAACCGCAACATCCAGTGTTAAACTTTAGCTTTCACTCAAGAAGCAGCAATCAATAATGCATGTGATTGTCAGATTATTGTTGTCAGTGGGCAACATTGACATTTTTCGAAAACATAATGTAGCCAATAAACAGCATACACATGAATGCAGTCAGTAGATGTACCTACCTGGCACATGAAATCAACAGGGTCTGCCACCTTTGCGAGAAGGTGACCTATTTCCTCCATAGTGTTGTAGTACTGCAAATGAGCTTTGCCAATTGCCAATGCGCCACAATACACAGTTATGTCAACACACCCTACAGGGAAGTCTGAAACAGACAAGTTACATTTCATGACTATTGCTGAAAAAGCTCGAAACTAATAAAAGTACAGCCCACAATGCACTTGCATGACATTGTTGCACTCCACCCTGTTGCACCCTATTTTATATAAGCAAACCCTCAACTGTCTTGTTCTTAAGTGCCGATTCTGCTTCTGTTCCTGTGAAATGTCACCCAGGTGTCCTTACCTGCTGCCATGACACAGAGGGTCAGATCATTCCACAGCACAGCTTTCACTGTCACTCTTCTACTCCTCCCCAGGAACTCCACCTCAACATCGTGATTGAGTACGCTGTCTTTTAAGAGAATGAACACCTCTCCGGGGCTCTGGAGTCAACAGGGATCATTCTAGTCAGCAAAGGACACTTGACAGAAAGCCGGTGAGGATTTCATATTAAACAGGAAATATGAAAGTTTATTTGTGAAATAATGAGAATGTTGCTGCTTCAAATCCCAGGTCAACAGCCCACATTTTCATACCCACCCACCACCCTTCAGACCCACACCGGGCTCTGAATGGAGGAGTGATTACATTGTCTCGCAGTGCAAATGAGAATGTCTTCTCATCCGACTGGCTTAGTTAAAGGTTTACTCAACAGTAAACAAGCCTGTGTGACACACTGTAGATGCTTTGTTAGGTCGGGGGACTCACCCCGCAGGCGACTCTGGGAGGCACAACCACAATGTGGTTTTTGACACTGGGAGCTTTGCTGGACTGCCTTCTCAGCAGAGTTGGTTCTGGTCCAGGGAATCTCCCAGGCGTGGCAGGACTGGGATTCACTTCTGGAGATGGAGCACCTGTACAGACAGGCGGGTAATGGCGACATTTAATGGCTCTTCTGATGTGGTGAATTGGCCTAGACTTTTTTGGGGGAGCCTAGAACTTATTTGAAAAGATGGCGTTGTCCTGGAAACTGCTTGCGTGTGTTTATGTCAGGGTGAAAAGAAGCAAGGCCGATGTAGATTTGCATGAACACGGATAATGTTCCACTACAGACGAAAGAGGAAATGGAGCCAATTTGCATGAGATTGGGCGCCAGCTGAGGAGATGCTCTGGTTCTCTCAATCAAGCAAATCTTTACAGTTTACTGAGTTCAAAAAATAATTACATGAAAGCCATTATCAGGTCCACGAGACTAAAAGTCCTGTTTTGATATATATTTATATAACCAAACCCAAAGCATATATGCCCAACATCTAATCTGCTTTTCGTTGTTTTAGGTACCATTTCCCACAATATGAATTACATCATGACAACTCGTGAGTCGTCGCATACCTTTGTACACGATTTCTGTCACAGCCGACAGGTACTCCTGTACATCCTGCTCACTGGAGATCTGCAGGCATTCGCCCCCCTTCAGGGGCACCAGCTCAAGGAGAGGAGTCAGGCTGTCCACTCCACAAAGGAGCACCACGACGCTGGCTGCCGGACAGAGAAGGCGGGCCAGGAAGAACCGGCGAAGTCGGCACATACTCTCCAGCATCCCCTTAGACAGGATCAGGAGCTTGCATTTGTACCCGACTAAACACAGGAAGTCCACCCGCCGGCTCGACACGGCACCGATGTCGTAGCAGCAGATCCCACCCTCCTGGATGGGACCAGTGAAGATGGAGCGCAGGTACGTAGCCCACTGCTCTGCTTCTGCCTCGTAGATGATCAGAAGCTCCTCAGCTGGACAAACATGGAGGGTTCAATGAGGTCTACATACAAGGTCTTAACACCCATACACAATGTAGCTTACCAAACAGTGTCTCTTTAAAAACTGAATGTTTTCGATAAATCCACTGCATCTTCATACATACACATGCAACTACTTGTAAAAACAAAAACAATCATCATCACTATCATTTTCATAAATATCCATAGCAAAAGTGACAGTACTTGCAGTAATTATGAATGTACTTTGTTTTCAGTGGTATATTTTACAATTTAGAGTTTATGTATAATATAATTTATGCCAACAAATAATATTTTATTAACACAGAAATCTACAAACCAGTATCTCACAGTCAAGACAACATCATCACATACAAAAAAACGAAAAGTGGAACATTTTGACTGACCTGAGTAGCTCATCTTTGTCTTTAGTGCTGTGTATCGCTTCTTTAGTCTAGAGTGACAGAGAACCTGCTGGCTTCACACAAGCTCTGTTATGAGGTATCGTACTTTGGTCTGATGACTATCTGAGGACTGGGAACTTCCTGTTATTTCATTGGACAAAGAGATGATTTTCCATTTCCAAATGTACATATTATCAAGAGTTTCCACAGACATGTGGACAATACGGGGCACACAATGTATTTAAAATATATATTGTTCTAGGAGCATTTCTGTTGTAAGACAAATCATTAAAAAAATATATATTAATGGCCATGGGTTGTGAGCGCACAACACTTCAACTAATATCTGATGTAAATGTGATGGCATGTCTTTCTCTGAAGGTATGTAAGCAAAGCATTTCCAAAGGGTCTGAATACTATCCTAGTGTTCTGTCTATGGAAGACAAGCTGTATGTTAGTACCTCTCTAAAGCAGCAGCTACATCCATGTCACCACATGAGACAACTCTGTCAACGTGTGTGGTGTGTCTAGGACCCATTCTCAATATCAGGGCCCATCAAGTTCAGAAACGTTGTGTAAATAAACGCAAATGTGTTCAAGAGCTTAATATTCCAGTATGTGTGTGTACAAGCTAACCTTTATAATTAATAACATTTGCCGCTTCCACAGATCTCCTTAATTTGTTTGGAAAAGAATGTATGATACTATCTGGCACCTGTGACATAAGTACACAAGGATATGTTCTACCCTGAATAATCATTTTGGTTATTTTAGAATTTTTTCTTCAGGAAATTGTAGGGATATCTTAATCCTAGGTCAATCCTTAGTCAATTATTGAACTGATTATTAATTTATTTGAGATGATTCAATACTTATACTTCATTGAAACTACTCAATGTCAGAATTGTTTGCATTGACAACACTAATGCTGAAATAAGAAGAATCATAAATGCAACCCATAAGCTGTAACTGATATAGAACTATGCAATGCTTACAGTAGGTAGTCTGTCAAATGATCTTACATATCTGCCAAAATGAGCACTAGCACTCTTTATTTATTGTGAAATATTATTGCAGAAGTCCTGCCCAATCCATGCCTTCGGTTTTTTATTTATTGTCTCGTAAATATAGAGTTTTGGCATGGCAAACGACAGTTTTTTAACTAGTCTTCCAGTACGGTTTTTAAACATCGAAGGACTGAGTTTACAATTCACACGGTAGATTGACACAGAAATAGTCCTTTGGCAAAGATGACTATGAAGGCAGAGTTACCTGCTGCCAATAGGAAGGCTAACATAAATTGAAGGCGTATCTTGGTCAAGGCAAACTAGGTTGCGCTCAGCGCGAGAACTTGATACAGAGTAACAGTAAATCAGACGGACCTACAGTATCAGCGTTGAAATTTCCAACCCCGTTGAAAGTATTTTTGGCGAGTGAGAGGAGCGAGTGAGATCACTGCGGTCTCTCCCTTTTGATAGACTTGTTGTTGGGCAAGGACAACGCAGGATCTTTTTTTTAAGGCACAGTTTGTTTTATAAATCACACTGGAAATGTCCGAAAACAAGCCGAATGATGACCCGAAGTTATCTACGACGGACAGGATGGTCAAATGTAAGTGTTTATTGTTTGTCTATGACCGTAAGAATGTAATACTTTCCTTTTCAAGTCACATGCTGTAAAAAGGCCAACGTGTCCACCTTGAACAACAAGACAATCCCAATATCTGCAGGCGTAACTGAACTCAACAAGAGGTGATTATGGAGAAAAAGGGTGTTAGCCGTGATATGACACCGGCTATAGCAATGCTACTAAAGTAGGAAGTAAGGTTGTGCTACAGTAGCCCACTCCAGTTATAGGCAATATGACAGGTTTTAATTGATGTCCATATGTCGCAATGAATAGAGCTTTTACAGTCCGAACATCCTATTGTTCCATTCCTATTGTCATATTGGTTATTCTCACAGCACCTTTTTCTTTCGAAACGCAGACAGCAATTAACTCACGAGTTTGTGTAATCTAATAAAACTGATATGTTAAATGGGCTTAAACAGCTTTATTTTACTTTTGTTGCTTCAGTTGGCTCCACACATAGTTTATGCCTCGTTTATGGTATGCCAAATTGGTATATCAGGCTTTACCCCTATAGTTCTTAGACCATTTTTTGTTGTCTGGGATTGTATTACATCCAAATAATCATGGATTTCTCTGTGATCCATCTAGTGGAGACCAATCACTGTTATGGTCCCCTTCTCTCCAGGGAAATAATGAGGTGCAATTCAGATTCTGCTTCCAATTGTTAATTTATCTTATTTTATTAACTTTTTAAATACACTCATTTGATTAGCACATTTTAAGAAGGTTTTATGGCTGTCAGCTGAACATTTCATGAACAAGTGGATGGAATTCTTTATGGCATTGTTTATGCATGTCTGTTGTATATTTATATATTGTTTATATCATAACAATTAATCCTGATAATCATAGAATATTGTGTTTGTCTTTTAAAGACTGGTATTCTGAGGATTAGGGTCATGGCTCTGACCAATTTTACTCCGATTTTATTGCATTAAGAATTCCCCGATGTTGAATACACACACCTTACTTTGAGAAAAAGTGCATCGATGAGAAGAAACAACGACAAGTTTTCACAAGGAGGTTTACAGTACAGATCATTTTCCAAAAAAACTAACAAATTTGTAGGCCATTAGCATCTAGAATAGAGGAGAGCACAACATCATTCTATAATTGTATTGTGCTGTATGGATCGTATTGTGCTGTGTCAATACACATGTTTGCTAGCTTTCTACAGGTTAGGAAGGAAAACACACTGTGAGAAACCGTATGGCTGAATATCTGGACTAATTCTTTACAAATCATTGCAAACCCTTTTTTTGTCTAGCACTTACCTTTTCAGTTGAATGTAGATGTTGCATGTGCCGTTTGCACCATCTGAATCACATGTAAGTAGGCCTATAGAAGTTAGACTATATTAACACCTATAGTTAGTGCCTAGATTAATTAAAGTCCCATTGATCTCCTTGGAATTTGCAACATCCCAAGGGTTACACCCAAGTCGTTACACATGTTGATTGATGGACACTAAAGCACAGTATATCTTCTCCCTGGCCTGCATGCTGTAGGCAGTAGTGGGGGCATTTTGGGAGATCTTTCAGAATGACGAAAGACAAGGGAGCTTAGGGTGGCTGTTCTTTGGTTGTTTGTTTTCCACACTGGGTTGTTATATTGTCTATCAGACTTGGGGAGATCTAGCTCTCCATTTCTCCTCTTGATCAGTTAAAACGCAAACTGAAGTTCTGCCCACATAAAATGACCCTCAATAGGAAATGTCAGAGCTCAATACCAGTGTTGAGCACAGATGTAAGTGAAATAGTGCAGTCCATTATCGTATATCGTTCATCCTCACCCCTTTTCCATTAATTCATTTTTCTTTGTCATTAGTGGACCGCCAACGTGTAGTCACTTTGCTAAATACATAGCAACTCTTCAAACACACATCAGTATAACGTATAGGCCATTTGTTTTGACCCTTTTAGGAGTTTATATCTGTAGAATAAACTTAGACACATATCAACTCTTGGCCCTAGAATGTTGTTTGCACAATTTAATTCTAGCCAGTTTTCTAACGCATGCAATGTGTCCAATGTGATTTTATTAGCATTTTGCACAACACACTTGAATAAAAACAATACGAAATTGGCTAGCCACTCTGTGCTTGTGCTTGCGGTGGGAGCTATCCTAAAAAGAATTGTAAGCATACTATAAAAACCAAACAAATCTCCAAAACAAATACAGTTCCATCAGACATAATTTGGCACATGGCACCCGGAGCTTAAACAATGATACTCTTCCTAGGATGGGGTGGCGGGTCTGATGTGTGTCATGTGGGTGTAGCTTGATGGAACACGGACATTGAGATGAGTTTCACCCAGTGACAATATAGCTATGTCAATACAGCAAGCTGTATTGCTCATATGCAGGAGTCTTAGTTCTTACTGATTGAAAACGAATGCTATTCTCCGACGTCCTGCGATGTCCAGGTTTTCTGGCAGGTTACAAGGACTCAGTATTACGTGGTGTCTGTATGGTGCTTCTCTAAATGCCCTCAGGACTTCCATGACCCAGGTAGGGCTGTTCTCTGCTAGGCACCAAAAAATGTGCACACATTAACCACAATGGCAGAAGGGGGAGAGGGGGGTGCCTAATGTGTATCACCCAGCTGCACCCACCGGCCTCCCCCCCCACACCCACCTGCACCCACCTACCCCCACACACTCACCTGCACCCTCCTACCCCCACACACTCACCTGCACTATCCTACCCCCACACACTCACCTGCACCCACCTACCCCCACACACTCACCTGCACCCTCCTACCCCCACACACTCACCTGCACTATCCTACCCCCACACACTCACCTGCACCCACCTACCCCCACACACTCACCTGCACCCTCCTACCCCCACACACTCACCTGCACCCTCCTACCCCCACACACTCACCTGCACCCACCCACCTACCCACCCGCACCCACCTACCCATCCGCACCCACGTTGCTCTCATGAATCCCCTCCACTGCAGCTACAGTCAGAAGGTAGAGGAGGGAGGGGGGGGGCAGGAGAACACCTCCTCAGCTGCCATATGTGCTGCATCCAACTGTGTGATACTTGGTTGCCCGCAGAACCACGCTGAGAAGATAGCGATGGGTAGCAATCACGTGACGACTGATGTAGCATCTGTTCAAATGCTTACTCACTGTGTCGTCTACTTGTTTCGTTGTTTTAAACAGGGACCGCATTGATCTCTCGCAAAGTATTTATGGATTCAGTTCATTGATTGTCGAGATCCATCCCTTTCTGACTGCTTGTTTCAAAACAATTAGTACAAAGTCATCAAGCACACATCCAAAAATAGAGTTTAGTTTTGTAATTTAGCAGAGTAATAAATAACATTTAGCAGACACTTTTACCCAAAGCACCAAACAGGGGATTCAGAGTTGAAACCTCTTGATCTACAGTGAAATACTCGAGCCATAACCATCACAAGATAGGTAGGAAACAACCTTCCAAGACAATTCCCCTTCATGATCTTGTAATACGTAATTGTAATGCCCATTCTTTCTGCATCAGGAATTCACTTGGTTTTGTTGCAGAGTGACTTTTCCAACCTTCACACTGGTCTAATCAGGCTTGTCTGAAGGGATCGACCACAAACTCTGACTGGGTCAGGAGGTGGATTCAACCTGTGTGTGACGGTTCAGTTCCATTCTTAACATTTTAGACTTCTTATTTGACATGCCATTTTTGAATGACGCTTTAACACTTTTTGATTTCAATAAAAATGCTGTCACCAGGTTAGCAGCCAAATAAAATGCTCCAATGTTTACCAAGTGACAGTGTTCTAAGCTGTGGATACAGTGGACAGACAGTTGTTTAGGGTCGTGGGATAAGCTTCAGGGATCCCTCAAGATTGAAACATTAGTACTGTAGATCAACTCTGGTCAAATAAGAAGCAGAATAGTACAGTACTTTTCCCACTTATAGTTGTCAGCTCTCTCTTTCATGCATGCACACACACATACACACACACACACATTAACTCTGAGTGACTGCACCTTTAAACTCATTAGATTACAGAGGAATTAGGTTTAGTTGTGGAATTAGGGTGCAGTAGAGCGATTGAATTTATGCTGATTACGCTCTGTATAAGGGGATGAAGACAGCTTTACTCAGTAGATGTAATCTGACGCCATGCATTCGAAAATATGCCTGCTATGTTAATGGCATTGATGGATTATTGATTTTGTCAGTCAAAGGGTTTCGAATGATATAGTTTAGTACCATATTCAGTATTTTACAGTTCATTGACACTGTGTTTGATTAGTCATGAGAGATAAGACCACCGTATTTGTGTGATGTCAAGCCCATAAAGGTCATGGGCTGTTTCACCTGCATTTCCTCCTTTCTAGACTGTTAATAAATAACTACCCTTTAGGATTTAAACAAGAGCATATCGCAAACCAGCGATATTTACCACCCCAGTTGAGAAACCCCAAATAAACATGTTTACTTATGCAGCTTGTTAAACGTCCAGGGCCCTCCACTCGGGCTGTCGTTTGTAAAGGACCTGGTCGCGTGTCATTAGATCAGCTTCCAGGACTGGAGGCAGCAGAGGCAGTGATCAATGAGGTAATACGAATGTAGCTGCATGTTGGCTGGTCCAGCACTGGGGGAGGGGTGGAGAGCAGCTCTGAACAGGGAGCCACCAGGTTTAGAGAAGGGCCTCTTGCACTCGTAGAATCCACTCTGACGATCCGCGTTTCACTCCCACTCCTGTGGCCGGGGCAGAGAGGACGTGAGGGGAGAACAACTCACTGAGTTGCATTCCCTTTCTGACACCCACGTGGATATACACAGGAACGGCCTTTGTTGTTGCTCGTTTTGGTCCACTGTGAATGGTGCAGATCAAAAAAAATTGTTCTACCATTTTCCACTTTCAATAGCGCCACTAGTTTAGTGTTTGTTATTGACTTCTGGCATTCTTACAAGAGTAACCACAGGACATACATACATACATACGTACATACATGCATTATGTATGTTTCATACATGTTTTACACACACAAATGCTGTTAATAGTAAGGACACTGGTCCTTGACTGCAGTCAAACCAAGACTATGATGTACAATTAATAATTGAGTAGTTGTGTGACTAGCCGGCCTTCATTATGTAAAAAGTAACTTATTTAACCATCCAGAAATGTCTCTCGTCAAATTAGTTCTCGATACTTGTTGCAAACAGTCTCATTTAGTTATCAAATCAATTGCTAATTGCTTATTGTAATTTATAACCAAACAGCAGTTAAAGGTCAGTTATACAGTACCAGTCAAAAGTTTGGACACATTTTCCTACTTCTGAACATTTACAATGTGAATAATTTACAGTAAAGATGAATTATTTACGGATTCATAGTAAGTTAATTATTATCATTTAATTCCCAGTATACAGTAAGATTACAAAGTGACTTCGCTGTGGAGATCATAGAAGTTCCTTGCCTACAGTATATGCTCCGTGTCTGCCTAATTAGTTTCATGTCTGCCAGGCATGTTTCAGACTTGGCGATTTGCCAATTAGTGTTCTTTACTAGCCTTCATGTAACAGAGCAAAGCTTCGTCCTGACAGGAAACTCCAGGCATCACGTTCGTGTCATTAGATGTAGCAGGCTGACATGCACAATTAAGCCTTGCTGGTTCAAATGACAGCTATTCAACCCACACCATACACACACACACACACTCATGCACACACACACATGCACTCATACATGCATACATTGTCCATCTGTTGCCATGCTGTCGGTGACTCCATTGTTTTGGCGTGCCCACCCCTTTATCCGTCCTGCGCTGTGAGGCGAGGCGTCCGTGACTGTCAGGGATGGTCACTTACGGGTGTTCCCTGACTCGGGTGTTGTTGTCGAAGTGCGTTACAGAGGTCAGGGGAGGAGAAGGCAGAAGTCATTCTTAGAGCCTACATCAATGATTTCACATCAGTTCCTGTCATGAGGAAGAATGCATTCCCCAAAAAAAACTTGATTGCTCCATAAAAACTGGTTGAGTCCAGTCGAGCTTGTGGCTTTAAACAATGTTTTCCCGAGAGCACCAATGTGTCATTGGCTGTAGCTAAAATGTGGCTGGACGTTTCCCATATCAATCTGTTCTGTGGAGTGCTCAGCAGGAGTCCCCCCCCCTGCTGGGTGTGAGTCCCTGGGGAAGACCACGCGGAGAAGCTGTCAGAAGGAGACGGGCCCGGGATGAGAAGCTTGTCATTGATTGGCGGTGGCAAGGCTAGAATAAAGAATTGACTGCCTGTCGAGGTACTGTAGGCTGCAGGCGTTTTCCAGGGCAATCCTTCTACACAGGCCTGCCAGCAGAGCATGGGAACGGAGCCTGTAGCGCTGGTCGTTGATGAGTAAAGGAGAACCATGGATAACTCACTGCATAGTATGTTGTTAGGAATGGTTCAGTGCAGGTCTTTGATGGTCCTGTTAGGCATTAACAGACGGGGCTATCTAGGGATTCCAGTTATTCAAGTCGAGGAATCCCCTCCTCCAGGAGAGCAGGTTATGTGACAGAGGGGGATTGCTCGCCCATTCCCTCTAGTCCTGGAGAGGGACTGTGTCATGACGACATACCACTGCACTGCAAGGTAGTTTATCATGGGCCCAGCCCTGATTGATTTTACGCGCGTCACAGATGCGCATACATAAACATACACACGCGCGCGTGCACACCCTTACACAAACACACAGCTCGGCTTTGATAGATTACCCAACATTGTTATGCAGCCATTTGTATTTAAATATGAGAGAAATGTAGAGATGTATGTCTCCTATAAAAGGGGCTGGTGGGTGGGTGGGGGGGTGGGGGGGGGGTCTGCGTCTGAAAGGGATGCTGTCTAAGTGATGTTTCATCTCTGGGATTTCCACCTGGGATTTCCACAGGGAATATACAGTACCAGTCGACTGGTACTGTAGTCGTAAGAAAGAAATTCAAGAAATCCCATAGCAAGGTTGAGCTAAATTCAGCATTTTGGAATTGGTTTCAATTTGTTTTTCACAGGTCAACATTGGACCTAATGAGGTTCCTTAATGCCACTCATTTGCACAAGTTGGGAAACTTGTATGCCTAGTAATATAGGTACAAATGTGTCATGGATAACACTTTACTGTTGAATAGGTATAATATCCCATTTATCTGCCATTTAAGTTAGATTTAAATATACTCTTTTTTCCGTTTTGGGCATTTCTGAAGCAGAAGTAGTCGACCTCAAAGCAAGGCCATGTTTCAGATGGGCTGGCTGCTGCCAGTGTGAGAGCCAGAACAGGTCCAGCCAGACACATGCACCTGGATGGGAGGAGGGGCCTTGAGGTTTATTTACCCACATTTACACCTGTTAATCATAGACTGCCTGGCTGAAAATTAACCACCCACAATATGTACAGGTGGATCTGGCTTATTTACATATACCCAGCTGTTTGAACTCCAATGGTCATACTACCCACAGACCGTAATGGATTCTTAAGTTCCAGAGAGGACAAGTCTGAGGTAGTTTGCTCTGCTTGTTTCAAGATATTTTCATAATAAGCATGAAACAAATACAAGTAATACTTTTCATTTCTGCAAAGTACTCTCATACAAGTTGGCGTTTATAAACTTCAACTACAGAAATAGTAGTTATTGGAAAATGATTGATGATCCCAAACATTTGGTTGTTCGAGTCACATTTTGGTTTTAGCTTTCACAGTAGGTTGTTGTTGCTGTTCTTGACTGCACAGGCTACAGGAGTCTGTAGTGGAGCTGGGCAGCGAGGGGTTAAGCAGTGGAGTGTTGTGCATGGCAAGCCACTCAGTCACTCACCCACGTTGAGAGAGGGGCGGCGGGGGTGGGGGCGGCCGCTTGCCCTAGCTCACTAAAAGACCCACTGCAGAGGCTGGCCAGAGCCAATGTCGTGACTGAGCAATATGTGTGTGTATGTGTGACTGTGTGTGTGTGTCAGCATGTCTGTGTGTCTGCGAGTGGGCTGTCTCTGCTGTATGGCTCCGTTGTTCACCTGCAGCGCTGTGTTTACACTGGAGGAGCACTCGCTCCCCTTTTCCTCCACGGTCACGTCAAATCACAGAAATGTTGTGGGAACTGTTAAAACAAGCAGGTAGACTGTGCTTCATGTCAGGGATATGATGGAAAGCCCTGACACCCTAGACACTGCCGCCAACTGGTTCAGACAGCTGTCAGCTGGCCTGAATGTCCAAACGCTTTTTTTTTCTCTCTCTCAGATGTGCTGCAAAAAGAACAAGGATAGGTTACATTTCAAACCATTGACTGACAAGCTGCTTCGCATATTCGGTTCATTTCAAACATTGCGGTTGTTATTTCTTTATTTTGTAGCGTCTGGCTCCCTACCTCAATCCCGTTAATTGTTTTTCTGGTGATATGTTTCATCTAATTAAGTGGTCTCCAGGACTGTAAATCCTCAAGCACAGGAAAATAAATTAGCTCTTGTTCTAGGCGAGCTACAGTATATCATAGGCCAATTTTGTGTGAAGATATTTAGTGTCACGTAACCCAAATAGAAATATCACTTGCCATCACAGGGATAGCAAGAGTGAAGACTCATGAACGTATCGCAGCAGAGGAGGTTTGTAGTCTTTATTAAATGCTAATCTGGAACTTTTGGAGTTCAACACCCCCGGCTAAGGTGGTGTCGTGGTGGCCCTTGTAAGGCCCGGTGGTGCAGCCTATGAGCTCAGCCCCACAGAGCACCAGGGAGGCTCTGCTGCGACACACTTTCACCAGCACGCACTAGACTGGAGTCTGGCCTCTCGGTCTCAGTCTAGACTTAGCCCGTGCATGCATGCTGTGCCGAACAAGAAAAGCCCAACGGACAACTCGGCAGCCGTAGTTTTCGATAACATATCTCTTTCAGTCTTGGAAGGATTCCGTGATTTTACTTACGTTTACTTCCTGCTTTATACAATGCACATGCCCTCTTCCTCTGTCTCCAGCTCGGGCTGGTGCAGTGTTTTGGATCATTCCCTCTGAATGAGTCACTTTATCTGTTGCCAAACTGAGTCAAGACCGTGTCGCAAGAAAGAAAACCCCCATAATGCCCCCAGCCTGCCTCCCTGTATAGAACGTAACGTGATCTCCCTGGAGGAATGCAGCGGGCCTCGGGGACGGCCAAATCCAGATCCAAATCAGCCTCTCGGCTGGCAGATAATATATCTCAGAGTGCATCTGTGACAACGTGTGATTATAGGTCTGCACTCTGACAATACTTGGTGTCCATTTATATGCACAACCTGCAGAAGGGCTGCCCCGACCGACCGGGCCTCATATTGTTTTACCTTTTGACAGTTGCAAGCGATTTCAGTCTGCTTGCTTGGTAATCAAACTAGGAGTTGGCATGGTATTCGGGGGTATGACAGTTGCCCAGAAGTAGCCCATGACCTCAGTAATCAGCCGGGGACTCCAGACCTCATTGCTCTGAGAGATTTTAAAGGGGTTTGCCCAGGGGTTTTCAGAAATGTTGTGACTCCAAGATTATCTTTCCACTTGTTAAAACCAACACAGATGGTGATACCTGTAAATGCGTAACTGGGTTATTATATAAAACGGCAGAACAAGGAGTGTTATTTTTACAATATGAAGATCAGCCTCGTATAGACAAATGATTTACTCTGTTCTCACTTACGGCCAAACTCGCATAACAACAGACACCTAAAGGTCCCCGTCATCAGCGCCTTGTGATATATGGAGCCCCCTATGTAGGAATGGATACTGGAGGAGTGGAAGCTGGATCAGGTGCTTGTGTTTGCTGAGTCAGGATTCCTGCCGTATGTGGAGAAAGTTCTATCCCCCCCCCTCCTCCCCCCCGTCCCTTCCCTCCGAGCCGTGTTCCAGGTGCTCCTCACACCAGACCCAGCACCCGGAGAGCCGTGGCCTAGAAACGGGGGAGACTGTCGGGGGTGGGTGAGGGAGGAGGAGAGGGGGGCCGCTGGAAGGAGGATGGTTTTGGCAGGCAGAGAGAGTAGGTTCCTGCTGGCGCTGCCCACTGCCTAGCCACCTGTCCTTGGACACTTTTTCGGCCCGTCCAAAGCTGTCTGCTTCAGTCAGTGCTGCCTGCCGCCCTCATAGCCACACTGCAGTGCTCTGCTGTTTTCGGCTGCCCTCAGACTCACCAAAGATCATTTGTGTTTCCTGTTGTCTGCATCCACACATCTTATTAAATTGTTGGGTGTCCAGAAACACAAATGTGTTTGTTATCATGTTTACAATCCAATCCTTTCATTCAGGATGTTTGACACTATGGGGGACGATTCTCTTGTATATGGCGTTGTGCCAGACTTTGGGTCCAGCCCTGTCTGTGGGTAAACTGCTACCACTACATACGTCACCAGTGGACCAGGGTGGTTCTGTTAGCCAAGAGAGAAGGCACCAAAACACACAACAAGCGTATCTATGTGGGATCCATCTAGGAAATGTCATCTGGAGGTGTCAGAGTCTCAGTTGCCAAGGAGAGTTCTTCAGAAGGTGTGATCGCACCTCCTGTGGCATATTTTCTTGAAGAAGCAAAAAGCAAGCTGTGAAAGACAGGGAAACATGAAACATCTGAGGCGTAACACCGTCTAGCAGCAGTCCCTTCTGGTTGGTTTGGAAATGCTCCTTGTTATTTCTTCGTTTTCTTTTTTTTTAGGAGACTTAATTGTGAGATATTGACGTTTCACGTCAACGAGACTTCCCCTGTAGTTCCTTAGGAACGTCATGTCTGTGAGATCGAGTTGCTGTCTTATGTCTTCAGGACTCCCTCTCTGTTACGGAGTCTTAAAGCTGATTTAAAGCTTGTCTCTAATGAAAGCTAATCCTGTCACAGCATTGTTCCGAGGCAGGTCCCACCAGGTCTGCAAATGGGGGACATCTTTTATATGGGTTGTCAGGCTCAGTTTCATGGACAAGATGCTGAAGCCCGTTGGCGCCCTGCTTAATCTGGCACAGAGCGTGACCGCTTCTTTTGAGGATCAGAAACTATAGTAGAGCAAGATTACAGCCAGGTTTGATGCGATTTGTGTTACGCTTATTGGAGGGAACCGTAGGAACTGAGTTTTATGTTGACGTTTGCTCAAATATTTCGAACCCACAATATTTGGGATCTAACTTCCTGTAGTTTCTATTGATATGACAAATAGACTTGCTGTACTGTGGGTGGTCCCAGTTGCCATAGAGAGGTGGTCAAGCATTGGCATGGTAGGAGCATTATATAAAAAGGTTGTTGGTTTGACAGTGACACTCTTTTACTAGATTCTAGTCTTTTTTTATTAATTCTGCCTCTCTGGCCCCCCTCATCACTGCATCCATTTGTTCACTGGAACTGGGTCCCCACAGTCAATCTGTGTCATCGATTCTCCCAATCCATTGATGGCTTGTCACTCCTCAACCCAAAGCAGACAGGAAGAGCCAGAGTCTCCCCTGGCAACAGATGAGGGCAATTCTCCCTTTGAGTAAACCACCCAAATAATTTAACCCAAATAATCTGAGAAGCTATTAACATACACATAACATACATTGCATGGCTGCATACGTGCAGTGTAGCACGTTCTCAGTGCTCTCAACATGATACCATATTGCCATATTGAAATTCCTATAATTTTTAAGAGTTTCTCGCTGGGAGCTACTTCTGCCCTTAAGATGTTTGGTGAATATGACCCTTGTTGTCGAAATCTCTGTTCTCTGCCTCTTGAAAAAGAAATCAATATTTGAGGATATTATGTCAATCGTATTTTTGGTTCTAGTTCTCGTGTCTTTTGAAAATGTATAATGTGTCTGTTTTCTCTCTCTTTTTTAGCGGTTCCTTTCCCCCCTAGTCATCGTCTGACGATCAGAGAGGTGTTCGACAATGAGGGGAAGCCGAAGGTGGACGTGCTTAAGGCTCACATGACTAAAGAGGGTCGTGTGGAGGAGAGCGTGGCCCTCAGGCTCATCGGTGACGGGGCTGCCATCCTACGAGCAGAGAAGAACCTGCTGGACATTGAAGCTCCGGTGACAGGTACGACTCGTCTCGATCCACCCTGTGCATGATAGTAGAACGGTCACCATGGCTGCGTCAGTTAGGACAGAACCCTTCAGAGGTGGACTTCTCCCTGTTCTTAATTGCTGACATTTCTGAAACCTTCAGTTCGTAGGGAGACCTGTGGTGGCTTTCAGCTCTAAAGGGGCTTGCACACTCACACACACACTTGTGGCACACACTCTCACATACACACGCCCCAACACTAGCATGTACCTTCATCTGTTGTTGGCATGCGCTCAGATCAATATTTGAATTTTGTATTGGTATCCTGCAGTTCATTTAAACAAACAGCCAACTAGAGAAAGTAGAATGTTGTTGACAAGCCACATAATGGTATGTGAGGTATGCATTAGACTAGTCTGTTTCCTATTGAATATGGCAAATCGCTAAATTGTTGAAGACTACATTTGACTTAAATATCTGCAACCTCATGAATAATATAATGGAAGCAATTGACAAACACAATCCACAAACACTCTAATAACATGCCATAACATGAAATTGGTTTTCTGTGGTGAAATCTATTCATTATTACCACTTATGTTGCTACTGTCTGCTTCTCTCCAGATTACATTATTGTGTTTCAGATAATGAATCATGGCAGTTAGTGATTTGCTTATATTATCTATATTTCTATTTCTGTCTATCTCTTTCTGTCGCTTTTGTTTATTCATTCATGCCTTTTCAGTTTGTGGAGACATACACGGCCAGTTCTTTGACCTGATGAAGCTGTTCGAAGTGGGAGGATCACCAGCAACAACGCGTTACCTTTTCCTTGGAGACTATGTGGACAGAGGGTATTTCAGTATTGAAGTATGTTTTTTGTTTGTTTGTGACGCATGCTATTAAAATACATATATACTTGCACTACTATATATTAAACAAGATACATGATCATACTTTACATTAAGATATTGTGCCGAAATAGCAGTTGCAACATATCAATGTACAGTATGTTATTAATTAGAGCAGCACCTTTACATTAGACATGATGCAATATAATAACTAAATCTCTTTCTCCTTGTCCTTTACTACAGTGTGTGCTTTACTTGTGGGCTTTGAAGATTCTTTACCCCAAAACACTGTTTTTGCTGCGCGGGAACCACGAATGTAGACATTTAACAGAGTATTTCACTTTTAGGCAGGAATGTGAGTATTTTGTTGGGAATTTGATTTACTATCCTTCATTTATATCATGTTAATTGTAACATTAACCAGAACTCGTAAAGAAAACACTTACGGTGGAACACTGTGTAACTGGACTTACTGATCTTCTGAATATTTATTAGTACCTTTTCACTCAGGCACAGCATGTCCTTGTGTGTGAGCACTGAGCGTCCTGGTGTTTGATTTGCTCTATTTCCACCATGACAGGTAGAATTAAGTATTCTGAGAGGGTGTACGACGCCTGTATGGATGCCTTCGACTGCCTGCCTCTCGCTGCCCTCATGAACCAGCAGTTCCTGTGCGTACATGGAGGACTGTCTCCAGAAATCACTAATCTTGAGGACATCAGGAAAGTAGGTGTAGTATTTTGTGTTTTGCAGCGAAGTGTCAAACTCAAATGATCAATTTTCATAAGTAAAAAGTATTCTACTTTATATATTATTTATATATATTTAATATGATATGTTCCAACATAATAACCTTAATAATACTATTCCGAAGACTATGTTACGTTATGTTCTTTTTAAATAATTGGTTGGTATAAACCTGAGAACTATAGCAAAAAGCTTAACAATGCGCCACCACTCTCAACCCCAAGAGGGCGTTAGAACACAGTGAACTCTCTTTCACCCACGCTGTGAAAAAACACCTGAAGAAGGTCAAGCCCAGGAGCCTCACGTAGCCTGCAAAGAAACCTTTTGGCATGCCTGAGATCCTAGGCCTTTTTCTCATCTCTTCAGTGTCTCCTAACAGGGCCCATTGTCTGTGCCCTCTGTAGTTAGACAGGTTCAAAGAGCCTCCTGCGTATGGCCCCATGTGTGACCTGCTGTGGTCTGACCCCCTGGAGGACTTTGGGAACGAAAAGAGCCAGGAACACTTCACACACAACACAGTCCGAGGCTGCTCCTACTTCTACAGGTGGGCCGGTAGATCATTCACTGCCACTATGTGTAGCACCTATCAAAGGGGTTGCCTGTTTGCTGGTAAGCACACTTAAAAGCAGGCCGGCGCAATTCTTTTCCACAGTGGATCGCATCAGAATTTCACCTTGTGAGTGCAGGGATGTACAGTTCTCTAAAGCAAACGTAGAGGCCTTACTTATTGTCAGTAGCTTTGGATACAGGACTCGGCTAACTGACTGAAATGTGTGTTAAACGAGTGTGTCTTCTCTTCCTAGCTACCCAGCAGTCTGTGACTTTCTACAACACAACAACTTATTATCGGTCATCCGAGCGCATGAAGCCCAGGACGCTGGGTGAGCCGCTTCACCTCACGTTTCACATGGCTCTTATCACAATTATTACACATACTTTCCAAGTTTGTTGGGCACTTCAGAATTTCCAGACTTTGATTTTGGAACTTGTCCTTGGAGTGAATGTTTTGTTTTACTTGTTTGCTGTACCAACATTTTTTCTAGATTTAGATTGCATGTCTTTGAAAAGAATCTAGATTGTACAATGTAGTGTTTTGCTAGTGCTTTAGTTAGTTTGGTGCCAATACAGATCTCATAAATGAGACTTTTTTCTCCAGATATCGCATGTACAGGAAGAGCCAGACTACAGGTTTCCCTTCACTAATCACCATCTTCTCAGCACCCAATTACTTAGACGTGTACAACAACAAAGGTAAATGGCATTATTTGATTAGTAAATCATTATTATTATTATTTAGAATTTGTTTTTAAAGGGAGGTGTTGAAGCCAGTGACAGAATAACAGCTGACACTGTAATAACCTTTTTTATGTAACGCAAAACCTATAACTTATTTACCAATAAAATTGCTGGTCTGATAACATAGGAACTTTAGTCCTAAAGTTATTAGGTTTTAAGAAAGTTACATTGTTGGTTGGATCAAATTATTATAATTTTTCAATTATAATGCAATAAAATGACCATGTATTATTTTACAGAATAAAATATAATTAAACTTGATAACTTAGTTAGTTATTTGAATATGTTATTAACAATATCTAATAATATAATAATAACTCATACATAGCAACAATATAGTCTCAACATTTATTACAACAAGCTATTATGCTATCATTTTTTTCTGCATAGAAATGGTAAAAATAAATAAAAATACTAATAAATCTGCAGTTGCTAGATGATAGGCCATTGTAGACTAATTCAGGTCATTCTTATACAATTCCACCATATTACATTGTGTTTGTTGTCAAAGCTTGCCGATTGGGATGTTGGCTTATTTACTGTTCTATGTATGTTACATTTCTGGCATACTGATGCTGAATACCAAAAAACAACAGATTTTTCAGGCTACACTTTATGGCTCAAAATTCGTGCTTTAATTGTGCCTGCAAAATGATGTCACTTGATTCGCTTTGCCATGTTTACATACTCTGTTTTGTTTACAAACTTCCTGGTATGTCAAATTGTGAAAACCCAGTGAAAACAAATCTTTCAGTTCAATGTCTCATGAGTGATTTGAAGGCCTCCCTTTCCGCTGAATGGAATTTGATTCAGATGAGAGTGAGTGGCTATGGGAAACAGATAGATATGATTTTAGATGCATTGTTCATAAAAAGGTAACCTATGAAAGCCAGAAATAATGCTAAACTAGTACGATGTGGAAATACGCTTTTACTAAACAAAGAATCTAGATTGACGTACTGATGTACAAGGCATTCAGATTTTGTGACATGTTCCAGGCAGAGGCCACCAGCATGAAGCAATACATCCGTTTTTGTTTAAAGAATTTGGTGAGTCGTTGCATTTTGACACAACACCACCAGCGGCATCTTGGAGCACATCTAGGCTACCCTAATAAATATCACCAGACATAACCCCACTGAGAAAGTGTGTTTGATGTACACTGTGATGTTTTGTATCTTAGGCTAAACATATTCTGACTATTCCTATAGGCTAACATCCTGCCACGTGACATTTTCAAGGTGGCAATTTTTTTAAATATTAGTTGTGTGATTACTGGAACCTTCTTTATTTAGTTTGCTTAACAGATACGTTGCTTAGCTACAGGTAAAGTCTACAACAAATCTTACGTCAAATCTAAAACGCATCTTACATCTCTCAGTCTATTTAGCCTGCATTCACTTGGTTGGAAAGACAGTTTTGTCGCAGTCAGTCCCAGTTGGTTACTTTTTCACAACACATGATCCTATGCATTCATATCAGTAATTAGTTCTTTAAGTAAGTTTTACCTAGAGTGATATTGAGCTTTACTATGTCACCTACTGCTTGATGAGAGTTGTCACTTCATCATGGGGATTTGCGTATAGACATTTTTGCAAATATTTGTCTGTGGTCTTGGAGATTTTTCATCTGTGCAACTGTTAGGCTACATTTGTAAACTGATTTTAAGTATTTTTCTTCTGTCACTGACATTCGCGTTGTATTGTTAATTTGGCTTCTTAAGTCATGATTTCATGGTTTCATTCAAGTTTCGATACAAAAGCAAATGTTTCTCCTAAAATGTTTTGGTCCTTATAAGATTAATTAATCATTTAGTTTTCCTATTGCTTAAATACTACTTAGCTACATAAAACTGAAAATATTATGAGTTTGCGAGTAGTCGATCTGCAAAAGCAAGCAGGCATTTGTGTCCATGAGTTTTCAGTACTCGAATATCTGACATTTTCTGTATCAAGACCTTTTTTACTGGTCTGACTGCTTTAGCAGTTAGCTAGTCTGCACCATCTGGATTATAAACTCTACCTCTACCTGGTGGTTGACATGGAGGTGACCAGGTGGTACATCTTGCCTTGAGGCCTCAACTATATTAATTGCATAAGTATTGTAGGGAAAGCACTCTTCAGCTTGCACATTTATTATTTAAAATAAAACAAATATTAATGTGTGTATGGTTTAGGGGCATCGTCTCTGCAGTGAGTACATATTCTGAGAAATGGTGCCGTTAAAGGTGCCTTTTATCATTTTAGCAAATATTTTCCTTTTCCATTTTTCCGTTGTGACTTTGGTCAAAACTGATCAGGAAAATACATTTCCCCTTTTTTCCTTTTCTTTTGTTAAATGCCTCCTGTATTTCTTTTTTAGATTTCACCTTGCATAACATTTCTCTGTCTCCCTCAGGTATGGTTGGGAGAGATAATTTATCCAGAAAGGACTGCATGTCAGCCAGGTTATTGCTGGGGTCTGAGCTGTAGAGTGCCAGGTAGTATCCAGTCTTGTTTTATTTTTTTATGTTCAAGGTCGTCAGATGAATCTCTAGTAAAAGACCTATATTTCACTTTTAAGATTAGATATTTTTTTTCTGCCATTGGATAGTCGTAATCTTTTACATCATTCTGAATACCTCTGTTGACAGTTTTGTCACATACAACGGAAAAATAGGACAAATATACGTACATAATGATGATAAATCATGGGTCTTTTTTAATGAAATAATGAATATTCCTTCTCATAGGTATTTATATAATTGCCTCCTTTTGTTCCCCCAAAAGGAAAATGTTTGTTGCGATTTTAGGAACCATAATTTTCTGTAGTAGAGTAACACTTAAGGTCAGTGAGAGGTCAGTGTCCACAATGGAGATTAGTTTATCCATTTCTTAGATTCCATGAAACTCTGGCTACGAGTTTGGTTTCAATACAAGCAAGATTGGTCGAAAGTGTCAAATTCAATTTGACTCTGCTCTGGTTAGTGCTTTGTTTTCATTTGGTCACATTTAGATTCTGTAATCTTACGCTACACATCGTAAAGCATACAGATGTTATTAAAATTAGCTTATTACTTCAAATTTACAGCAACTAGTTTTATATTTCAGTTCCACAGGACAATAAACATTATGACAAAAAGTGCTCTGAATGTGAACAACTCTGAACAACTCTGTGCGCTAGATTGATAATCTAGGAACAGATCAATCATAAAAGCAGCTTCCGCATACAGTTTACATTTTTGGATGGATATAAATAAGAAACCTTGTAGCAAAATGATTATTCTCTTGGAAATGTGTTTTTTAAAGCACACTTTTTATGTTGGCTTCGTCTTTTCCTGCTACAATGCTGGATCAAGCTTTTATTCCCATTTCCACACACTTCTGTTCCATGCTAAAAGCTTTCAGGTGTAGGTTGTTGGGACCAGTTGTCTGGAGTCTGGACGTTGTGTTAATCATCACCAGCTACATAAGCCTTACTCTAATGGGCTTCATGGTTGGCCATTGCACATTCAGCATTTCAGTTGATCATCCAACTGGTTATGTCTGAACCATGCAAAGTTGGCCCAAAACTGCATCAAAATTGCTCACTCAAAAGTATCATCCTAATGTTCCACTCAATTCTACTTATCAGGAAGAATAATTTGCAGTTCATGGGCAAATCAAACTTCAATCAGAATTTAACTATTGAGATGGCAGGTCCATGAACCCATGGAATCCCACAGTAAATTATAGACTTAACATTTTGTTTAAATAATTATTACATTACAGTTACATGAGTGGTGAAGTAGTTTGGAGGCTGCTTCACTTAAACTTGAGAAAAAAGCAATTTCCGTACAAATGATTGAGGATAGAATTTGAGTACTTTCTACATATTTGATCTATCTGCAGCTGCCGTGCTGAAGTATGAAAACAACGTGATGAACATCCGACAGTTCAACTGTTCTCCTCATCCATACTGGCTGCCCAACTTCATGGACGTCTTCAGCTGGTCTCTGCCCTTTGTTGGGGAAAAGGGTAGGCTTGTAATGAGACACCATATTAGTTTTACATACATTATCCTTATACATTAAAATAAGATTGTATTTCAGTAATGTTAAAAACCTCACTGTGTCCCCATGTTTAATAGGTGGGTTAGGGTTAGCCTTTGATTCTACTCAATGACTCCCAATTGCTCAAATATGTTTTTTATTTCACTATATGTTCCCTGTAATCTTTGTCCCACCCTCTCTCCTCTCTTTTCCCTTGCTCTGCCGTCCTCCTTATCCTCTCTCTCTCCAGTCACTGAGATGCTGGTCAACGTCTTGAGCATCTGCTCCAATGATGAGCTGACGACCGATGAGGAGATGGATGGTAAGTCTGGAGCAAAGTGTTTGACAAAAGCAATATCTCCATATCCTCTCTCATCATCCAGCAGGTTAAATAGCAACAGAACTGAGATGGTTTGGTCTCCTACCAAAACTATAGTATTTGAACACTTTATCTCCACCAGTCAATTAACTCATTTTCATAGGAATAAGAAGGAATGGGTCTCTCAAAATATAATAAATATTACTCATCTCACTTTTTCAAATCTTTACCAAACCCGAATCCCACATAGCACTTTCATTTAAATAAAATATTTTATCTACCATCTCCACTCTTGTGGAAATGTGACATTCCTCCCTTACGTCTTTGTTGGCACTCAACTTGGCAGGCAATGTGCCAGGATACATTTGATATTTTCTGTCCTGATTTAACTGGAAACCTGTATCTCCAAGTTATACTGGTTGTGTATACTATATCTCTTGATCTTTGGATACTCCACCCTGTCATTTGTTTGCTATGTCCTTCCATGTACGTCATTGTCATCCCAAACTGGCAAAGGAAACTCCTTGAGATCATATCCTGTTTGGGTGAAGGGAAGGTATTGAAGCTAGGCTGTGAGAGTCGGGGGGGATTCTGTTTAACTAGTGATGAGCAGAGACTGACAATATGAGATATTTTGAAGATGGACATTCCCAATTCATAGTGGAGGTTTGAACGTCACAAAACCGTACAAACAGGCCAAGAATTTCAAGGCTCTAAATGTTCCCTCACACTGGGAGCTCTTCTACTTTGTATTCATACTTGGGGAATGCTATCCCTTTTTCATTTGTTTTCTCATGTTCCCTTTCTTGTTTTTAATTCATTGTTTTGTCAGACTACTTTTGTTGCCGCTATAATGGACCTCTACACTCTAATTTCTCTTTCCCCACAATATCCATTGTGATCATATTGTTTTCTCTCAATTTCTCTTTCTCACTCTCTCGCCTTCCCTCCATGATCTTTCTCCCCAAACCCCTAAGTCATTATTTCTGTTGCTCATGCTAAGTCTGTCATTCTCTGTTATCTCATTTAATGTGTCTCTTTTCTATTTTTCAGAGTTTTGCTTAAGACATTGCTTTTCTTATTCCCCTTGGATGGGCTTTGGCCCTCCTCCTCCTCCTTTTCTATCATTTCACAGCCATCCACTGATCTCTCTATCTTTTCTGTTCTCTTCTGGGGTGTTCTTGAGAAGGACAACTAATATATGCCCCCAAGAAAGGTACCACCATCAGTAATATTCTTGTTTGCATCATAAACCTTTGTGGTGCCTGCTTGTGCACTTTGTAAATAATCTTAACACCGGACTAACATTATAAGTGACAAAATCATTCTGATAATGGCTCCTGACAGTAGTATTGATCGGCATGTCGTGCAGGTCGAGTCTAAAGTATGATTTCATTAGAAACCACAGAATCTCTCCACGCCTCGACTCCCTATCTGCTGTGCCATCATTTCCATGTGTGTTTAAAAAAGACATATTTAGTCACTGTGTCATGTAAAGGTGTCTCCTTGAATCTACCTAAGGAGAAATAAACACTGCTCAAAAAAATTAAAGGAACACTTTGAAAACACATCAGATGTCAATGGGAATAAATATTATGGTGGATATCTATAGCTACTGATATGCCATACCCTGATAAAAAAAAATCCTTTAATTATTTTGAGCAGTGTATTAGACTATGATAGAAATACAGTACATAGCTACACTACAAACAAAAAATACAAACTGAAATACACAAATTTGTCTCTAATTGTTTGACCAATAAAAAGGCCCAAGACACTCCATGGTTCCCTTCTAAATGCTCTTTGCAGTGGCCCTCACATAACAATGGGAAAACCTCGACTGTAGGTCAAGCTGGGACAGTGCTGTCCTATGGAGAGAGTACTGATGCCTCATGTCTCCCAGTCTGTTCCCAATACGTGAGTCAGATATATGGAGAGAGAAACCTTCCAATTGTTTTTGTTTTGTATTTCCGTTTACACAGCGTAACGTTTCGCTGTTATGCCTGACAAATGACTGCTACTGTTCGCTAGTCACATCCTCAAGTGTCGGAGTACTTATTGTTAGAATCAAATTGCTGAGAACTTATAGTCTGATCTGTCTCATCGAAAATAAGCGTTCTTTTTTATTAAAGGGTGAAAGGAAGGATGCATGAATGACAAGGGTTTCTTCATTTTAGTCACTGTTATATTTTGGGGAATCTGGAAAAGTGGATGTAGTAAGTTATCTGACACTACTGTGTCCATTACTGTATATGTCTAGTCTAGCCTTTTGTTATGCTAGCTAAAGTTTGATATTTGATTAATCAGCATTAATAAAAGCACATTTCACACACCTTGAATGTAGTCTTAACAGTGAGATACAACTGCTGCTGGACAGTGGATGTTTGGCTTTGCATTGAATATGAATGTGGTGAGTGTTGAGAAATAACCAGTTCAGTGCATATCTAGGAAATGCATCAGTTTGGTGTTGAGCTTTAAAAACGGCACTTTGGATATGGACATCATGGGATTGCATTAATGGTTTCTGATGTTAGTCTTGACAGCACTCAATACAATACTCTCACTTAATTAAAATACGCTTTTGAACTTTTCAATACCACCAACACTGCCACCGTCAATGACTTCAGTTGAATATATGTGTGTACGTGTGTTTACGCGTGTGTACATGTCTGTGTTTGTTCTCCAGGGGCCACTGCCTCTGCACGCAAGGAGGTCATCCGAAACAAGATCCGAGCGATTGGCAAGATGGCCAGGGTATTCTCTGTGCTCAGGTAGGAGAGTCATGGGGACAGGAGGGGCAGTCAGTGGGACAGGTATATTCAGAACCCTGGGTTGCTAGATGGGTTGCTATAGATCCCAAGCTGGAGCTTCAAGATCAACTTGAGTGGTTTGTTTAGAAATAATTCGTTTTAATAATGTTTTCAATCTGGTAGTGACTGGGGAAGTCTCCTGACACTGCAAAAATACGCTGTCTACATCTATAATCCAAAATATATATATCACTTTCTAAACTTTTTGACAGCTAAAATAAAATGCATAAAACATGCTCATTAATCAAGTATCGATCTTGTGGATGTCACAGGCCAATCGTGACTAATTGCACTTTTAGGAAATGACTTACTAACAGCATAAAATGCCATTCTCCTCGATACACACGTACCTCCCCTGGCCTGGCTGCCCCTGCAGAGAGGAGAGTGAGAGTGTGCTGACGCTAAAAGGCCTGACCCCCACTGGTATGCTGCCCAGCGGAGTCCTGTCTGGAGGCAAGGAGAAGCTGCAGAATGGTGAGTGCTGGTCTCTCCCCCCCCCCTCAACCCCCACAGACCCAACATGTTACTTGCAGTACTGCCTGTTGTATACTAAACGTATGTTTACTTAAGTTCACTCTGCGTTTTCTGGAGCAAATGAACAATTCGATGGTGACAATGGACTGCTTTACCAAAAGACATTGTACTTTGCTTGAGCACCAACACGTCCTTGGATTTAGTTTGACGTGTGATGTGGTTGGTGTAAAACTGCTCAATTCTGTGTATACAATTCTTACATTAAGGTGACAACAATTTCCAACTGATTTAGAGATTGTGTGCCAGAACAAGTACTTGTACAGTATTTAAGAGTAATATAACATACGAGAAATACAAATAAAATAAATACAGATTAATGATTGTTGTTTGGAAGCTCAGGTAACCTGATTGGAGCTCAAAATACACTAAATATAGAAAGACAGTTATAGTATGCAGTCTCTTTAATTTATGGCAAGTCCATACATGATTACACCAACTCTGCAAAAAAGAACATTTGCTCCAGTCCTGATATCGGTCATTTCCAGAAGGTTAACAGGTTATTTTTTTAAATGAAAGTCTGAGCAGCCTATATGCCTTTATTAATATAATTTATTTCTGTTTACAATCTACTGGTTTATCTGAAATATTGTCTGTGTCTTCTTCTTTTCCCCATCTCTCTAGAAACTGCAGGTATATTCTACTGTATATTTTTGTCAAACAACTCGCCCTCCTATGTTAAATTCCAAATACATCAAAATGCATTAAAATGCATCAAAATCCTTAGACAACTTGTTTTACGTACATATCGGAATGTATAGCATATCATCTTTAACCATTTAGATTAGGGGAAAACTATTTCACCCGATCAATTTGTTTTAATTCTAAAATGAAAGTGCTAAACAGTTAAGAATATTTACTGTGAAATTTAAAGGGAGGGGACTGATTTAGAATTATGAAGGATGAATTGGAATTGACATAAAATGTGTAGGCAAGGAAATGTTCCTTGTCATCCACAAAGGCAGAAATCCAGATAACTTCACTCTCCTCTCTGTGGTCTCCATGTCAGATTCAGTTGACTATCCCTGATCCCTGTTCAATTGGTATGTGTTGGACAAGGATTAGTGAAGTACTTTTGTGCCAAAACAAGATTCTTTGTGACTTTACTACTGAATTATAAAGCTTTACATGGCCTGACAAAGAATAAAACTACATTTAGCAAACATACAAATTTGATAGAAATCTGTTTGCCATGAAGTTTCAAGTGGTGACATTATATCTTGATATTGATATGTCTCATGGCCAAACAAGTAGCATTAATGTTTTATTTTTGTATTCTTTCATTGTTAAACAATTTTTATGGCCTTTTCTAAAGTGCTCCACTTTGCCCAGGCTGCATCTGCTTTGGGCATTAAACACGTTTAAGGCCTGGGTTGTTGTAAGCTATCCCTTACATAGAGCTAGAGGCCATGGGTGAGGCAACACTCCTCATGGTCACCATTTGGGGCAACACCGTATCACCATAGAGACAGAGTGATGTTCAAGAGATTCCTGTCGCAGCATCAGTAGAATCACAGTCTGCAATCAGGCCTCTCTACTCAGGCAGGCTGTCATGTGCTTCTACTGTTATGTTGTACCCTTTTTTAGACTTTTTTCAGCTTCAGTGGTTGTTTGTATCACTCTTTATTATTTCATCCAAAGGGAGTTCAGTTTCTATGTGTAGAGCTAGCTCTTTAAATATGTTGTTTTAATGTCTTAATGTGTCCGATTAACTGTCCGAATAAAGTAATCCCAGTATCCCCAGTGGTAAACATGTAACTACTAACTCTTGCTTTAGAACAGAAGGATATGGTAAGTGGTAAGTAAACCTTATTGTTGTTGTTCTTTGTCTTTGACAAGGTCTGGTGTTGAGGGTGTCACAGACAATCAGGACATAATAGTTTTATCCCCTCTCGTCTCAGTTGTTCAGCTGTCATTGCATGATTACTGTAGCGGTATTTTTGTCCTGAGTTTAACACCAGTAGCTCTGTTCACCACCAGATCCTCATTAGCACCTCCTTTGTCCTTTGTCACTGTTTGTGGTCTTTGTTGACAGTAAATTTGAGTTATAATACTGATCTACTAAAAGTTACCATAAAGCAATTATCTCGCATCAAGTGAACTTCTACATGTTTGAAATGCATTACTAAGTGTGTGTGTGTTCTACTAATTGGGTCTATGATTAGAGTTGAGAGAACTCATGGGTTGTGCTGATCAACAGCACTCAACACGCCTCATGACTATGACCATAGTGACATGACCCTATGACCCCCGAGTGAGTTATTGTTTTTATGGAAAACAACAGTTACAATCTTCAGGAGATATTTTGGGATGAAGATCGTTTATATCTGGTAGATCAGTTTTCCTGAACCCAACTGGGTAAAACAGTATCTGACATAATCTGTTGAAATTTGCTTTAGATACGTTTAGTTTAGTAAATCTACAAAACGACTTGTCTTGTGTATTGGTGTTGGACTCTCTATTCTGTCTTTTCTTGGTCTCTCGTCCTGTATGTATTTTCACTTCAATGCGGTGTCCCTTCCCCCTCACTGCTGTGCTAACATCCATGTGTGTCCTTTGTCAGAACATGGAAAGTTTGAACATTTGTTTCTGCATTGACTCTTTTTTGCTGCTTAATGACTTGTTCCTCCTGGGACAAAATGAACTCTACTGTATGCTCACTTCTCTCATTCGTTTTGCAACCCCTCTTCTTCTCTTCAGCTACTATTGAGGCTATTGAGACTGACGAAGGTAAATGGGTCTGCCTTCTTCTGTTGCTCATCTGCAGTAGACAGGGGCTTCACTGGGTTTAATACATCTCGCCGTAGCGTGTATAAAGTGTGTTTTGGGCTAACAGACTGTAGCATCACAATAACCAAAGGTAAAAGCAAAAGATCAGGGGAAAAACGAATCCCACTTGTTTCAAAGGGGAACAAGCTATTTTCACAGCCCTGTGAACATACAGTGTGAACAGTTATGATGATTTTTTTTTCCTACTGGAGTACTACTATGTATGACTAAATAGTTGTTCCCCTTTAAAGCAATTGACTCTAATATTTTGTTCTCATATACTTATTAGCTTCTGATAAACCCCCCCCATCAAATTAAAATAACAATTCATTCTCCAAGGGAGGCTAATCGGATTCCCCCCCTGAAAGAAAATGACCAAAAAGAGATTGTAAAGAACAAACAACTCTACTGAACTCTAAATAGCATCGGGGTCCTGCTATTTAAGTTGGCATTGTTCGGTGATTCCTCTGAATGTCCTTAGACATCTGTAGCTAGCAATAGTTTTGATACTCTGCTTCATTTTCCATGTGATTCCTCTTTTACCCTGCCGTGTTGTGTTGTCAATGTGAGCTGCTAATAATCTGTCTGACCTGTGCTAAATCCCACGAGTATGTTGTACAATCTACCCACCTTCACCCACCACCCTTAATTTCTTTCCCAAAAAGTCGTCAAAATCCACACAAATGATCTCCTGAAAATGTAGCTGTCCTCTTACAATCTACCGAAATGCCTTTCCTTATGCACTGCACGTTTCTAGCAGGCTGAACAAGACGTTCGAGGTACCTCTCCCCACTCCTTCCTAGTTTCTCTAGACAGGAGGATAGGCTCACAGTGATGTAAAAAAATAAAATCTGGTTCTTGGGAGGTCAGAAAGGGTTCTTAATCGTTCCCAACAAGGCTAACATTTTCAAAATGCTAGTCAATTGCAAACATTTCCTTAAATATCTAACCTGTTTAATATGAGTAAATATATCTAACCTGTTTAATCTGAGGCACAGTCATTTTTGTGCATCTCATGCAAAGTGTGCACACATGACTCATCTGCAAGATTTAGAATGAATACTGTAGCTTCAGATTCATTCTTCTCGACTCTGTAGATACTGAAGAGTTTGCCCATGAAGCTATGCTTTTCTGTACTTTTTGTTTTTAATGTGTAATACACAACAATTCCTTAACATTTACAATTATTTAAGCTATATTTTATAACATGACTTTCTCGTGTAAAATGCCACTTTCTTTAGTTTTACCTTTAGATTTGAATGCATTGTATATGACCTTTCATTGTAAAATACATATTTCTAGTATATTAGAAAACTTTTGACTTCCAGCATCTATCATGCTCTTAAATAGTTCAGCAGAATCATGTAATCCTCTCTCTAGTGTGTTTATTTGCAATGGTTGTGCTGCTATTTTATTGTCAATATGACATTTTTCAGTTTGTTTGTTTATTATTTTAGATTACTCTTACTCTTTAAATTGATCACAAAAGCAAGACCCTTGACAGACAGTTCAGTAAATGTGTATTTGTCGAATCAAAGATGTCATAGATGTTAATCTAACCTGCAATAATGCCTACTAGATACCTAAACATAAATCTAATTATCATGCATTTTTTAATCATTCGTCTAGTGTTCTTGGTGGTGAAATGATTAATTAAGTAATCACCAAATATCAGTTTCTACAGTATGTACTGAACTGAACAAAAGCGAAGGCAACCCAAATATATTGATGATTATGATGTACTGTGTGTGTGCATGCGTGCGTGTTTGTGTGTTTGATCCTACTCTTTCACACTGGTGCGAAGAAATATTAAACATTCTACATCTCTGTTTTCCTAAATCCCCCCCCCCATTCCCACCATCCCCCTCTCCCCCCCCCTTCAGCCATAAAGGGCTTCTCGCCCCAGCACAAAATCACAAGCTTTGCGGAGGCCAAGGGTTTGGACCGCATCAACGAACGGATGCCCCCTCGCAGGGAAAATTCAGACGCCAGCCTCAACTCCCTCAACAAGGCCCTGTCCTCCGAGACCAACGGCACGGACGCGAAGGCCGACACCAGCAGCAGCAACATCCAGTGAACAGAACAGACGTCCTGCTGTGGAGGGTTGGCCGGCTGTGGGGTAGGAGACGGGGTCATGCCACCCCTCATACTGCAGCATGCTACAGCATAGCCATAGAAGACACAGAGGATGCCCCCATGGGTTACGTGATGATGGTGGGGCTGAGAAGCAGGGAGATCTCAGTGTACAGGGTGCAACGTCTCCAACTTGTGTTGGGACGATGCAGCACTTTCGAGTCTTTGAATATGCCTTTAAAACGTTTTTCTTTAGTAAAATCTGGTAAGGTATGGTTGGCTTTCATCTTCAGAACGGCCAAGGAATGTGCTTTATTCTGCACCACAGTGGGAATGAGAGTGAGAAATATCTCCAAGGGGAGATTATATGAGCTCCTCACTCATTTACTGGATAAGGAGCTTCTTACTAACTATTGTACGTTTACAAAAATACAGCACTAAACAGCATCAAACTAATTTTTGACATATAAAGGTGTACAAACTAAATAAGGACTATTTATTGATTACTTTTTTCCTACTCTTATAAAATAGCTCTGAGTTGAATTAGGCAGTCTTAAAGAGAATGTTGCAACATTGTTGAAATGCCAAAAAATGTTATATGATTTTGTACAGTTTATGCTTACCTCAGGTTTATTTGGTGTGTGCGTTAACAGGATTATATGTTTAATGGCTAATCGACTTGGTAAAAAATACCTATTTTCTTGGAGCTTCATAACTGGAATTTATGTTTATCTATAGCCTACAGATGTTTTTGTTTTCATTCTTTGAGGAGTGGGATATAGATTTATTGTGGCTTGCTGGAACTCTTGCTGGAGTGTTATTTTTTTCTCTTTAAGTATTGCAAACAAAGTAAACAAACAAAAAAGCAATTTGTTTAGAAAAGTAAACGTGTCTGCCTATGCATGTTTTATAAAATCCGTAAAATGGGAACGTAAAATGGAATTTCATAATTTTGAAATGTACTGTGCTTTCAAGAATATTTACTGGAAACCTGCATTCTTTTAAGTAATACCATGATAATACTTTACACCTTCAACCACTCTTGAAATTAAAGCATTTAACTATATGAGATGAGGAATCATTTTTAAAATACACTTGAAAGTGCACACAGTCCAGTTTAGCATGATTGAGTATTCCTGTGAGGTATGTAATTACATGTAAAACTGACGCATGAGCTGTTATGTCACATAATGGTTTAGGAATGTTTGTTCTGTTTTGTAAGTATGCCACAAAGTGTATTATTATTAGCAGAATTATTTAAAAATGGAAATTATCATTATTTATTATCGTTATTACTATAATAATAATGATAAATAGTCATAATAACAATGATACATGTTATTAGTTATCATGATTATTTAATGTGTTATTTGAAACTCTGCTCTTGTATATCAATTACGAATTTGATACTGCTCGATACTTAAAGGAAAAACGAAACTCCATCAACCTTTTTTACTAACTGCTTAAGTGCCCGAGTAATTCACTGCACAACATGAAGCCTTGCTTTTCTAGTCTTCAAAAATGTTAGCAGATGAAGCATGCGCCTGCAACTATGAAAAAGTATTTTATATTGCTGTTCAGTAAAGATGCATGAAATGAAATTTAATAAAAATGTTTGCGAGTGTACTATAGCCAGGCTTGCCTACTCTCTGGTTTTCAAGTCTGGAAATCAAAACATTTTAAACTGTGTAAACATAAAAAAATAAAATGTACAACAGTATGAATACAATTGATGTGCATTTTATCCATTTTGTTATTAAAGAAGATCCTAGATATACGTATAAATTTAAATATATTCGTAATGTTTTTGATTGTTAGACCTAGCAAAAAAAGGAGGGGAAACTAGGGTCCTCCTCTTGTTGTGAA
Source organism: Mallotus villosus (assembly GCA_903064625.1). NCBI lineage: Eukaryota > Metazoa > Chordata > Actinopteri > Osmeriformes > Salangidae > Mallotus > Mallotus villosus. Next base: position 264,079 of record CAEFZP010005126.1, read on the forward strand.
GGAAGTGACAGAACAGGCACCAAAGGACTGGAGCCTGGCCACCCCTCACACTGCTGGGCCAGACGCTTCTGAAGAAAGACACAGCACTCTGAAATTGGAGGGAATTGCTCCAGTAGGCAGTAAACACCATGAAGACTTTCAGGACAGTCGTCCTCTTCTTAGCCACAATTCAGCTCATCACAACAGGTAAGAAACTAATAACAACCTTCAACCTTCAAACCTAGCCCGAAATACATGGTAAAGCACATACATGTTTTTCTTTTAGCACATACTCAAATACCATAGATAAACTAGTGTAATACAACCAGTTGAAGGATCTCTGGTGGTACTAAAGGAAGCCACAAGTTAACATATTTGACAAAGGCCCATTAATGAGTCCAAGTTTATCCAGATCAGTGTTACTTGTTTGCATCCTTACATTGTTTTCGGCAGGTTTTCACATTTTACAATTCTTATGAATAATTCTAATGCAATGCAATTATCTGTGCTACATACAGGCCCCCTTTTGAATAAGATAATTGCAGTAAAAGGATGGTCATGTTAACTGAGAAATGTTTCCTGTCTGAAATCTTCAATAAAATGTTGTTGTCATGGTGTGAAGGCACAGACTGCAGGCAAAAACAATTGGGAAAGTTTTGTGTATGGACACTGTGTCCAGCTTTCAAATGGTCTGAAAGCAATGAGTTAGGGTTAATGAATCATAACTTTTAACGTTTGATTTAGATTATAAATGTGAGTCAAATCTTTATATGTAGTGATTAAGTTTGCTGAGAAAGTCAGTGACTTTACCTGCATTTCTCGCTCAGTTTGTGGCATAATGCTAAAACAAAAACGGTTTTTTGAAAGTTTTCGTTTCAATTATTACAGGGCCAATCTGAAGAGGGCTGAATCTGTTGTGGAGTATTACTGCATTCTGAATAATCCTGCACTATAAATCAAATCTCTGATTTGTGTCCTAGGTTGAATGAAAAGACAGTTCAAACCCAGTAACCTTGTCCAACACAAACTACAGAGCACAGGAAAATTGTATTTGGCCTTTGGCAGCAGCGGTCAAGGGACAACAATAGACTGTGGTAGACAGGATAGGTCTGGACTAAGCAGAGGATATCCATTTGAAAAGAAATGTGTGGCAGGAAAGCAGACCCATATTTCTTGTCATAGCAAGTAAAACATATTCTAACGTAGGATGGATGTGAGTGTTTTTAACCATAGGCCTGTTTTGAATGTATATGCCATGCTGTCTAAAAGGGTACATGGGTACGGAACAGTTTTATAAAAGTAATCTTTACGAAGTTAGGTGATTTTGAGACAAAATCTGCAGACCAATCTTAAAGAGACAAGCACCGTTATCTTAAAGCAATACTTGTACAGCACATCCTGAAGACGATGGTTTTTCAGATGGTCACCATCTAAAAGGCCTTTGGTGAAAGGAGATTCTGCCCCCATCTGACGCTTCACTTCAACAAATCCTTACATCTTTCCCCATCCCTCTACCTCAAACACATTGGTTTAGGGCAGTGACACTTATAAAGGCAGATAACACAAACATGTACCATTCCAATAGAACCTTAAGGAAAAACAGTGCAATGACCAACCAGGGCATTGTAAAATCATAATTATAATAATTATAATAATAGTAATTATTATTATTATTATACATGTTTGGCAGCATATCTGCATCATTTTCAGATGGCACATCCCACGCTCACCCAGTCCTATGGCAGCAGGGAAAGTCCATAGAAAACCACTGTTCTGACGATGTGGCATAAGGGATCTATTTACTTCCCTGTCCTAGTGGAAAGTATGAGGGAACAGAGCATATTAACCTGAGCTTACATGGAATTTCCATGCATGGAATACAGTCAGTGACATGTACATTCCTGTGCTACCAATAGGAGCGAAAACAAGTCAGAAGACAAAAATCTAGGAATGTCCCCTTTCTTATTTCATTGAATTCACACAAGTTTTATTTGGCACACAGTTCTCTCAGATGATCCAGATCCACCTACAGCTACAGCTAAAGCTACACCTCCACCTCCACCTCTAAGTAGGTATCACTAGCTACATTTACCTTAATCCATGATTACTGAAGTATTTCTCTGTTTACTCAAATTGTTGTATTGTAGACTTTTCTCATCTAAATGGTTACAATGTCAACTTTATAATCATACCTGGCACATGTTCTGTAATATCTGTAACCTACTAGAGACTTGAGGGTGAGGTCATTTCATTGACCTTTTATTTTTATCAGGGCAGCAAGTCTTATTGCCTGCCCAGGTGGAGGCCTTTGAAGTAAGCACTGGTTGTTCATTCGGAAACGGAATGGGGAAGCTCAGTGGCTGGTTTGCTTTATGAACCAAAGCTAGATCTCCACCAAATCCTGTAAATAATGTTTATAAATGTTAATATAGATCCTTTATATTCTAACAGCAACTACTGTGGCTACTCCTGTCACCACCATCAGTAAACAAACTCCTTCTACTACTAAACCTGCTGTTGCCGGGGAGATAAATCCCACAACAGGTCAGTGAGTCTTATGTTTACGCAAATGTATCCGTGTTACTGTATCAATCTACTACTAACTGGGGCTGCTTGTGGATGTCGATGCAGAGACAGTGACATTGCATCGTATAAAGCAGTGGGCTTCAACCCTGGTCCTTGGGGCCCACTTTCCTGTATGTTGTAGATGTTTCCTTTCTCAAACACTGATTCAAATGAATAGGTCCATATCAGGCTTTCGCAGAGCTTGATGACAACCCATTCATTTGAATCAGGTTTGTTGGAGCAGAGAAACATCTAGAACATACAGGCCTCTTGCTATCCTCAGCTAACTGCCTAACACAGCCGCCTCACTAGTCATGTTCCAGAGATCTGTTCTGTATTGAGGTTATGGGGTGGGTTGACCAAGAGAAGAAAATGACAATACAAAAAGAGATACAGAACCTAGAATCACAAATCATAGAAATGTAATGATGGTGACCTAAGCCTCCAGGTCTCTGTTTCCAGTAAAGGAAAGTGCATCTGCTACAACTGTTATCACCAAGACAACACAGCTGCCCTCTGCATCGTCCATGCCATCGTCTAGTGGGCGTGACAATGATACTATTGAAAGTAAGTAACTTTAATCTGAGGGGTTACTAGTTGTCAACAGGCCCAATGTTTTTGGATGTGAAAATGCAATTTTGAGTCATTTTTGACAAGAGAAATGTCGCTTACTGGTAAACTTTCCCAAGATACATTTAGTAGATGTATTTAGTTACCTCTGGAGAGAGTAATGTGTTAGTTTTACCAGAAGTACCAAACCAGTGCATTCATTCTTCTCGGCAGCAACAACTCAAACAGAACAGAGAGCCAGCAGCTCATCTCAGACTCCCACACCAACCCCCGTTAAGACTGATGCCGTGCCAACAAAAAAAAATGAAGATCCTGGTACAACCATCCCAAGTACCACAGGTAGGAAAGTCCATGAATGTATCAAGACTGTATCACTGTTGAATATTTAGGGTTAATGCCTGAGATTGGGTCAACCTTGACTGGTACCTTGGATGAGAGTGTCTGATGTTAAGTACCGAAACACACAATGACCCCAATGTTATATAACTGGGATGTGTTTACAAGCAACGATAGATATATTAATCCTAATTTCTGTACACTATATTCATGTACAGTCTTCTTTCACCAGGAGGCTCACATAACCTGACTCATAGCTCAAAGGAAGGTAAGAATTTACTTATCTTATTGGACATTTATCCAATTTCTGAATCTGATTTTGGTTTCATAAAATGATAATTTCTTTACAGTAGGTCCAACCCAGAACCCAAATCATGATGGTAGGTCTACTTCCTGTTTCATATTCACTAGCTCTGGCCAATAAACACATCAGACACACATTAAGCTAATAAAATTAACAGTGAAATAATATACAATTCCCAGCTGTTCTGTTTTGCCATTTCAACTTCTCATATAAAGAGGCCGCTTTTTATTTATATTTGTTGTTAGTAGTTTGTCACCTCTCCAGCAGAATACTTGCTCTATATGTTTACCATTTATGTTTAAAACACTATAGTGTTGCAAGTAAAGAAATAGTGAATGGGTGCTAAGTTGACTTGTAAGCAGGATCCACCTTTGACTTTCCTCAGGTAACAAACTCCTGTGGGTTCTGCTACCAGTCCTGGGCGTCGCCGTTGCTGCTGTCATCTTCTTTCTCAAATTCAGATGCATGAAGGTCCACGACCACACAGGTATTGCTGAATATAACAGTGTGGCCCCACAGCGGGTGTTGGTCAACTGATCCATAATCATATGCTGTCAGTTAACTGCGACATTGACTGTTTTCTGCTTGTTTTTCCCTTTTCAGAGATGAATGATCAGGAACATGAGAAGTGAGTATCCTGAGTAAATCAGAAGTGTATTACCGGTACATAAACGGAAGCTACTACGATCCATAGAACTTTGGATTGCACTGGATTACACCTGAATTTCACTGCAATTTAGTGTTAATCAGTTGTGAGTTAACATTGAAGTAAAGGCTCTTTTTAAAATGTAAATAGTATCATAGTCTTCATATTATTTATTTTAGAAGTGATAACACACTAACTATGAATGTCAATATACTGTAAGTATTTATGAGCTCATATCCGTCTCTCTCTCTTTGCTTTAAATGTAGCGCCTCTTACCAAAGTAGGCCTGACAGCAGCAAAGATGGTGTCATGCTTCTTGGGGTCAAGTCATCAGGAGGAGAGGTCAATGGTAAGTTTTGAACCCATCATTCAGAGGCAGCCTCGTACACATTTTGAACGCTGTTTTACATAACGGATGTCAATAAATGCAGATGCCACAACCTCATATAGCTTGTAAGAGGTACTGAGCTCCCATTGATATTAACCACTCAGACCCCTGCTCACAAAGTATGGACAGAACATATTATTATATAAAGAAAGTAAAACACAGAAGAATGTTCATTTCATTGAGAATACATCTTTATAAAAAGTAACATGAATTTATTTAGGTCAAATGTATGAAGAGATAATATATAAAGTATATAACATAACATAATAAAATAAGCAATCCTATATAAAATAACGGATGCATTTTCAATGCTTCCTTTTAGAGTGGTGTTTTAGTATGCCTTTGCTTTTATTTGTCATTTTAAACCTTACTTTTCAACCGTTGTTTCAGACCTTTACTGATATTCTCTTACCACATTCCATCGTGGACAACTACTTTAACAAGGTGTAAACTTGTTCTCATTCCCAGAAGGTCTGAAGCATTTAACATTGTGCACGTCCCATTATGGTCCATAGTTTTACAGAGTTAGGAGAAGGTGTTTCCTGTGATTTTGCTTTCCCCACCCTTCATAGACCAGCAGGAGATGAAAGATTGGGACTTCCTTACATAAACACAGATTATTCTGGACAAGGCCTATTGTGTGTCCAAGTGAATGTGGCCCAGGCTCGGTGTGCATGCACCCCCAAAACCCCCGACTTCCTCATCTATTAGTGTAGAGCACTTGGCTCTTTCGCAAGGCGGAAATTTGGTCAGTGTTTAGGAATTGTGCTGAGAAGAAGGTTGGGTTGTGACCGGATATCTAATGTTCATATTGATTTTGTTTTTCAACCTTTTTCTTATATCTTATGTAATATGTTAATGTTATGTTTCACCTTACGGTAATTAACATATTCACGTGCATCCTTTATTCTACCTTTACAGTACATTAAGGTTTCATTAGTTGCTATGCAACTACATAGCAATACATATAGTAACAATATTGTCGGTACAAAGGAACTGCTAGTTTAAACTTGATTATGGTTTAGCGATACAAGTTATTGCAAGTGAAACTTGATATGGGCAGGTTGGTCTCTACAGGGTTAAATGGGCGTTAACATTGATCTAGTTTTGATAACACAATGTTCAACTGCTCCTTCACAACATTTACTGTGCCTCCTTATGTATTAACCTATACTGCTAACACTTCAATTACATTGCAATTCCTATGAACCTATGTTTTGCTATGTAGTTACATGCGAATGTAACCTTACTGTAAAGTGTTGTCAAATGCTGAGCACATACATGACAAACATGCAAAGTATGCATGTTAGAAGGAAGCTATAAATGAACACTATCCTCCTGAAATAACCCACAGGAAACAGGGACTGCCTTATCAGCGTGTCCTGAAGGCTATTCCATATGGATGGCCCCCACGCACAAGCCAGTTGAATGTTTTAACTGAAGAGTGCCAACCATGGCTGTCCTGTGAGAGTCAATACTGCCATCTAGTGTTGAACTCTTTAATCAGAAATCACATGCAACAATGTGTTTGTTATACGTGAAATGTAAAGTGAACTGTAAAGTATAAATGAAATGTATGAAATATTAAGATTAATTTTATGTTTTTCAGCTGTTGCAAGATAATACGGGAGGCTGTCACTGAAAAAAATGGAAATAGTACAACTGGAAAACTACAACATTAGCGCTCACATAGAAATATGGCATCAAGCATGATTGTGGTTGGTAAATGTAAAAGATGACTGCAGAAAGAATTAATTTAAGAAAATTAATTGGTTATACGAAAAGGTTGTAGGGTACGGTGGCCCTGAAGTGCAAAACACCCCCCCCTAATATGAGTGCATCCCAAATGAAAACACTGTAACTCAACGTTTAAAAACCTGTTCCATAGGGCTGCGCTTTACCGTCGCCGTCTAGTGGTTTACTGTAAAAAATGCACTTGTAATTCACACTTTAAACCACTAGATGGCGGAATTGAAGGGCAGCCCAATGGCGCTGTCGAAAATGTGCCCTTTAACACGCAATTTATACTTTTGCATAAGTAAGCTAGGCCTACTTGCTACCTGCTTCGATAGCTAAACTGTCCTGGTGCACGTAACTATGTCAGGCTATTGCATTTCGTACTTCTGTCGATCAATTTCTTATTCCCTGTTAGTTACTGCATCCATCCAGCGACGAAAGTGTTGAGGGGCACTGTTTCGACAGCGCCATTGGGAAAAGAACTAATGGCAGTAGCCTATAGAAAGAACCAATGGCAGTATAGAAAGAACCAATTGCAGTATAGAAAAGAACCAATGGCAGTAGCCTGTAGAAAGAACCAATGGCAGTATAGAAAGAACCAATGGCAGTATAGAAAAGAACCAATGGCAGTAGCCTGTAGAAAGAACCAATGGCAGTATAGAAAGAACCAATGGCAGTATAGAAAAGAACCAATGGCAGTAGCCTATAGAAAGAACCAATGGCAGTATAGAAAAACCCAAAGGCAACAGTGTTGAAGAATAGCAAGTGTCAGCTCCTTCATCTGTGATCTTCACTTCACACACATGGTAAAAAGCTTCAGTATTGCATCCCTGAGAAATAAACAGAACAGAAAATGATTGTATATATTAAAATAATATTTGTAGTTCAGTAGAATAGAACAGAAAATGTAATAGTTCTCACAGTAAACCACTAGATGGCGATGGTAAAGTGCAGTCCTATGGCGCTGTCGAAAAAGTGCCCCTTAACACGCAATTTATACTTTTGCATAAGTAGGCCTACTTGCTACCTGCTTCGATAGTTTAACAACTGTCCTGGTGCACGTAACTCTGTCAGGCTATTGCCTTTCGTAGTACTTGTGTCGATCAATTTCTTATTCCCTGTTAGTTACTGCATCCATTCAGCGACAAGCATTTCCGATTAATTTGAGTTAATGTAATGTGGTTTTGAGTTATGTTATGTCGTTCTCCATTTGGAGGAGCGTGTCTTTGTATTGGGGGGAGGTGAGCAAGTCATCTTATTTGGGGGGAGTTGACTCGTATTTGAGGGGATTGTTTTCATTTGGGGATGCACTCATATTAGGGGGTGTGTTTTGCACTTCAAGGCCACCGTAGTAGGGCCTGTATAATTAAAATAAAGCTTCAATAAATTATCTTTGCAATGTTTGTTGTTATTATAATGTTATACCCCTTGCCAAGCCAGGTAGAAAAAGTGAAGTAATGGTATAAGCGAAACATGGTATGATTGAGAAGGGTTAGTTTCTCTAAGGGTTAGTTTAGTGTAGCCTATAACTATTTGAAGTATGGGCAGAAGTATTAAGATGTATAGACGTGTAAATAAGTGATAAAATAATTTACATATATATCAAGGTATATCAAGATATATGGAGACAATCATAAAAAAGATATAGTGACCTAACCTAGTAGTCATCAACCATGACCCGGAAGTATTCCCTTTGTGTGTGTTTGTTGCGATATATCGATGGAAGTAATTTTTCTAGTTAGCTAGCTAAGATGGCGGAAGAACAGAAGGAAAAATCACAGGGAGACATCGAGGGTAAGTAAATGAACAACAGATTAACTTTAATGACATATATTATACAGGCATTGATTGATGTCTAGCTGTTATTGTTTATTGTTGTGTACTTAAATTGTGACAGCACAAGAAGAGGATGTTGCAATAATGTGTTCCCAACAGGGAACGAACTGATGAAAATTAAACGCTTACGCTTGCTAGCTAGCTAGCTAACAATGTTAGCAGCCCAGCATTTAGCCCAGTTTTTAGGAATCAATTGAGATAGTTACAGCTACCCAGTTAGCCAACCAATTGTCTGTTCACACAGAGGTATATGACCCTTGCTGGAGCATACATGGCTGAAGTTTATGTCAGGGAGTTAGCTGAGCTGTAGCTAGCCCTACAGATTGTATTTGATTTGGCTAGCTGGTACAAAGCGCTGGCTTTTCACAGTCAGTGGGTTAGCTAGCTAACTACAGTAGATACTCTCGTTGTCAGAGGTCTGTTTTCACGACGTTTGAGTCGACCTTTCTGTGTAGGTAACAAGTAGTCTCTACTCTAGCATTCGACATTTGTTACAGTTAGGAATGCAGCATGCGGGTAGGGTATCCGTACCGTCGATGTTACCCGTAGTAGCTCGCTAGCTATCAGCCTAGCTTAGTAGCTAGCAAACTTATTATGTATCTGCGACAGGAGATAAATTAGGCATTTTGTGACTAACCATTACAATTTAACCAACGTTAAGACCCTAGCTGGTATAACCTAGTCCACATCTTGCTTCTTCAACGTTTTTCTGTCCATCTATAGGTTTATTTTACCCAAGATAATACATAACTTGTTTTAGTTAGTATGTCAGTTTTGGTTTGTGTGATTACAATAGCCTGACAAACAACATCGCCACTAGGTAGCTTAGGTGGTTGGGTAATACTTTCTAAGGTTTAGTAGCAACCCTAATAGTTTAACCCTGCTAGGCAAAGATTAATTTGACCCCTTTCCCTTTTACAGCAGGAGTGAACTGCCTTGCTTATGACGAAGCCATCATTGCTCAACAGGACCGAATTCAGCAGGAGGTGAGATGTTGTGTTCATGGAATCCTTTGTATTCTATTATTGGCAATTTTATGGTCCTCTTCACTTTGCTTTTATATGAGTTGATTCACATTTTTAAATGATTGACATACATGTGTAATGCGGTATGACATACAGATTGACTAACTAAGATAAAACAGAAACACACATTTTTGCCCCAGAATGTAAAATCCAGCAGATAAAGCATTATATTGGTGGCTTAGGCTCATCTGTCCAGCCGAGCCTCAGGAGCTTCGGTGTCATTTTGATTCAGCTGTCATTGACTCCTTGGGGCATCATTCTAAACATTTAGTTAGAAACGTTTTTTTCCAAATGAGGAATATTTCCCAATTAATAACAGTAGTGTCAAAGGGTGAATTGCAGATGATTATTCAAGTTTTTTTCTCCTCTCGCTTAGATTAGTTTTTTACCTGTTTGAATAAGAAGGAGCTATTTAAAATGTTCCTGTATTCTTAATTTCTAGTGCGATATTGCATTTTGTTGTGAAGCACTTGGGGATTTTTATCTGCGAGAGTTGCTTTACAAATACACTTTACTTGCTTGCACATTTGGTCTGTTTTTCTTTTTTTGACCTTTCTGTCTCACATTAAGCAGTACTCTTTATTGGTGTCTAGCTAGCTGCTTAATGTACACACGTCCATTTTCATTCTTGCTTGGTTACCGCTGCAAATTCTAAATGTTCTAAATGCAGCTCCTCTCCCATATCACTCATCCGCGGACAATTTAGTTAGCCCCAAAACATGTATGAGTTCTATGTAGTGTTACTATTCCAAAACGGTCTTAAAAGGTCCGTATTTAAATCTTAAGTCGTTTGACAACTTTGCTGTAGTGTGAAATAACAACACCAACTGTTTTGCTTCAGATTTTTCCAAAATGTTTTCCTTTTCCGTCACTTTTTATGGGAATACTAGATGAATCAAATGATCCCAACCACAAAACAGAACCATTTACCTGCTTTTCTTAATGTTGAACAATCATTCTCTCTGTGTCTTCAGATTGCCACCAGTAACCCGTTAGTGTCAGCCAGACAGGAGCTGTCAGTGCTGCAAAGAGAGTACGCCCAGGACGACAGCATCTATCAGCTGAAGATCAAGGTTGGTCCCGCCGCCGAGTCTGACGGCCATCACAACGTCTCCACCACTCAATCACAACTGTTGGTTGTCAACGCTGATCGGCCATTGTTTTTGTTTCCCCCCTAGGATTTACACAAAAAATATTCCTACATTCGCAAGACGCGTCCAGATGGAAACTGCTTCTACAGAGCCTTCGGCTTCTCGCATCTCGAATCACTTCTGGACGACAGCAAAGAACTGCAGAGGTTTGCTTTATTTAATACAGGAAGACAAACACACAGGGAACTTAACTTGTCCAATTGATACAGAACAAAATATTTGACAAAATATACTGATATACAATTTTATTGACCCCACTAGGGGAAATTTGTTTGTAGACAGGTATTAAAACACATTCAATCCATCATAAAATACTACATAAACAGCATACCTGACACCACACAATACAGTACAAACTTAGATGTTTATAATTCTGTAAATGTCTTTATAAAATGTTTACAGGAGTATATATTTGATATATAATTTACATATGATGTGTAATATATTGATGTAATTCAATCTAAAGGTTTATTGGAGGTTGTCGGCTAATAAAGTTGAAAGTGTAGACGCCCTCCTTTGGAGAGCTATAGTGCGGAGTTGTCATTGGCTGTGACATGTAAGAGGATAGGAATGCAGTCCATCCCAAGCTTGAGTGGTCTGCAGGGTGATGTTTGTAGGGTAGCTATGCACAAGAGGGCCCTTATCAGGAACCAACTATGGTCTAAAAGAGGTAGAAGGGCCAGTCACCCCTTGACTGCCAAGTATCAGATTTATATTTCATACATGAAGTTACAGTATGTAATAGTTCCCAACACTGAAGTCAAAACATTCCTTTTTCAGAAGTGGCTGGAGCTAATGACTGACTCCAATGTTTCTACAGGTTTAAAGCTGTGGCAGCAAAAAGCAAACTGGATCTGGTGAACGAGGGTTTCACAGAGTTCACCATTGAAGACTTTCACAATACAGTGAGTTTTTGCAATCCTTCACAAACATGAATGAGCAACAGACTGAACATGGATTTGACTGTCCCAACTCCTCCCCCCAGTTCATGGACCTGATCGAGTTGTGTGAGAAGCAGCCAGGACTGACGGAGCTGCTGGGCTCCTTCAACGACCAGAACGTGTCGGACTACGTGGTGGTGTACCTGCGGCTGCTCACCTCAGGGTACCTGCAGAGGGAGCATGGCTTCTTCCAGCACTTCATCGAGGGTGGACGCTCCGTCAAGGAGTTCTGTCAGCAGGTGAGTGTCATGTAGGGCAGGGGGGTCAGGGGGGTAACTTAGTACCTGGGGGGGGGGAGGGACGGGGTGGGGTGGGTTCCCCGGGGGACCCCCCCGCCCCCCCTCCTCCCCGAGGGTAACCTAGAGGGGGGGCCGTCAGATTTTCAACAAAAAAAAATGGAAATGCGGCATGATCATTTGTCCTCTCTGTTCACAGGAAGTGGAGCCCATGTCTAAAGAGAGCGACCACATCCACATCATCGCCTTAGCTCAGGCCCTCGACGTGTCCATCCTGGTGGAGTACATGGACAGAGGTGAAGGTGGGACAGTCAACCACCACGTATTCCCAGAGGGCAGCGAGCCTCGCGTCTTCCTTCTTTACAGACCCGGCCACTATGACATCCTGTACAAATAGGATCTTGCTTTCCCCCCCCTCGCTCTCTCACCTTCCCACTGTTTAGGCAGTGGGGAACATACCGCCATGTTGACGTAAACATTACTGTACTATGAATAAAGTATGGCATCTGAGGATAAAAAAAATGATCAGTCACCTTCACTCCAATCTTCCTCCACATCACAGAACATACATGAATAAAAAAAAACAAAAAGTGACTCCAGGCATTTAGAGTTGTACAGTTTTTCTTTTGTGGTTGTACATGTTATCAACTTGCTTTTTGTTGGTTTCTTTCCTTTGTTACACTGCGTTTTATTAAAGGGATTTACATGTTATGTCCAATGTAAATGTGTGGGTCTGTAATGCATTCTGCATAGTCTGCTGGAACTTTCCTGCAGTTCTAATGACTGGCTCTCCTATCAGTACCTGGCTGAGGTCATGGACTGGAGCAGTGGTCTTCAACCCTGGTCCTCAGGGATGACTGCTCTGTATGTTAAGATATGTTCCTGATTCAAATGAACAGGGAAACATCTAAAACATGTGTTACTTGAGGACCAGGGTTGAAGACCACTAGAACAGCAGTGGTTGTTTAGACTGTCAGGACTCTCTCCTGCTGGTCCTGACCTCAAGATATGCCTCGTCTTAAACCCTACCAGTGTGGTCACCTGAAAGTCAGCAAGGTCCGTGACACTGCCTCAAAAGTCAGTCATCAATCTCTCTTCACTACTAAAAGACAGCACAAGACCCTAACCCTCATCATGTCAGGCTAATCTGGAGCCACAGAATAACGAGACACCACATCATTCAGTAGGCTTTTATTGACCAAATGGCTCAATTAAATCAACAAGTTGCTAAATTAATAATCTATTCTCATTTCAAGACAAACAGTGTTTAAATTCATGATAATTCACCGATTGCTTGCTTAATAATGACAGCTGGGGGACAGAACAATAAAATGTAATGGGCTTCAGTTACGCAAAACAACATTCAACTGCCTCACAGTTGCTAGTATGATTAAGATAACTTAGTGCAGAGGCAAATGACAACATGGGAGGCACAACGACAGCTTCCATAATAGAGGGTTAATATCTTCAACCTAATCACTTAAGGCAAAACGTCTTCATCAACTTGACAACATACACAGCATTGGCAAAGTCTTTTCTGTATCCTCTGGCATTGACAGTGAATCCCAGCCTTCACTAACAGGGCTGTTTTGGGTTGTTGTTGTTGACAACTGGGAGTAAACTGAGCGTAGCTCTCGACCTCTAAAATAAAACACTGAAGATCAGAGTTGAAATGGATGAAAATGACAGCCAACAGACAACAGGGTACAGCCAAACTGGAGAGGCTGGTGTGGAATTGCTACCAATCTTTATTGGGGGGGGGAGGGAGGGATGGAGGCTAATGCAGCAATGTTGAGGTAGGGCAATGGGGTTTCTGTTTAGGTCTACAGTGTTCTGGGTCACCAGACTACCATATCCAATGATCAAAGTGTTGCCATGAAAATAATGAAGGCAATATAAATGTGTGCAGGACCAGGCCTCCTCTTGTCCTGACCTTACCCCTAAGCCAGGATTAGCGCCAATTAATGATCCCTAACCCAAATCATAAAGACAGGAGCCAGGATGCTCATCCAGCCTCATAACAATTCCATGTGCGTGTTTAGTATGGCTTGCCTTGTCAAAAGGGTCTAGTCGGCAGACATCTTGCGGATCATGTAGTTGAGGATGCCTCCATGGTGGAAGTACGTCATCTCGACATCTGTGTCAAACCTCATCCGGACCTGGAATGTTTTGCCGGAGTCGAGCTGTGATTGGGACACACGGACGAGGGGCTTGTTAGGAGAGACACGGGTCAGTCATTGGTTGAGCTTCCAATGCAGTCCCAGTACAGGAACCCTTCCTTACTACCATGACAACAAGTATCAACGCATAGCATACAGAACCCATCAACACCGTTGTGAATATGAATTTGGACTGTTTTAGTCACAAAGCCTAAAGCACTTCCAACTGGAACATGGAAGTACCGTACCACAACGCTAACCCTCCTCCTGGGAGTACTGTACCTTAACAGTGACCGTCATCCTGGGGAGGGGCTTCTCTGGGAAGACCACGGTGTAGCGCTCCTTGCCGGTCAGTCCCAGGCTGTCTGCGGTGTCTCCGGGCAGGTACTCCAGGGGGATGACCCCCATGCCCACCAGGTTGCTGCGGTGGATCCTCTCATAGCTCTCCGCCAGGACGGCCTTCACACCCTGGGGAGGCAGGAACAGCACAAGATGCTCAGTTTCAAGGCCAAAAACCTGCTGAGTGAATGAACAGTTGCAGACCCAAAGCCCTGGGTGTGTGGGAGGCGTACCAGCAGGAAGGGCCCTTTGGCGGCCCAGTCTCTGGAGCTGCCCGAGCCGTACTCCTTCCCCGCCAGGATGAGCAGAGGGGTGCCGGTCTCCTTGTACTTCTCGGCAGCGTCAAACACGTCCAGCTGGCACAGAAAACAGCAGGAAGTCAGTGAAACGTTGGTCCAGCGAGTGGGAGCGTTTCCTGGGCGCTGGGACAGTTGGGGGGGTTAGGGTGTGTCTTACCATCTCTCCAGAGGGGATGTGCAGGGTGCGTGGTGCTTGCTTGTTGACGAACTTGTTGAATAGACGGATGTTGGCGAACGTGCCCCGGGCCATCACGGCATCGTTGCCACGGCGAGAGCCGTAGGAGTTGAAGTCGCGAGGGTTCAGTCTGCACAGAGAGACGCATTAAGACCTTATATTCAACTTTCAACAACAAAACTTAACATGAAGGTGGTCCTAAATAAACCATTCAATGGATCCCAAAAATGTCACTAAAGTATTTATCCATAGGATTTTAACTACACACAAACACATTCCAAGGTGCATATAACGTAGTAGCTGCCTCACCCCCTGGTGGTCAGGTAGCGAGCTGCAGGGCTCGTTCTGGCGATGTTGCCCGCAGGGGAGATGTGGTCTGTGGTCACGGAGTCCCCAAAGTTCAGCAGCACGTGGGCGTCGGTTATGGATTTCATGGAAGCCAGCTCCTTGGTCTGGGCACAGCGAAGGGAGAGAGGAAGAGAGAGACGCTGTAGAATATTGTCTGTGTGACTGTGCTAGGAAAGTCAGGCACAAGAACACAATGTTTCTGTACCAGGCCATGGAAGAAAGGGGGGGACTTGATGTAGGTGGACTTGGGGTCCCAGGGGTACAGCTTGTCCGAGGGGGCGTCCAGGGCGTTCCAGCGTTCGTTCACCTTCTGCAAGAGGGACAAGAATCAGTCCGCTTGAAATCACCTTGGCAACATCTGAAATCGAGGAAAAGGGGAAGGACCAAAAGAGCTGACCTCAATCTTCTCGTAGACTTCTTTGAACATGGATGGAATGACAAACTCCCGCTCGACGGCCTGGATCTCCTGTCTCGTGGGCCAGATGTCCCTCAGGAAGACCGCCTTCCCTTCTTTGTTCATAGCTAGAACCCCACCAGAGCAAGCCACATTAAAACTGCTACTTAACTACTTAACCTATGTTAAACAGCATTTATTATTTCCACATCAGGGCATACATAAGCCTGTACTTACCGATGGGTTCTTTGTCAAAGTCGATCCTCACAGTACCAGCGATGGCGTACGCGATGACTAGAGGCGGAGAGGCCAAATAATTGGCTCTGGTATTAGGGTGGACCCGCCCCTCAAAGTTCCTGTTGCCCGATAGGACGCCAGCCGCAACCAGATCTCCCTAGAAGAGGCCAGGCAGTGAAGTGGTCAACAACAGGTTTATATACCCCGTCACAAGAAAGTACATTTAATGTCTACATATATTTAAGATGTTATTATTTCGCAAATACCTGAGTGATAGCCTCTACCACAGGTTCTGGGAGAGGTCCACTGTTTCCTATACACGTCATGCAGCCATAGCCAACCACCTCAAACCTAAGAGACACAGAGAGGTGTTTATGTTCTTGGAAGACCCACCCAGTGGTCCTGATCCTGCCGACCTTAACCCAACACATCCCGTTCCCACAACCACGTTTTGGCCAGACGTGGAACGCATGTGTGGTGAGTGTGTGAGACCTACCCAAGCTGGGAGAGGTAGTCCATCACTCCACTCTCCTTCAGGTAGTAGGTGACCACACCGCTGCCCGGCGACAAGCTGGTTTTGATGTACGGCTTCACACTCAGCCCACATTCTATGGCCTTCTTAGCTAGCAGCCCTGGAAGGAAGGCAATGCAACAAGGGGTTAAAAGATGAGGGGGGGGGGATTTTGGGAAAGGTCACGTGTGTAGATTAGAATGAAGTTGTTTCTTTTCAATTCAAGTGTTAAAACACTTGGCCCTTGTCTTGGTTCTGTAGCAGTAGTAACATGAGGTGTAATGATGGTGTTGCGTACCGGCCCCCAGCATGACCGAGGGGTTGCTGGTGTTGGTGCAGCTGGTGATGGCTGCGATGACCACGGACCCGTGGGAGAGGGAGTACTCTTTGTCTTTAAACTGGAAGGGAACCACCGCCTCGTGGCTCTCTGCAGCCACCTGGAACCCCTTAAAGCCTTGCTGTAATCAAACATCACCAAACAAAAACAGAAAGGGTTGAAAACGTGAAGAAAACAGAGGCTTGGGTGTAGCTGTGGGGATTACCTGCAGCACGGTTGATAACATTTCACTTTTTTTATTCGGGCCGTAAATCAGTACGTCCAGTAAGTATTTTAACACCTACTGAAGCAGTGCCAAAAATACTCATGTCTATGGACAGTGCTTACATTTTCCTAAAGATTGACTCTTCCAGCCAGGATATGACATTTTACATGTAGTGCCTTCAAATATAAAATAATTAATGCAGATTCCTTTAGTCATTGATAAACTGGTTTCTGTGTTTTAAAAACGGCATTGCTCTGAAGTCCTAGATAATGTGAGTGATGACAGGAGGGGTGGAAGGAGCAGTCAGGTACGTGTCTGTACCTTGGCCCCCAGGCAGGACTCAAAGTCTGTCTTCATGTCAGACACAGCCACCCTGTCCTGGGGCCTCTTAGGACCGCTGCAGCAGGGCACCACCGAGCTCAGGTCCAGCTCATGCACCTACGAAGACGTGGAGGGAGAAGTGTCGCATGGATGGACGGGAGGCAGAGAAAATGTACAGACGTCACTGATGCTCACGGATGTTCACACTGATATGAAGATATCCAAACAGCAGGGATGAAAGGAAGTGCTTCCTGACGGGAGCAGCCTACCTGCGTGAACTCTGGGTCCTGCGATTCGTTGTTGTAGTCTCGGAACATGCCCACGGCCTTCAGATAGCTGCTGATGTAGGCCAGCTTCTCAGCATCTCGCCCTGGCCAGAGGGAAAGAGAGGGCGTTCAGATCCACTACCAACTCACACACACACACACACACTACTCAAGCTTCAGCCAATCCCATGGCAGCATAGCCGAGCAGGGTCCTGGAGGTGTTCCTGCTCACCCGTCTGCTCCAGGTACTGGACGCTGACGTCGTCCACGGGGAAGAAGGCGGCCGTGGCGCCGTACTCGGGACACATGTTGGCGATGGTGGCCCTGTCGGCGATGGACAGCTGGCGCACGCCCGGGCCGAAAAACTCCACAAACTTCCCCACCACGCCTACCTGCCGCAGGTGCTGCAGAGAGGAGGAGGGGGGGGGGATGAGGAGAGGGGAGAATGACAGGATGAGGAGAAGATGAGTGGTCCCCATATCTGAATCGCTTTAAGAGGTATAGCGTCACTGTAGTAGAACGGTCTTCATACTTCACGGAATCACATATCTAAATTAGCAAAGTAGTTCCCCCATTATGCTATATGAAAAACATTAAAAGATTGGGTAATAAAATAAGTAGAAGTTCATATAATAGAGAACATATTATCCTCGTTACCTTGGTGACAGTGAGAACAATATCCGTGGAGGTAATCAGCTTGTTTGGGCTTCCAAACAGCCGATAGCCAATCACCTCAGGGAGTACCATGCTGATTGGCTGGCCCAGCATTACAGCTTCTGCCTCGATGCCACCGACTCCTAGATAACAGAAACACTTCTGAATGATACAACATTGTAACCAGACACCTCAAGGTCATTTCTGTAAGAATGTCCAGTGTTCTTTGCACTAGTCAGTATTTCTAAACCCTGGTCCTGGGCAGCCTTTCCCCTGCATGTTCTAATCTAGATGTTTCCGTGCTCCAACACACCTGTTTGACATGAATGATCATTACCATGCTTGTGCAGAGCTTGATAACGACCCATTCATTTGAACCAGGTGTGTTGGAGCAGGGAAACACTGGGGTTGAGAAACACAGCACTACATGAATGGATCATCGTACAAATAGGAACATAAATTAGACTTTTATTCTAAACCCAAATGTGTAGAGGTGTATTCAGTGGATTGCACATGTTTTGTTTTCACTATTGTGCTTCTATTTCAATTATTTGAATTCTCATGCTTTTTTTGTTTGTGCAAATCATTCATCTACACATAATGTAAACCAGACCCCACTGAAGAACAGGCTTGGTGTCAATACACAGAAAATGTAATAATTACATCAATAAAATACTTTATATTTAGCATTATTTTGTTGTTGTTGACAACTTCAGCTACTAAAAGCACAGCCATACTAAAGCTATGGACTGGAGGCAGGCCTTACCCCAGCCCAGGACACCCAGCCCATCGATCATGGTGGTGTGGGAGTCTGTGCCCACCAGGCTGTCAGGGTAGTAGAAGCCATCCTGCTGGAACACCACCCTGGCCAGGTACTCCAGGTTGACCTGGTGCACGATCCCAGAGCCAGGGGGGATGATTCGCATGTTCTTGAAAGCATTAGAGCCCCACTGTAGAAAGAGACCATGAATGACAGAATTGAAGACCAATACTTCAGGGCAGGACTGTCGTCAAAAGTGGGAGGGTCTGTCGAGCGTCATATACAGTGGCTTGACTCATGATGAACTGTTGGATACCTTCAGGAACTCGAAACGCTCTCGGTTTCTGTCAAATTCCAAGTCCTGGTTTTTCTGGAGGCTATCCGACCTTGAGGTTGAATCAGAACTGTATTAAGGTTATTGTTATCTTGACACCCCTTGATAGGGAATAAAGATGGCTTTAACGCTAAACCCCTCTTACTTTCTGTTGAAGTCCACCTGAATGGAATGATCGATGACCAGGTCAGCTGGACAGACGGGGTTGATCCTCTCTGGATCCCCTCCGAGTTTCTTCACTGCATCTCGCATGGCAGCAAAGTCCACCACCGCAGGTACCCCACTGCAAGGCAGAAGCGAGTGCAAATATTGCATGTTTGTCTTGGGACAGGTGAGGTTCCATCACTATTTACCGTTAGTCTGTTAGCGCAAGATCATTACACAATACATGACTGAAAGTCATCCAGGATTGTCTTTCCTAACACAACATTTCTTCAGGTCAGCGTTGCGCTTTCCCCCTCTCCTGACTGTACGTCAGCTGCGTCTGGGCCGACTCACGTGAAGTCCTGCAGGATGACGCGGGCGGGTCTGAACGGCACCTCCACGCTCTCGCTCTGGGTCTGCTGCCAGTTCAGGATGCTCTCCACGTCCGACTGCTTCACCAGGAACTCGTCGCAGTTCCTGACGGCCGACTCCAGCAGCACGCGGATGGAGAACGGGAGACGCTCTGACCCAAACACACGGGAGAGAAGCCTTTTAGACCGACTGTTCGCAAATACACCCGTCTCATTTGACTGGGATAAATGCTGTCAGCCTTACACTGACACAATTATCAAACAACTTATGGAGTGAATTTGAATGCCATTCGCTAATCAACCGTCTCCAAATATGGTGAACACTGACAACAGTCGACAGCCATGGGCGGTGATATAGTCTCTTACCATATCTGGGGTCTCCGAGTTTTGAGAGGTTGTAGAACTTGTGTTCTGGGTGACTTGGGTCTAGATCCTCAACGAGGTGGGCGAAAGGATTAGTCATGCTTCCAGGAGTCCTTTCCCTCTTTCCTCCAGAAATGCACCGTCTTCTTTAAAAGAAAATAGGGTTAGTTAAATCCCTAGCACCAAGACAACATTTTACATTTTACATGTATTGTGCATGCACACATACGCACCCAAACTGTAAAAACAGACAACTCAAGTCTAGACTACTGTACCCTGACGTTACTCTCAAACAGAGGATTCTGGAAAGCCAACCAGTGTGATTAGCTGTCTACTTAAGGGCAGCATGTTTTTTTTCCACTGGAGAGGGCTGATATGACTTGCATTTTTACCACCGCCCCTCTTCATGAACTGGAAAGATTATTAACATGGTGCAGTCCAAAGGTGGAGTCTCAGTCACCTCATGATGACATCACGTGTGATGCAGTCTTTCTTTAATGGACTTGACTGTCTTATGTCTTACATGCAGCACATTTGATATCGCTGAATTGTGTAAATATAAATGGGCAAAGGTTTAGCAACATAAAGCCCATATGTAGACCCAGGAGGCTTTAATGGACACTTCCTACATAAGTTCTGGAACTGAAATGCTACCACAACAATTCTATGAAATGACAGATGTGACATGGACTTTAGTACTACAGCTAGTTACGTCAGAGCAAAACTTCCACACGGATAACGCATTTTGTGGTTCATGCAAGTTTATGCAATAAAACAACCCTAATCTTATTTTAGAGGCATCTTGGTGATGCGCCAAGTAATGCGAACAACATTCTTCAACTTCTTTCCGTTGGCAATTGTTCAATTGTATAATAAAAGGTCTTATGAAACACCTCTGAAAGGGAAAAGGGTTCAAATAAGCTTCAACTGTTAACGTTCAGGACAAAGCTTTAGGTGCAGATGGTGAGCACTATGCATCTTGATGATGGTGAAATCTTGAAGCAATTGTTCCAAGGAATGTTGCTTAACGTCAACCCGTATCCTTCTCTGTATCACTGAATGTGTAGCGTGGGTGTAAACTCAACATGAACAATCCTTTTTCCAGTGAAAACAGTCAGGTAATTACGGCCAGTGAGACTTGAGTGAGTCAGGCCTTTACTATGATTCTTGGTAACAACATGCTGTTGGAGTTAGCTACCTCATCGCCAAAAATGACGAGATAAAGGGCTCACTCATTGGATAGAGAAAGCCCTTACAACACCTTGTAACACACACGCCACCGATACTTATGCAATTGAAGGATTATGAGACAAAAATGTGATTTCTACATAATGTGGGCCCATAATGGCTCCACGTCAGTGACGATTGCAAGCTCTGCTCAGAATAATAGCCTTAGCTAACCTCATTCCAAGGATTTAACCTAAGCCTGACCCCAAGACCACGAAAAAGTGAGTCTTCGAGAATGTCAGGTTAGGAAGTTCCACTTGCCCAAATTACGACTATCTAGCTAACTAGCTAAAACAGCTAGGTTAGGTCTACCATACCATCGGTAATTCTCGTACATTACAGAAGCTTTGCTAACTGGCTAGCTTGCTAAATTAGCTACTTTCATTAGTTGGCTAGCTAAACAAAAGCTTTCCGTCCGAGTTATAAATAATAACAGAAGGCTAATCTCGATTAACAATTATAAAATATTGAACATTTTCTGAAATAAAGCTGTTTCGTGACTTACTTGTGTACGCACAGAAAATGAGCAGAACAGCCGTCGTTGCCAAGCTAGTAACGTTAGCTTGTACCCTGCTGGTAGTGTACCAAACTGGATCTGTCAGAAATCTACTTCTAAAGTACTTCCGCATCATGTGCTAAATTGACGTCACGGTGTGTGTCGCAGAAAGTCTTCAAAACAAACGAAACAAACCCTAGCATTATATTATAGGGAAACTTGGGCCTATTGTGTCACTAACAAAGTTCCATAAGCGTCTGCATTTTTGCATTGAATTTATACTGTAAACCAAGTTATAGATAGGGTTCGATTTGTTGCTGATAGATGTAAAGTTGTATATATTAGACTGAAAATTAATTATATGTAAAAATATTTTGCATTGATCTTGAATTTGTCTCCCATTTACTTGGTACAATGATTGGTACAATGTATTTTATAGTACATTATATACACATATAAGATTTAAGATGAGACAAACCCAGATTTTTACAATAAAAATATAATTTGAATAAGATTGTAAAATTCTGTATAATGTTAAAAATAGCAAAGCCAAATGAGCTCTGAATATTTGTGGCCTTTGATTATTTAATCCAGTAAATCCCAGTGTTATCCCAGTTTGTAATGTCAGGTTTTTTCTCTTTGTTTAAATGTTTGTCTCACAATAAAAAAGCATATTAGTGTAAAGCCAGAACGTCAAGTTCCTGTAAAACAGCCTGAATTGTTTTGCATAAGGGACTGAGACAGTGTTCATGCAATGACTGTAGGCACGGCAATTTGCAATTTAAATATTTTAATAGTTAAATGCACAAACCTACACAATAAGAAAATATGGGATAAGCCATGAAGAGGTTGTATACAATTTGTGTTTCTGTCTCATGTATATATCAGTTCACAAGTCAGGGCATTATAATAATGTCTCTATGTATCTTATCCTCGTCTTTTTAAGACCAGGGCATAAGTTCAGTTCAGGCAGATTTGCAGGATTCACTGCTGAAGCTCGGACCTTTTTCTTTTACTTCCTTCTCTGGTTCTCTGCATCTTGTAGGTTTTCTTAGCCTGGACTCTCTCCTTCTCCAGAACCTCTGTATCGTCCAGAATCTCCAGGCCAGGAACCTGGCTGATCACATACTGTCTGTTGGGGCACACGACACAATGGCCAACATGTACTGTATATGTCATATGTTTCAACAAATCTATCATTTTCTAAGGAACACAGTGATACATATGTGTTCACAGTTACAGTCGATCCAACACTTGACACTTCAATGACAGTAGATTGTTCTCTTTGAGTTCAAATCTCAATGTCCTAGCAGAGAATTTACTTTCCTTGGGTTTAACTAACTACCTAATAACTTAACTAACTAAAAGATGAGCAAATAAAGTATATTTCCTCATATCATTTGTTTAATAATGCTTACCTATAGTCTAAGTACTGGGGAAAGCTCCCTCCATTGAAGTAGCTAGGCGCTGCCTCGTTGTTCATCATACTGAGAATCCTGCAATCAACAATCACTTGAATGTCACAGCAAAGCCTTGTGTGGTTATATAACCCTCTCAAATATTCCCTCAGTCTCACTTGATGTTAGGGAGTTTGCATCGTATTTCCTCCACAAAGATGGGCAGATTGCTAATTTTGTTCTTGTTGATCCACACAGTGGTGATCCTGGGCATGTAAGGGAACTTGACATGGGACGAGTAGTTGTTGCAGTCCAGAATAAGAGTGCTCAACCTGTCCATCTCTCCCAACAGAGCAGGGTTCCGTTAATGGCTGAATGAAGGAGAAACGCTTCAACAGTGACACAATCTTAGTGGTGTTACATTTATGCATACTCAGGTAGACACAAATGCCCTCATGTTGCACTCATGTTGATGTCAGTGTCTTCAGTGTTTGAGTGATCCGTTTGTTTGAGAGAGACAAAGTGGAGGGAACTATCATTGAATTCATGACAAACATTATTTTCTCTGCACTAGAAGTGTGATCTAAAATGTGCAGGTTGCATGTGCACCGAGCACCGTTCATGTGTGTGTTTCTGTGGGGCAGAATGTGAGTGCTGAAGCGAGTGCAGATGCTATAATACTCTGAACACTTCCGTGCGAGTGAGTGTATAGTATAGTATAGTATACACTATTCCTTGGGCAGATCTATCTAAACACAGAAGGATACTCCTCCAAGAGGTTGTAACTGAGGTCCAGCACTTCCAAGGTATCGCGCTGGGCTAAGATGATGTCATAGGGGATCTCCATCATGCCCTGGTAGGCAAAGGAGAGCCTCTTCAGGCCCAGAACCTGGGGGGGGTCGCCCTGGCTGGCCCGGAGCAGGAACCTTGGCAGGTAGGAGCATGCCTGCTTCCATGACAACCCCAAGCTAAAGCTCCTTAGCATGTGTCTCCTTTCTACCAAAGACCCACACTTTCAGATTCATGGTGATGAAAAGTCAATATCCAGCCCTAAAAACAAAGTTACGATGACATTATTGATAGTGCATTGGTTTTATTTGATTAGAGTTTAAAGTCAAAGGTTGTCAAATATTTTAGCTATGCTGTGTTTTGAATTTGATAAGAGCACCACAAACAAGGACTGACTAGTGACTAGCACTAACGATTGTTCATGCCCAGGCTGGGTTATTGTGACATAATCTCTCTCAAAGCTTGGCTAATATACTGTATGAATGACTTGTATGAATGAATGACTTCAAAACAAATTATTTTCCACATCCTTCCAACTGATTTGATAACTGGCGTGTCACAGGGTAAACAATTTAATAATTCTGAGGGAAAGGATTGTTCCCGCAAAAAATGTACAATGAAAAATGGATTTGTGCTAGCATGGATTCTGGCTGCATTCATTTCTCTTGCTCACTGTAAATACACAGAAACAAAAAATCTCTTTCACAATTCTGTCACTGATGCATCAACAGTTGCATATAAAAAAACACATCCTTCAAAAAACACTGTACCGTAAGCCATTCAGTTTGATCCAACTCACCAACATGTTTTGTCAGCTTGTTTGCTTGCAGCTTTTCTCCGTCCAAGAGTGGCTCACTGCACATACAAGGCCCCCTTTCATGGCACAGGTTTACATCACAAGACAGGGATAATCACATCGCTTTTTAACCCTTCCTCTGCAGGGTAGCTTCATGCTATGGTCCAGTTAATGGTTTAACTGAATACATCCATTATATTCTTTATATACTTACAACATGAGTGCATGTGCATTTTGTTTAGTTTCTTTAACATTATGGACGTGGACCCATATTGAGACGGTATATCTTTATTCTTAACTTTTTGTTTGTATTGTTGTGAAGACTAAAACCACAGTCCAATTCCACCCGAAACTATTAAGTGAATCAGATGTTTGTATTTGAACTGATGTGTGGATGACTTCAGTTTTAAATACAAATAAATGTATTGTCTGGTTATGAACAAAAACAAAGCAATTATGTGTAGCTGCTGTTGCACAGACAGAGGAATAACAGCTACATAGAAAAAAACACTACAAATACATTCTTTAATTCTTTACAAAACAATTACATTTGCAGAGGAAACTATGACAATAAATAGTTGATAAACAATACAGATCACAAACACTAACCCAATTATACACTTAAAACATAATTACATCACTAGACTAAACTAAACAAATGTAACTCTTGGCCTCACAGCTGCTTATGTCTTATAGCAGTGGGAACATGAATATATCTTGCCTGGTCTCCCCAGAATTACTTGGTTTTCAGCTTTTAAAGCATTTACCTGGCCTAATACTTTTATAATATAAAAATGACACAATTTCTGACTGGACAGAAGCCTTTCCTGCCAACAAACAAGTATTTAGTGCACATCAAAACCAGGTTAAAAATAGTATCCTGTATCTAATTACTGAAGATATGCGTGATCAAGATTGTTTGTTAAAAAGGACCTACCTCCACAGCTAAAACTGTATTCCTTGACAACATAAAAAAAAGTGGTTTAATAAAAAATAAACTAAATTCAAACTCTGACACAGAATGATCCATACCAAACTCATATTACCAAAGGTAAGATACAAATAAGTCAAAAACAAACTCCAGCCATGTTCTTAACAAAGAATTGAGTGCAAAACAAGTAACATGCCTTTATTTTTGTCAGCTGTACAGGTTCACATAGACCTTGTCAATATGAGGCGACCACTAGACAAATCCAACCACAATAGTGCAATCTAAGCCGCAAGAATGAGGGTTTGTAGGTGACTACCAATCCATTAACATGAGCTTTCCACTAGAACCCTTCCTCTGCTTTATATAGACCTTGTGATTCTTCTGCTAACTAACATGAGCCTTTAGTCCAGTCAGTACTATCAGTACGAACCCTTTCTTATAATTGCCTTTCATTGGAGCATTTCGCCATTTTATCCAGCCATCATACTCTGTACTTCACAACACTATGTGCAAATATACATCTTAAAAAATGTATATTTGTAGGGATTCTGAAAACAATAAAAAATACAGGAATTTAAAATGGAACTTTCAAGGAGAGTATTGTTGTAAAAGACAAACTTACAATATCCAGTGCTTAGAAAAAGCCCACTAATGTTCTACAGAGTTGTGTGGTGTTCAACTCTGGCATCCCCAATGGAACTGTACGCTTCATCACTTTTTGTCGTCTGGAAATTTGTCATGTTCTGCAGGTTTAAGAATGAAAAAACATAACAAAACCAAAGCTTTCCTCGGGTTTAAATTAATAGTCACACAAATCCTTTAGTACACTCCCTCTCGTTCCTTTGTCGGATGGAGGAGGTTGGATGTCAGCCGTTCCCATCCGGAGCCTCCACACCCTCAGACGCTCTAAACTCCTGTCCCCCCCATCCTGATGCATCCCGACGGGTAGGTGGGTAGCGCGCTGATGAAGGTGCGGGGTCTGAGGTGATGCACCAGTCTCTTCTCTCCTTCCTGACCCCCCCTTTTCAGGTGTCTTGGCAGGACTGACAACAGCGCGTCTTAAACTGTGGCAGCAGGCAGAGGTCCAGCTGTCGTACCTTCTCACAGTACCTGCTGCTGTCCAGACACTCGCCCGCTGAGGAACCGAGAGGAACAGGGTTTCAATGCACGGTTTCCTTCAACGATGGTTCAGGAAAAGGTTGTAGCTAATGAGACGTAGCTATGGTCTCCCCACTCACCTTGACAGTATTTTATACACACACGTTGATAACTATGGGCAGATGTTTTTTTTGTGTGGCATTTTCACCAACGAGTGCATAATATAGTTCCAGTTAAATAATGTTACCATAGCCTGCAACATTCCACAACAGACACAAAAAACACCCTCATAGAGTAAGTGAGGTAAAGAGCACATGTCAATATCAGTACATGATATCAATGGGTCAGAGACGACTACATTTTGCAACCTCTACCCGAGCATACCTTTTCCACAGGACAGGATATTGCATCGTTGCCAGCTGGAGGGGCGTGGCCTCCAGGTGCAGTGGTGTTCCTGGGCTGCTTTACCGCTGCTCAGGTGCGCGCAGGTCACACGTCGGGACTGGAAGCCATGGCGACCGCAGGAGGCCGTGCACTGCGTCCAGGGTCCGACGCGCCATTGCAGGGCACACGCCTCCGAGGAGCAGTTCCTGCAGGAGCTGGGCCTACGCAAGCACACAACGACTGAGGTGAGTCTACCTACAAACGTGAATAAAAGCACACTTGTTTTGTTGTGTCCGTGCAGAACGCCACACTGTTTGGCGGTACGCTGCGTGCAATGCTCGGGCTTGCCTGTGGAGGTCACTGCACATTCTGTGGGAGACTTTGGTGGCGTTCAGGTCTTGACAGGAGATGTGACGGTGCTGGGTGGCCAAACGAAGACCGACACAATGACCCTGACACTGGAACACAGCGAGAGCACGTTGTCACAGCAACAGTTGATCAGAACCTTCGTCATTGCGTCATGAATATTACCCTTTTGTTTTTAATCGGGATTATACTTGCAGATGACAGAATGGAAGCACGACTCACCGGCCCCCAGCCAGAGGCAGCCCACCTCACACAGGGCAGAGTGCTGCAGGGTCGCCTGTCGCCGGGTCTCCTACCCGCTCCCTCCACACAGCGCTGGGCCGCCACCCTGCCGGCCCCCCCCTCCGGCCCGCTCAGACAGCTCACCCTGCGGCTCTGTACCCCCCCCGCCACAGCTGGCCGAGCACAGGGACCAGGGGGACGCAAGCCACCTACCCAGGACAAAAAATGAAGACTAAAATAGTTTAACGTTTGTGTGCCGCCAAACAACGCGTGGTAAAATGACATTTATTTGACGTTGTTGTAAGACTAAATTGCCGTGTCATTTGGTTTCTCGATGAAAAGATATTCTAATCTAATTCAGTTTGGAGTACATGCAGTTGCAATGTTTCACCTGAGGGGGCAGGCTTGTCCATGGCAGGGTGACCGGCTGTTGTTTCCTCTGTCTGGACAGAGTGAACTGCTCTCTATGTTGTTAGAACAGTTACCTCCTCTCTCACCTACAGATGCACCGCAAAAGGTAATGTGCGGAATTACAATCATCCTTTAATACACACACAGTATATGTTTCGGATTATGCCCAAGAACCCATGTGTCACACCTAAGAGTTTGCATATGTTGACTTCTGGAACCTCTTCAACACTTTAAACCCCTCAATCTCCACTATTTAGTTTAGCTAAGTAGGCACACCTGCTTAATCTACTTTGAATCGCTGCCTGGACTGGAACATGTAATTGCTATCGGATGAGGAGGAAACGAGGAGGTGTGTGTGTGTGTGTGGTTGTGCCGTCTGCATCTCTATCTGCTTGTTAAGGGTCCTCTCTAAGACATAGAGAGGTAGGAGATTGCGAAAGATTTCAAAGGTGTGAAGGGTCTTGGCCAAATGTAAAGGCTAAGTACAAGTGCAAATACTGCATCGATTTCCATAACATGAGTATTAACAGTCCATGTATGTGTGTGTGTGTGTGTGTGTGTGTGTGTCAGTTGCCTGCGACGTGCAGCCAGGAGGCCAGGGGGGAGGAGCCCAGGTGTCCCGGGGTGGAGCAGGTGTACAGTCCTGTGTCTGCCGGGCCTGGAGACAGGATCTTCAGGGAGCCATCTGCCTGCAGGGCCACTCTGCCATCACACACACACAGCGGAGCCACTGAAACCAGCTCAGTGACAACACAGACGCACAACTACTAAACACAGGACACAGATCTACTGGCTACGACTGAGGTTTAGCTACGAAGCGACACAGATCCTATGTTTATCCATTAAAAACTGAACACACGGTCCACCATTTTGATAGCTGAAACATTGTGAAACGAAGTTATATATATATATATTTAAAAAACAAAACAAAGGTAGAAGCCATAGTTTGTCGTTACCTGCCGCTGTAAAGTATCCCCTTCCCGTCTTTGGTCCAGGCGACGGTGGGCTCCAGTCCTCCCGACACCTCACACTTCAGCTCCACACTGCTCACCTGTCTGTGCAGGACGACTGGGGTCCCCACGCGGACCACCACCGCAGACGCCGTCGAACCGGCGACCTTCCTAGGCCTCTGGACCGGGCCTCTGGCTCTGCTAGAATGGGCCGAGTCCTTGAAGGTGTGCTTCCTCGCGCCAGGGAGCGCGGAGACCTCCGGTCGTTGTGACGGCTGCAGGATGGATTCGTTGCTCTCCTCCTGGCTCCCGGAGAGCTCGGCGAGGAGCCGGGCGACGGCCTGCTGCCCCTCTCGTCCCTCCAGGCCTTTGGAGAGGTCGCGGGTGAAATCCTCCAGCCTCTGTGTCTCGACCACCAGCATGGAGGGACCGGACGGCTCCGACGCGGCGTCCTTGCGGTCCTGCGTCGACCTGTTTTTGTCCTCCGCGAAACCCGCGGAATCCTGGGAAGCCCCTCTCTGGTTGAGCAAGAGCTGAACGATGGCGTCGTACCGGAGCGCCTCCTGGGTCCTATCGCCCGCCGAGTTCCCGGCCTGCTGGTTCACCTTCTGCTTGCTGCTGATGACCTTCAGCGCCAGGTTCTCCCGGGCGTGGCCCGCTACACAGGTGTAGACGCCGGCGTCCGAGGCCCGGAGGTGCTGGATGTGGACGTCGCCCAGGTGGGGGAGGACGGCGAGCGGCTTGCCGTCCTTCAGCCAGTGGGTGTGGCCGCCGCGGAGGCGGGCTGGGCAGCGGAGCTGCACAGAGGACCAGGGGAGGAGGTAGGCGTAGCCGCCCGCCACCACATGCAGCTTCTTGTCTCTCCTCAGCTGGATGTAGACCTTCCTCTGGGCCTGGACGCCGGGCTCCGTCTTGTCAGACCTGCTGGGCTCTGGGAGAGAGAGAGGGGTGTGAGGCGTGCATGTGGGCCGAAGCTGAGAGGGGAGATATCGCCACAGAGTCAACCACAGTGGTTAAGTCTGAGTAATGTACACTGAAAAACGAAATTGTAAATTTTGTGTACAATTAAGTACAATTAAGTTCTAGTTTCTACAACCTAATTATACAGTGTCTAGTACATTAGACAGTCTATGTCAGTCTATGAGGGGAAAGTATTTAGCCACGTGTTACTCATTCTGCACTTCATGTGCTACATATGAATGTTTAAGAGCTGGACCAGGGGAAGGAACTGCCCCTCTGGTTCTCTCTCACCATGAATGAGCAGCATAGAGCTGGCCTTAGACAGACACTCTTTCTTACTTTGGCAGGGCTCTGGGGAGCAGGGACGCGCGGTGGAGGGCTGGGGGTTGGGGGCGCAGGCCTGGGGGGCCTCGGCCTGGTACTGGTCGCCCTCCCCTGGCCTCCTGCAGGCCGCGTGGCGCCTCTGGAGCCCCTCTCCACAGGTCACCGAGCACTGGGAGATCAGAGCACCAGATTACCAGCAGAACAATCTGGCAACACCCTGATGAATTATGGTGATGGTAACTTTTCTTTAATAGAAGGTACGCAGTCGTATATTACTCAGTGGATCAGATAATCAGCCATATGGACCAATGATATATTGTATATGCAGCATTTCAAACTAACTGATGATCTGACTGGTGTAAAGGTTTGTACCTGTGACCAGCTGGTGGTGACCCACTGGGCAGGACACTGCAGCAGGCCACAGGGCTGCTGGGAGGGAGGACTGGTCTTGGGGCAGAAGGTGTCTGGTAACTCCAGAAGGCTCCCGTCAGACAGTCTCTGCTTACACAGCACCTCTCTGGTCCGGGCCCCTCCCCCACAGCTACGGGAACACTGAGCAGCACATCCGTACAGTGAGTCCTTCAACACCTCATTCACAGGGCTCATATTTGAAACACTCGCACTAGTCTAACACAATCCAGTGGTTGAGCTTTTTTACTGCAGATCAAGAGGTTGCAGGTTCAAATCCACACTGTACTTTCTTTTGGATCAAATCTAAATGAACAAATGAATAGATTACATTTCAAATGTAATATTCTCCTGGAAGTCTCACCTGTCCCCAGCCCTGCAGGTCCCACATGGGGGGGCAGTCGAAGCGGTTGCAGGCCTGGAGGGGGTTGGGTTTGGGGGCTCGACACTCCTCGTCCCTGACCCTCTCCGTCTGGTTGCTGTCTGGGGACGGGCGTCGCACGCACGCCACCGCGCGCGTCATCAGGCCCACTCCACAGGGGGCCGAGCAGGAGGTCCACTGCCCCGCCTCCCACCTGCAGCCAGGCAGACAGGTCAATGAGGTGGGGATTTTTATGGTCACACCAGCAGTTGCACATTAGACACGTAGGAAGCACATCGCGAAAGGAGAAATGACAAAGTTGTCTCGAATTTATTGCAAAGGAATCGGATCTCAGGCAAAGAAAAGAATGGGAAACATTCTATATATCTGATCCGAGGATGTCTGGAGAGGAAAGGCTCCAATTTGTGTTGCTAAATATGGGAGTAAGGGGTAAGGAGCCCTCAGGGAGGGGGGTGCGGGCCAAGGTAAAGAAGCCCGACACAGCGTTTGCTGTGCCTGAAAACAAAACCCACGTCCTAGAAAAATAGACAGGAGCTGACTGCAAGCCCTTGGGTTTCCAGACAACAGTTTGAGTACTGGAACACCAAGGCTGTTCGTATTGTGAACTCGCGGCCTCCAGCAACATCCACTCAGAGTGCGGCTGAAGCACAGACACTTTAACAACATGCTGTTGGGTCTTTTCAGGGCTCAGATAAATCTTCCCGTGAGGGAGATGCAGGAAATAGTCTGTGAAGTGAATCTGTGCTTGCTCTAATCGGACAAATAATTAATGTCTGGCTTTAAAATGTGTTTAAAAGGCGTTTATATCTAGTGCTCTGTCCTTTGCAGACCTCGGTGGTCTAACCCTGACCCCGGTGGTCTTATCCTGATCCTGGTGGTTGGAATTGGCAGGCCTAACGTGGACCCTTGTTGCTGGCATTAGCCTGCAGGTGGGGTTGTAGTGATGGAGGAGGTCTGAAAGTTCAGGAGAGGTCCTGAGCTGGGTGACTGTGCTGGGTGGAGAGGTGGTACCTTGGGGGGGGGGCAGTTCTGGGTGGAGAGGTGGTACCTTGGGTGGGGGGCAGTGCTTGGTGGAGAGGTGGTACCTGCGTGCTGGGTGGAGAGGTGGTACCTGGGCAGTTCTGGGTGGAGAGGTGGTACCTGGGGGGGGCAGTGCTGGGTGGAGAGGTGGTACCTGGGGGGGCAGTGCTGGGTGTAGAGGTGGTACCTGGGGGGGGCAGTGCTGGGTGGAGAGGTGGTACCTGGGGGGGGCAGTGCTGGGTGGAGAGGTGGTACCTGGGGGGACAGTGCTGGGTGGAGAGGTGGTACCTGGGGGGACAGTGCTGGGTGCTGCAGCTCTGCAGGAGCTGGGGAGGCCTGTCGGAGCTCGCACACTGGCTCTCATCTGCAGCCTCCCTCGTCTGCTTGTTCAGGCAGATCCACAACGCCTCCCGTAGCCCTGCCGATTATAAACAACATTTAAGATGCACATATTCCATGTCCATGTAAGGTAACAACAACATCTGAAGAGGGGTGGTGTGTGTTTGGGTACGTGTGGACGCTGACAAGCACAATATACCTGTTCCACAGCTTCTGGAGCATTCGGAGAAACCCTCCATCTCCCAGTCATGAAGCTCCTCTTTCTGAGAGTCTCCCTCCTCCTTCTCCTGCTCTTCCTCCTCCTCCTTCTCCTCCTCCAGCCCAGGGCAGGGCGTGTGGTAGCATGGCTGGCCCTCTGCCGGCTTGGGCCCCTGACACTCGTGGTCGGGGAGGTCAGCTACGGTCTGGGAGAAGGACAGCAGGACCTGACACCTCACTGTCCTCCTCTGAGTTCCTGCGCCACACGTTCTACTGCAAGGCTGCCACGGGCTGGGGATGAACCTGGAGGAATGCACACACACACACCCCCACACACACACAGGTGTAAAAAGGGACAAGAACAGGCTTAGGTGCAAAGAGATCCAGAGATTTTAAGGCAGACAGTCGACACACACAGTTATACGCACGCCTGTCTTCACACAATCAGAGACACACACAGTTCTAAACACAACCACCGTCAAAACCAGTTTTAAACGCGACCATCTTCAAACCTTCTCACACACGCTCAAACGATGACTAAAGTGAACAATTGACGGATCCTGACCTAATACAGCTGTTCAAAGTCTCAACTGGCATTGAATGGAAGGCCTAATAAGCAGGAGTTCTGGTGTCTGGCATAGCCTTCCTCGCACAAGCTTTTGTCATTTACTGCTCAGTTCATAAACTGACAAAGTATTTGTGAAATTCGGGCCCGCTGCGCTTAATTGAGCAGCTGTGAGGCATTAGAGTCAGTCTCTCTTGGATGAAGAAGGGCTTTGCTGTGTCCTTCAGGAGAGCATCAGAAGAGGGGAGGAGTCTGGATCAGACGACAAAGCCTGATTGGCAGCTCTCTCACAGGAAGTGAGGTGACTGCCACACCGACGAAGAGGGCGTGCCAGTGGAGGTGAGGAAAGGGGGAGAAAGGCAAGGGGGAGGGATGGATAGAGAGACTGGAGTAGATCAGAGATGGCCCTTGGACTTGTTTAAGTTATTTATAAACTCATGTGTCATTAAAGCCAATGAGCTCATGATGACTCCACAGTTCCGTTTTCGGAACGTTCTCACATTTCACATCTTTTCGGTGTAGCACTCAGACATGAAAGGCTGACCAATGCTTAGATCTCTGTATTTATATCAAGCATTCTTCCCTAACTGAGATGTCAAACCACAGTAAAGTACCATTGTCCACCCTTGTGACCTCGATAAAGAACCAATTTATCCTCATTCAGTATTTTACTACTTCCTTTAGGCCTATTGGAGTGACTTGCACTCGTGGCTTACAGAATGTGGCCTTCCAGACCCACAGCCCGCAGTGTTAATCCTAAAATCACTGCTGTCCATGACTGTCTTGTTAATGTTCCGCCTCTTTTTAAAACCCCTTCATGACTCCAATCCCCTTTTTAAATAATATAATGTAGACTTCTTGTAAATGATGGTGTAACATGTCAAATGCACCAACGAATTGCTTCCCTTACTTTTGGTTGTTGTTTTTAGATTGGCACATGCATCAGAAGAATATTATTGCCTCGTGGATGGGGGGAGGGGGGAGGGGGGGGCGTAAGTTTATCAACCTCATCCCAAACTCCAGTGCTAATAACCTTGGAATAATAGAATCATGAAGAGAGTCTACCAGTTGGTTTTGTCAGGCGCTTGCTCAGCGGTGGTTAACGGCCGGCTTTAGCCTTGGCTGTGGAGGTGCAGTAAGTCCAACGCAGGAATTTCCTCCTCAATCCTCACACATCCGTAACCTGGCTCCATATGGCACGCAGATATTGTTGCTGGCCCGAAAAGCGACAGCATATTATAAGCAGATATTTATGTGCTTTTAGGGGAAAGACATGTTTTTTTTTGACTCGCAAATGTACAAAGTCATATGCTCTGGCAAAAGGAGTCTCACTCACTTTTGTTGAGAAAAAAAAAGAAACAGACTTCCATGTCGTTCCTTCCAAAACGAAGGAACAGCATGACTCAAACAGGGGAGAGAAGGTGTGGACAAACGCAGGTCTTGCCGGGATATAAAGAGGGTGTCTTATGAGGTCAGTCTGACAGCCAGATACTCTGGCGTAGAACAGAGAAAGACATTCTTCTTCCTCCTCTCCTTTGTGGTTACCGTAAAATTAAAAGCATGCTCCCGAGTAAAACCTCTTACATTCGCTGTGTGGGGGTTGGCTGCTAAATTGCCAATATCATTATTCATACATAACAACAGCTGCATAAGCAGCATATGAAACCAAAGGACCATGGGGAGGGGGGGAGTGGGGCGTCATGACAACAAAGGCCCAGAGATGAATACCTGAACGTAACAGAACACAGTCCTGCGTTGACCTCACCAAAGCATCCGTTATCAAGACGGCACACAACGCTATAACCCAGTCACATGACACAGCGATACGTGCCAACTGGCTACAGAGGCCCAACTTGTTTGAACGTTTCAGAGAGAGAGCATGCGCTGACAATGAAGTTCTTGAGTCAGCAACATGAGGGGGGGGTTGACCACTAGGTGTTCTCCCACACAATCATCTCCAGAACCAGACCAGCGGCAGGCCGGGGTTCCAGTTCCATACAGCCCTGGAGGGCCTTGGCCTGGACTCACGTGGGGTCTTCAGAAACAACGATCTCTTCCTCCAGCTCGATGGCCTGCTTGGCCCACTGCTGCTTGGCCTCCACCGGGAGGGTCTCTGCAGAGGGGGAGAGAGTTCAGTGTGAAGGGAAGCGGATAGGGGGAGAGAAACTGGGAGAGTTTTGTGAAGGAGTACGAATCCGAGTGAATCAAATTCCTGGCGCGACCGAATCAACATTCAGCGTGTCGGCAGCCGCGTCAGAGGCATCTGCAGGAGGATCACTTTGATACACGCCCAGAGGGTTGACCGGGAGGCGGGTAACAGCATACCTATGGGCTTGAAGCAGGGGACTGTGATGAGACACTCCTCCTTGATGTGGGGCTTGGTGGTGGGGTTGCAGCCTCCGGCGTGGAGACCTCTGTGGTCGATGCAGAGGACCACCCTGTAGCGCAGGCCCTGTCCACAGGTCGTGGTGCACTGCGAAGGATGGGAGAAGTTAACTAAACACACTACTGGACGTGATGCATAACGTAAGCTGACGTCCACCAATAGATAAGATCAATCGCCTAGGGGGTTGTGGCGAAGGTTTTTTGGCTGCTGCAGGAGTGCACGTTATAGAAGTCCTTGATACTGCAGATCGTTTTTTTGTTCAATTGGAAGACCATCGAAGCCACATCTTTTTGGTATCTCCCTGTGATTATACAGCATCAATGGTTAAAGCCACACAAGGGCTCATTACTGCTTCCTCGAGACGGATCTTTCTCCGAGTCTCGGACACCTTTCCATGTCAGATGCCGGAGACACTTCATACCTCAGGTTGGGAGAAGATGAGGGAGGGCGACCCACAAAAATGTTGGCAGACTTTCTGCCGGCAAGGTTTTTTTTTCTTTTTTTGCATGCATACTTTGCCAAGACAAGTATTTAAGTGGGGTGTTCAGAGGAAGAATGTGCAAGGCAAACAGCGATGCGGGGTTTTAGGGGGTTCACAAAACCTGGCGCCCCCGGTCTGTCTCCTGTGTGCTTACTGGAGAGAGGAGGTCAATTTCCCGCATGACGTGTAACTCACAAGGGACGGCTCCTGGCTCTCTGATGGACCATCACTAAGCCGCGCGAGGCAGGGAGTCATGTTTTCAAATTCGATTCGAACAAGATTTAACTTTATTGTCATTGCGCGCAGTACAGAAATAATGAAATGCAGTTAGCATCTAACTAAAAGTACAATAGTAATAGCTTAAATAAGTTCCTACTGCTCCGTCTTGGAGAATCTGGGATCCATGAACGGTTTCTGGAGCCGAGCGTCTTGACAACGTCTGTGTGTGCGCCACCAAAGAAGATGAGGACTCTGTGCACTTTTGACTTCTGTTTAACTTTTAATTAAAGTTTTGTTTGTTTTGGAGGGTTTTGGGGTCCGGGGCCGGGAGTGTGGTTAGAACTGCTACCGGTAATCACTCAGAAGAGGTTGTGTTTTAAACACCTGGGTACGCTGCCGGTTCGGAGGGTTTTCTGTGTGGAGAACTTAGCCTGTGGTGTGAAGGGATGGCTGAATTATATTGAAAAACATCTGGTTAATGTCAGTTTAACATGTTTTTTCGGGCTTTCTCTCCGTTTGGCCCATTCTGTTTAATCAAGAGTTTCTGCACCTCTGTATGGTGTAGATTAGACGCACTCTATTCCCAGTTCCTTCCCTGACCAATCAGATGTGAAACTAACAAACTTAATCATGGAAGCCTGGTGACAGGGTCAAGTAGTACCCCCAAAAAAGTTTGGCCTTTTGCACCCAAGGGGATTATTTAGTTGAGTTCTATACAAATCTAACATTAACACTATATTCATCCAAACACTTAAGGCTAAAAAAACAAACAGTCACAATAGATATTGTGTCTCTAATGTACAGAATCATTCCTCACACACATAACCGACCATGTGACACATAATCGACCATGTGACTCGGCCAACTGTGAACTGGGAGACGTACAGGCGACCAGTCCTGAGCCGACCAGGTGGGGCAGGTGAAGGTGTTGCAGGGCTGCAGGATGGCCGTCTTGGGGGCGTACAGACACTTCCACTCCTCCGAGGCGGTGACGCTGCCCTGCAGGTCCTCCTCCACGCAGGACACGGAGCGGCTCTGGATGCCCCCGCCGCACGACGTGGAGCAGGCCGTCCAGGGGCTGCTCTCCCAGCTGGGGGGAAGCGACGAGGGGCACATGGAGCAGATGGAACGTCCGAGGTCATTGGAATGGAAGATGGGTCTCGTTTCCGCAGGATGCACGC
Source organism: Mallotus villosus (assembly GCA_903064625.1). Lineage (NCBI taxonomy): Eukaryota > Metazoa > Chordata > Actinopteri > Osmeriformes > Salangidae > Mallotus > Mallotus villosus. The sequence continues at coordinate 301,540 of CAEFZP010005126.1, forward strand.
ATAGAAACACAAAGAGAGCATGTATGTGTGTATGTTTGTGTGTGAGAAGGTAGTGTGTCTACCATCCATACATACCGAGGTAGAGGGTGGTAGATGTCATAGGGCATGATTTGCTTGTAGCCATCGCTAAAAAAAGAAAATAAGAGAAGAAAAAAATCGAGACTGCACCATAGACTAACTTTACTGGTGCCAAGTGAATCTGAATAGCGACGTGCACTTAGCTCCCATGTTAGAGGGCAGGAGACTAACCTAGCCAGGCAGGGGTCCATGTTACACTCCTGCAGCTTGGGCTTGGGTTTTACATTCTCAGGATAGTAGTGGCAGTACTGGTCCATCACAACACGCTGACTCCGCTGGTCAAAGCACTCAGCCGAAGTCAGCTGATATCCTACAACCAATCATCACGTTTACAGTTACAGTACACCAAGGCCAAAATGTACTGGATAATTAAGATTTCATCAGCCTGTCGATATTAGCCTATAGCATCCTGTTACCTCCGCCACAGGTCACTGAGCAAGGAAAGAAGTCTGTTTCCCTCCAGCGATGAACGATGGGCTGGTAGAAGATGAACTGGACCACACTGTCCACTCCGCTGGCGAATCGAACCTACGGAACCAACGGCAGAGAAGAACTTAACAAACGACTAACACAGTTGACCTCTGCTGCAGAAAAAGGTCATATCTCTGTGGATACTGCACAAAGTCCTTTATAATGAATCCAGGATGCTGTCATGTTTTCCTTCCTAAAGCCAGAGGGGTTAGGTGCAGCCTTGCCCATGTAGACCTGCTAAGTGTGTCACATTTCCCCAGAAGTGACAACGTGCTTCATTGAGTGAAAGCACATTCCTCCCAGAGGGACGGAGCTGAATGAGTTTTTAGACTCGGGGCTAGGGTTGGGTGTGGGGACTGAGGGGGAACAGATAGATCCAGGGTTAAGCGCTAGGGTTGGGTGTGGGGACTGAGGGGGAACATATAGATCCAGGGTTAAGCGCTAGGGTTGGGTGTGGGGACTGAGGGGGAACAGATAGATCCAGGGTTAAGCGCTAGGTTTGGGTGTGGGGACTGAGGGGAACAGATAAACCCAGGGCTTGGTACTTTGAACCCCGAGGGAAGCATGAAAAGAAAAACATAACAACCCTTCAGCAAGTATAAAAGCAAACCGCCACTGTCAGCAGCACACACACACACATTTGTCTCAGCTTTTTCCTCTTTTGACGATCAATACGAGACGTTGAAAGGTATAATTATTGTGTGTGTTTGTGTGTGTTGAATGCGGTGGGAAAAGGAATATGGGGGAAAAGTTGACGTTGCAATGGGAAAACATGGATTCTAGGACGTTTGACGTGGAACTGTGTGCGTTCAATTAGAAACGCTATTCAAGGATGCCCAGAAACCAGATCAAATCCTCCTTCTACTCCCTGCAACACAGAGGGTTCATGAGAAGTTGAAGGAAACGAGGACCTGGATCCTGGACTGATTTGGCGTCTGCGCTCATATATCTGTGGCTTCCACACAGAGAGCAACACACACTCTGTAATGTCCAGTAGTGCTGTAATTCCTAAATGGGTCATGTGCGGTTGAGGAAGATAATAACTTATGAAAAGAACTTGTCCATAAGATCTATGGCACCTTCTGTAGTAGAGAACAGTAGTCTATTGAGGGTCAGATATCCAGTGCAGGACATGGACCCCAGTTGAACCATCTCAGGTTTACCTTCACGGTGAAGTCAGCTCCCAGTGGGCCTGTGATCCTCAGGACCTGCTTGTCCGACAGTTTCTGGAAGTCCAGGGTTGTGTTCTCCAGTTGATGCTGTCCTGAAGCTGACAAATCCAGTTCACCTTTCACCCCCTGCAAGGTCTTACTCTCCACATCTAGAATCCAGACAAACAAAAGTGGCGCATGACAAACGTACACAGCTGTGGAACATCACAAGGAATACCGCAATAGAACAGTGTTCGTAAGCCGTTCATGTTAGCGCTTCAATTAGCCACACATAGAACATGTAGCAATCCGCACGTGATATATCCCTGTGTGTGCGTTACATATCCAAGTGCATATTTACACTCAGGACCATTCGGACGCTAAGAGAAACGTGCGTTGCTCCAGGCTTTCCACTGTTGGACCTCCAGTCAACCCCCGGGCCTAATGGGGCCTTGTCTAAACCCAGTGTGGAAGTTTCAACAATGAGAACACGAGCAGCAAAACATCCCCCGAGTCGAGGCAGTCAGACCCGCCGCCCGACCATGTGATTACCCTTTGACTACAGCGAAAAAGGAAAAGAAATATTTTAATGAGAAATCTGTCTGTTTATAAAGAGGAAGAAGTCCTCTTGGCTTCGCCCGCGGGGCAGATCTGTTAACTGTTAAGCGTTCGCTTAAAGAGGGGAAGGAGAACGGGCGGAAACATTTGTTATCGATTGTTCCTGAATGCCATTCGGCTGCCAAGGGCTTCGACATCAGTGATACTGGCTAAGAGCTCTTGGGAGAGCGGCTTCCCGAGGCCTTACAGGAGCCAAGGAGAACACAGCACTCCTCCCTCTGACTCTACTGTACGAAGGACGAGAGGAGCTGGTGAGGCAGGCAGGGGCTCTCAGGAGGAGATACAGTTGTGTGTTGATTTCCTTCAAGAGTATCTGTGAAACAGCGGTCATCTCGTGGATTTTAGCTGCACTGTGAGAGCTTTTGCATGGAACTATAACACTAACCCTTTGTCTTGACAGCTATGCCGTTACATAGGTACCTATTGAGTAGTTAAAATAGGATTCATCGTGTTCTAGTTCAGGGTTTAGGGTTTGAACAGTCCACCCTGTCACAGTGCGCGGGCGATGAGAGGTGAAACTTTCAACATCTGTAAGGACATAAAAGGAACGTGCAGAAAACGAGACAAACATCGTTCAGTCGAGTTCTGGATGGAAGCTCCCCAGACCTACCAAGACTTACACAAGTGATCCGGGCCTTTCAGGACCAGACGGACATGTCGACTCCCATAAGGAATCACGATGACCTGGTCCTCAGCTGGAAGACAGAAAGATGGTGACAGAGAGAGAGAGCGAGAGAGAGACAAAGAGAGAGAGAGACAAAGATAGAGAGAGGCAAAGAGAGACGGAGGAGACAGAGAGGCAGAGTCAGGCCAGTGACGCATTTGCTACACGTGAACTCTAAAGACTTCGATCAACACTCCCACGCAACTTCCTTACTCTTTCCGGAAGAATGCTGGGACTTGTAGTGTCCTCGCACCAGCCTACAGGAAGAGCTGTCTCCGTTGCACACGCCACAGCTGTCCTCCTTCACCGTGCTCCCCAGCTGGTGGTCGCACCCCACAATCTATCGACGGGGCGTCACACGATGAGCATCACTCGTCTGACGGAACAGCCTCACACACGGACGCTCAGCACGTATTCAGTGTAGCTTGCGGCACCAACAAATGGTATTTCATTCAACGAACGAGAGCTGCGTGACATGTCAATCATAACGTCCCTGAGTGTTTCTCACTCATCTGGTTTTCATTCACAAAGCAGATGCTCTCTGCTGACAAGCTGCCTTTGTACAAGTCAGCCAATGGGACTGTGGCTTATTAGGTTTAGTGATTTGTCACTTGGCATGGAATAAGTGAGAAGAGCAGACGGCCAGGAGAATACATCTTCTGGTTGGGTGGCAGATGTTTAAATAGCAGATCTATCCGCTAATATTTTTGTAAGGCTAGACATACTGTACTAGTATGTAGCCTTTGACATAAACATATATTTTCCATGGGAATGTTCCAAGGAATGTTGTTTGTCCTACTTTGGAAGAACTTTATAAGAACTTTATTAGGAACTTAGCAATAACACTCTGGTGATGATAGTTAGCAGGTGAACTGTCAAGACCGGTACTTCAACCTAACTTTAGAGATCGTTGTCCCTCCCAAAGCAAGCGAGAAAGGCAAACAGAGAGAGACAGATGAAAAGAAAGCGACGGAGAAGCATACAGTTTTCCAAAGAAGACTAACTAAAATGAAACCCAAAAGTCCCTGATTTGTTTTTCCTACGTTCCCTGAATTCTCTCAATGCTCTACGCTCCAAATACTACCTCGGTCACGAAAAAACCTGTTGGAAAAGGTGACCTCCGTCTGAACCAAACCCCCCCCACACTTCTCATCACAGGGGGCTAGCGTTCTCTACCTGGCAGGCCCCGCTGATGCACATGTCCAGGGACTCGGTGTAGCAGCGCGTGCCGTCCAGCACCTTGGGGGCCAGCTCCAGCACCTGGCCCGACGCCTTGGCCCTGCACTTGAGGGCACAGGGGTTGTCGGGGTCGTTGTCCACCGGCAGCCACTCGTGGTACTGTCCGTCGTAGCGCACGTCGGCGTGGGCGGAGCACTGCTGGGCGCGGAAGTCTGCCGCGTCAGGGGCACAGTCCTGAGGGCGAGAGAGGGAGGGAGAGAGAGGGAGGGAGACAGACAGAGAGACAGAGAGACAGAGAGACAGAGAGACAGAGAGACAGAGAGAGAGAGAGAGAGAGAGAGAGAGAGAGAGAGACTTGGTAATGTGATTTTTCTTCTGAAGTGGTGCCAGTTTAATTGTCAGGTTGGAGTCTGGAACTCTGCTCTCTAAAAGACAGGTACTGTATGCTGCTAGGGCATTCGAATGGGCTTAACTTACCACATTACTGCATGTGCGATATTTGATATTCTGCCCTTCGCAGTTCCTGCGGGGGACGACACAGAAGAAAACGATTTGTCGAAAGGCTTTTCAATAAAGCGCACGCAGTGTGTATGATCTTCCCTTTCTGTTACATTACATTTTCATGGTGGGCAAACCCAGGGACTTTTTAACAAGAGGTCTTAAGCAGGAGGACCACAGTTGGGACGATGAGAGCTAAATGTGCCGGGGCCAGACTCAGACAGTCTGGCACCGCTCTCTGGACGAGCGTCTTTGGTGTCTCAGTCCAAACGAAGGAATCAACCGCGTTCGCAAATTGGGATTCCTTTTTGGACTTTGATGCTGTGGAGATGGTAAGCCAGAGATGGCACCTGCGATAGGCTGATTATCCCCGAGGGCGAAGGCGGGGGGACAGACTCCGGGAGAAGTCGTCCAGTTCCGTAACATGAGAGGAATTCCAGTGTCACCCGGCCTTAGCTAATCTGTAATCATGATTCGAGGCAACATTGCAGAATTATGACTCACAGATGCGAGAGAGGGATAAAGGAGTTCATGATATTATTCCAGAGAGGAGAGAGAGGCGTGCGTGGCATGGCATGATCATTAGATCCGATGACACAGCCAGACAGGCCGCGCTGCCAAACCAAACAACATGGCCGTGGGGCCCCAACAGAGGAGACACTTCCAGAGACCGAGGGAGAGACGGGTAGAGACCAGATCTCATGGAGAGACGGGTAGAGACCAGAATCTCACTGGAGAGACGGGTAGAGAAGACCAGAATCTCAGTGGAAAAAAACCTGCTGAGTCTGGATATATATTTGAAAATATAACACAAACACACAGAAAAATGTATGGATGGAATTCCCTCCTAACACACACACACACACACACACTCTCTCTCTCTTACACTGCACACCACACACACACACACACGGAAACACAGACATGGACACACAGGGACATGGGTAAACACACATCCGGACATGGACACACACACACAAACTAGCCTGAATCAATCATAGTAATACCCGTAATGTTGTCATCAAGTTGAGTTGATATGGCATGTTATAGATTGGTTGTAGAGGGCAAGTCGCATGTGGGTTCCATAAACCATCAAACCGTCGTTAGAATAATAATGTAAAGGACATGTCGGAGCACTGGGATATGGCCAATGCTGGATGAAATATGTTCTTACCGTTTGCTTCTCTTCTCTGTATGTTTTTTCTAGCGCGCGTTAAAGAGAGGCGCCCTCGATCAGCAGAGACATGCAGCAGAGGCATGACAGAAGAAGCGGCCAGATCGAGCCAGCCTTCCCTCTCGTTTCCTTGTTTCCTTTCCTTCCTTACCGCCTTGCTTCCATCCTTTCCATGCTTCTTTCAATGGGCGGCACATGATAAACTACAGTCCATTTACACTTTCTATTTGAGGTGGTTGCTCGGTTACTTTAGTCTGAGCTGTTGTCAGTGGTTAGTCGGCTTTATTTGGGTTTCATTGTGCCAGCGTGCACAAAGACATTAAATAACGTACGGTAAATGAAAGTATTTCAAAATAGTTTTTGACCAAGGTCTGCTTAATATATATGATTGCTGATGTTGGCTGTAGAATGTTTCCCTGCTCCGGTTAGGTCGAGTGAAGTGGTAATTAGTTTCAGCTACACAGGCCACACAATGAGTTGTTTAAAACGAGCTCTATAGCCACTACTGCCAGACGCACATTCATGAGAGGACTTACTATTGAGAATGTTCACTTTTAATGAAACTGCCACCGAAACTACAGTGTTTTGACATAACTGTGACACACCTTTGATGACATTCCCTCATGTCACCACCCTTTCACATCTCGTTATCGTATGAATAAAGGATTTTAAATTCCTGCGGGGATCCCAAGGCCAAACGACTCTTAAACTAAAACAACATGCTCTCTCCCCATACCACGGAATCCCATTCGACTGACATCACAGCTGATCCATATGTCCACACTTACTCAAGCCACACTTAATATTGGTTGTGTGTGTGTTTTGGTTTGGACGCACAGCCCGGGCCTTGATTGTGCCTAATGAGCTCCAGGAAAAGCATGCTTGGGATGGATCCATGCATGTGCAGTTATTACTCATGCTGTGGTGTGAGGTGGCTCTCGGACGGTGGGAGTTGTGTGTGTGTGTGTGTGTGTGTGTGTGCTGGTGGATGATTGTGTGTCCTGGGTCCCAGGTCCCCTGGTCGGGGCACGATGGGGGGGCTGGCTTGGAATGTTTTAGCTCTGTTTCCCACCAAGCGGAGCTCTTTGATGTGGCACCACGGGCCAGGCTACTGGTCCCCTGATGGGGGACTGGACCAGGTGGGATGAAGGGGGGGCGGGGGGCGGGGGGTCTACTCCATGCCCAAATGCTTACGCCGCACTAACCACCAAAGGACTCAATTCATAAAAAAATCTCCAAAGAAACACACATATGCAAATGGCCACACATGAACACCCGTATATGAATATGTACAGGAACACACACTCCAAACCTCAAACTCCTCCTCAACGAGCCAGTTCACGAGGATCACTTTCACAGCCAGCAGGCTATTTGAGTAATGACCAAACCAGATGCTCTTGGCAACCGAAGTTATAGTTGTTGATTTAATGAAATGCATGCTCCAAACAGCAACAGACCACAGTGTTTTAACACGAGTGTTAGGGGTAAGGGTATATTATGTGATGGGTATATCTCAGCGGTGGAGTATTTGACTGCAGATCAAGATGTTGCATCTGATTGCCTGCCCCTTAGGTGGCTCCGACGTGGTGGAGACCTGGTCTGGACCCTTCCTGAAAGCCCCTCGGGGTGCCACAGGATCGACAGGGTACACAGTGGGAATTGTAAAGAGAAGAATGTGGTGAAGTCACCATGCAAATATTTCCCAGTCTATAAATGTGACAACATTTCTATGGAAAGCATACTTTTCTCCCGCTCTCATTCTCGTGCTCCTGAGTGAGCGGCGTCTGTGATTGGCTGCTTGGACTTGGCCTCTGAGCCCGCGCTGGGCCACTTGGACCGTTTCAAGCCGAGTCCCTCAAGGTGTCTGGGATTAGATGAAAGGAGAACGTACACATTGAACAGAGGCCCTCGCTTCTTTAAGAGGTACTTAGGGAGTCGTTCTTGGCTCGCTGTTTGAAGCTCCTAGGTTTAGACTTTGCCCTATGGACGACGTGTATGGTTAGTTTGGATAACCAATATATGGTATGACACTGAGTAGAGAAGAACTTAATTCTTTCTTCTGTGGAATAATCTAACTTTAACCGCCAAATCTGAGGTTTTGAATAAAGCAGTGCTTTATTCAAGGTCTTTTTCGTGATTGGAATGAAGAAACTTGCCATTACTACAATCAGTGACAGTGATTCTGTTCATTGACAAACTACTGGTGAGACCTAACCTTGTTGTTGGGTGGTGGTAGATGGGGCAATGCACTGGCCCTTTAGGGCTTGGTAACAGCTTTATAAAATATAGAGCTCTCCTATTGCAGCCTTTGGGAAAAGGGGTCTGTGGCGAGAAAAACACACGCTATTAGGGACCCCGTCTCGCTCCATTTGGCAGGACATAAACCACCAAGAACCAGAGAGAGAGAGAGGACCCCCTCCGCCCCCCTCTACCCTCCACCCCTCCACATTCCCTAGACTTCATATGGGACCTTAATGGAAGCCAGTCCATCTCCTAGTCAAGACCTGACTCTGTGAACAAAAGCCATTACTTTGTAATACATTAAAGTCCCTCCTTAGTAAGAGGTAATGGTTTGAACTTACACTGGGATAGCTTGTTAGTTGATTAAAGGCTCTCTGTAGGGATTTGTACACGTGTGCTTGTCCAGGGGAGTTAGTGGATGGGAACCAGGTTTTGGAAAAGGGCATCCTTCGGGGTAAAGTTTAAGGACTGTGGACTTGCCTCAGAGGGGCAAAGGTGGCTGAGTGTCTTACCTGGAGCTGAGGGTGATTGGCTGAGTTTTACCTGGAGCTGAGGGTGATTGGCTGAGTTTTACCTGGAGCTGAGGGTGATTGGCTGAGTTTTACCTGGAGCTGAAGTGATTGGCTGAGAGTCTTAGCTGGAGCAGAGGGTGATTGGCTGAGAGTCTTACCTGGAGCTGAGGCAGCGGCGGAGGGAGTAGGAGGCCCCTCCCCCACAGGTGCGGGAACACTCGCTCCAGGAGCCCCAGGCGTCCCACAGCGTGTCCCGGTCCTCCTCTGAACGCGCCGTCCGGGAGCTCTGCACAACCACAGGAGGGAGGTTTCAGAAACACACACTCACATGGGAGGGAGGTTTCAGAAACACACACTCACACAGGAGGGAGGTTTCAGAAACACACACTCACACATGGGAGGGAGGTTTCAGAAACACACACTCACACAGGAGGGAGGCTTCAGAAACAGACACTCACATGGGAGGGAGGTTTTAGAAACACACACTGTTACGCCCCCTCCAATAGCTCGGGAGAGTAGGACCATGCCCAAGGCCACACAGTGATGAAGGGAACAGGAGGCCGAAATGCCGTGAACACGGGTTTTAATAAAATACTAACTACACATACACATAAACAACAATGGGGAGGGAGGACAACAGGCAAAGGGTTAGGAGTAGGGCAGTGCCAGTGGGTCTGTCAAATCAAAGAAATAATACAAAAGAACCCTGAGCTTCCCTACCCCTCTACTCCTGCCTGACACCAAGTGAACTACCACTAACCTCACTGCTACAATACACAGGGTGACAGCCACTAGCTTCTAACCTAGTGTGTCTAACGGAGGGTTACCTACGGGTATGTAAACCCCAGGGTATCTTACCTAGCCCTACTCCACAGACGTCTAGGACAAGGACCAGGGTTACAAACACAGTGGGTCCACGGACACATATACACATGATGATCTCTCCTGATTGGCTAACGAGGAGCCTTGATGGACACGCCCACGTCATCAGCCGGCAACGCACCACACCTGAGAGGTATCAGATAGGTCTCTCTCTAGGAGGAGAGAGAGACCGTAACACACGCTCTCACACAGGAGGATCAAGACTTGTCAATGAATCTGATCTCCATTTAAATGACTCAGAAAGGGAAGTTGTGCTCGTTGGTACATTTTGACTAGATGGACTTCAGAGCTTCTCCAACCAAGCAGGCAGTGAGAGAGTGTGCTGAAGGGAGGTATGTTAAAAGACCAACCGGAAATAATCTAAGATCTCAGCTTCCCACAGAATATTTAAGTCAGATGTCCGAATCATCTTTTACATTGTGAAATGGAATGCATTTGAACAAGTTCCAGTCTTAACTATTTCCTTTGTATTTCTGTTATAATTTCCCCAGGCAGCAGAAGAAGTGGAGATAATAGTTTCGATCCAAGATCAATATTATGAAAAGATGAAATACACGCCTGCAAGGATAATGAGCATCTCAGATGTACCATGACGGCCAAATACCGAAAACTCGCTTGCTTCTTCTCTCTCCCCTTTTCTCTCTCTCTTCTCTCTCCTCATCCATCTCTCCCCCCCCCCTCCCTCTCTCCCCCCTTTATCTCTCTCCTCTCCGCTCAATCTCTATCTCACATCAAGTTTGGTTTTCCCACGAGACCTATCGCTCATGGAGTGACTCGTTTTGCTCGCAGGCAGGTGTTTATTTGAACGGTGTCAGGTGATCAGTGTTGTCATGTGAGAGGGATTGTCTAGCACTATGTGGGAACTGTGTGTTTCCTTCTCCAGGCCTTGGCCTTCCCAACACATATTGCACAATAACACATGAATTGGTCTTGTCATGTCCATACTGCATGTAATAATACAATATGATAGAATATTCAACCACAACAAAAAAGCACTCTCTTGGACTAGTAACAGATCTTTAATAATGTAATTGAAACTTCTAATTAAAACCAGATGAAGACAAAGAACCTTCCATGGAATTCTACAGAATGTACAGTGTAGAGAATGGAATCCTCACAAAGCACTAAAATCACACACCAAACCTGCCAATGAATGCTGACTCATATTTCATGATGTATTATGTCATACTAGTAAATCCCACACAGATATATTGATCAACTGGACGCACACACGTTTCCGAAAGACACACAACTTTGTCTGAAAAAGGAAATTGAGCCAGGTGTCTGCTAAAGAGGAAATATAAATCCGTTAAAAACAAAAAACCGATTAATCACATATTTGTGTTTTATCCCCTGCTTCTTCTACAGGACCTCACCCTTACTCACTTTGTATGGAACACACACACCCCTCCTAGTTGACTGGCACATAAGACCAATGTAAAGGTGGCATGCCCACTCAGTGAGAGCAGAGGGCAAGCCCAGGGTAGCCTGTCCACATGTTCTGATCAGTAGCCCATCCATCACAGAGTACACAATGATTCAGCTGAGACATGCTAAAGCTCCCTACAGAATAACAAGCGTATCTAAAGCAGCCCCCTTTCACCTGTCCCAAGCAAAGAGTGAAGGTTACTGTACCAGGATCAGAAGGGCTGCCAGCAGCGTCCGTGCTGCAGACGAGTGCTTGTCCATGCTCACAGGAACGGATGTTTTTAGAGGTGTGTGTGTGTGCGTGTGTGGCTGGAAGCCGTGTACTTGGTGTCCCACTTGGTGTGACTCAGTGTGTGTGTGCGCGCGCGTGTGCTGGCTGGCTGTGGCTCCCTGTCTGGAGCTCTCCCTCTCCTCACTGTGCTGGGGAACGCTGCGATGGGAAGGGGGCTGGACGGCAAAGCCCCCCTTCCCAGTCACCGGGACCGGCCTGCCAGCCAATCGGAGGACGGTTGAGTTGTGTGTCAGAGCCAGCCAGCTGTTGACGAGCCACAGGTGTGCGTGTGATTACAAAACCTACAGGCTTCCACGTACAGAGTTCTCCATCGCCCTTTTCTCTTCGACCTTCGTTCTCTGCTCCCCTCTCTTTCTCCCTGCGCTCTTCCCTCTTTCCTGCTAGTCTTGACTCTGCCAGGGAGTTCTTAAAGCGGCAACATTGTCCAACATAGAATCTTAATCTTGGAGAACTGGAGGATAACTTGTAGATACTTTATCTACAGTACAGTTCAATCTGAATCCACACACACGCACACACACATACTGTACACACACACACACAAGTTGGACTTTCAATGGGGCCTTTCATAACATCTGGCAGTCCATGTTAGCACATTTTCACAGGAGGAAAGGGGAGTGCATACCCAGGTGTCTCCTGGTGGGACAATACCAAGACCTATAGAAACCCACTCACCAGAACCATGACCATGTCCTCACCAGAACCATGACCATGTCCTCACCAGAACCATGACCATGTCCTCACCATGACCATGACCATTTCCTCACCAGAACCATGACCTAACCAGAACCATGACCTCACCAGAACCATGACCGCACCAGAACCATGACCATGTCCTCACCAAAACCATGTCCTCACCAGGACCATGATCATGTCCTCACCAAAACCATGACCATGTCCTCAAGAGGATTCAGAGACATACCTGGTCACACATGATTGTAAATAGCTGAGTGGCCTTTACATAAACAGAACAGCTCTATGAGGAAGTGTGGGCAGAAGAAAAGTGTAGATATAAATGATCGATGTGCACCCTTCTTCACATATCAGCTGTATAAAAGTACATCAGTTAATGTGTGGTGGAAATGTCACCTCACACCTCATGTGGGATAGGAAAAACACAACAAGCAGACTACTTTTCCTCCAACCCCCTTCTCTTGAAAGTATTTTCTGATGTAAAAAACCCCACTTCCAATCAAACGCACCACAATAAACTAAACAGATACATAATTGCAATCAACTTAAGGCAAAGAGGAACGAGGGGTCTATGCCTAAACAAATAATCAGTCCCCCTAATCACAGCCTGTCGTTCACGACACGCACACATTATGCAAACACAGCATAAGCACGCACGTGTGGACACACGCTACATGGAGAGAGAGAGGAGGGAGAGAGAGAGAGAGAGAGAGAGAGAGGGGAGGGAGAGAGAGAGAGAGAGAGAGAGAGAGAGAGCGAGAGAGAGAGAGGAGAAGGAGAATTAGGAAGAGAGGGAGCATTTTAAAGAGAGCCAAAGTGTGTGAGAGAGAGAAAAAGAGAGAGAAAAAGAGAGGGTTTATGCGCAGACGTAAAGGGTGATCAAGCAATACAGTCTCACTCCTGTAACTATCTATGCAGGAAAAATGATGACTCCATTTCCATGTGGAGAAACTAGATCGCTAATAGCAATAATGTACAGAAGTGAAGTCTGCTGCACCACAAGCTTGGTCTGGGGGTCGATTCCACAGATTCCTGTGGGCAGAGTTAGATAGTCATACTCCCGAACACCCTACTGTGAACTATTTACTTTTCTGGTGAAGATCTAGAAACCTTTGTTTAAACATGGAAGTCAATCCTTAACAGTTTTAAAATTCCATCAGCAAAACGGTGTGAGGATTTCTCTCATGTTTCAAACATACTCGACTGAAATAGCCTGCTACTGAACTTATGCTATTCAGTGTTAATACATGGCACGGAAAAGTTCAAGCAATGTCAAAGCAATATCAAGGCAACTGCACTGCACTTAGCTAAAACGTCTACCATCAGAACACGTTAGACATAAACATCGGCGTACGGTTACGCCCCAGACATCATTTACTCTGAAGAGAACGTTAACAAATGTAAAAGCTTTCCAGGGCTGTGCATAAAATGTTACACGTCAGGAAAGAAAGTTTATGACCCCCCACTTGAACATATACCCCCCCTCTTCAAACCAGAGGATTATAATAAATACTTAATTCTCAGACAATCAACCCAATACATTTTATGTCAGGCAAAAGGAAAACTGAAACCCCATAACACAGAGAGGAGGACAAAACATGGGACATTAATCTTAAATCGGGCACTTTAATGAGCTCTATATGCTTGTTTCAGAGTGGGGGGGAAACAGCATTTCTCCCAATAAATTTCTCTTTTATGGAACCTATCAAGTTCCTTGATGAGGCCAAATGAAAGTGGCCATCAGTGCATCTCCATTTTGCTGTTATCTCCCGTCCACCTTCTTTGGAATGAATCTCCTCTTTCATCGTCAGCGCAATTTTTATGAACCGAAAGTGTAACATGCTAATTGAGTTGAGTTAGCGGAGGAGGTGAGCACCGGGTGAGTGGGAGGACATGGGTGCTGAGTTAGCGGAGGACACGAGGAGAGTGGACCCTTTGCTCATGCAGTCATGACGAGCGATAGCAGTGTTTTGTTTCGGACAGGGAGTAGGTAGTAATATGGAAATGACAGATTTACTGAGCCATAAACAAACCTATAGAGGAAACTGAATATGGGTCCAGGAGAGAGAGAGAGAGAGCAAGAGAGTGGGAGTGAGTGAGTGAGTGAGAGAGAGAGAGAGAGAGAGAGAGAGAGAGAGAGAGAGAGAGTGAGAGAGAGAGAGATGAGAGAGAGAGAGTGGTGCGAGATGGAGCTCGAGATCGTGCTGCGCGCGAGTCTCGGCTCTCTCGTCGCTCTCTCCTCTCGTGTGTCTCTCGTTCTCTCTCTCTCCCGCTCTCTCTCGCGTCGCGCGCTCTCTTGCGTCTCTCTCTCTCTGCTCTCTCTCGCTCTCGCGCTCGCTCTCTCGCGCTCGCTCGCTCTCTCTCTGCCGTCTCTCTCTCGCTCTCGCTCGTCTCCTCGCTCTCTCGTCTCTGCTCTCTCTCTCGGCGCTCTCTCTGCGCTCGCTCGCTTCCCTCTCGGTCTCAGTGCGAGTGAGACCTGTCGGATGGGAGGCCCACTTTAGGTAAATAATGTTTCATGCGGCAGAAGACAAAGTGCCAAGCTGAGCGGCTCCAAGCCCCGTGTCCACTGGCACGGCTCACTAGGCTCCAGAACAGACAAGCCATCTCCCAGAACACTGCAGAGGGGAAGATATTCGTTCTGCCTCGACATGTGCTCCCCACAGCTAAAACTGAAAACAAAGACATTTGTTTTCCAGCGCTGTCCAGCCCTCGTAAATAAGGCTGTGTCAGCTTGGATGGCCTGAAATATCCGGTGGGATGTAAAGTCCTCAGAGGGCTTTGTGGAGGGCAGAGGACTCGAAACCAAGAGAGGAGATGGCAGCACTGTAACTGATACGCCGACTGTTAAAGTCAATCCCCGTTTGATGGAGATATGCAGCTTTTGATGCTCTTAATGCCATCACTAAATCCTCCCTTTGGCTCAAACCGAAATGGGATGTAATCCGAGCGGACAATACAACGTTTTTAATTCATTCCATTAGATGTAATCCACGCGAGTATTTCGAAACCTTCCCGCCGACATCTGAGGGGTTGTTCCACATCGGATGGTGCATCGGACACAACATCTCATGATACTAATACGCAGAAAATCATCTCCGAGCCTCTTCACGGTTAAGTCTATAAACCACCCTTTGGAGCCCCGGGGATATGGTGCGTGATTAAAAATCTGCAGTGACATTTACAGTTTCCTGACGCCCCACAGGTCAACACAGAGTTTCCTACAGCCATGTGTAGGACAGCTCATTCTTCATCGAGCAGCTTATAGTTAAACTCCACTGGGGTTCCGCCCCCCCCCAAAAAATACTAATCGACAGCCACTATGGTGTTTGGAAGAAATGGTTTTCCCCTCAAGGAGCCTCTGCACAGACAGGTAAGCAGGCCATGTAAAGTCGCTCCACTGGCTAACCACTACGTTGCGTATTGAGTCAGGTATTGCGAGGCTCGTTCAGATCGGGCCCCAGCTGTATTAGTTATAGCCCTTTCACGTTGTCGTCTTCAATGCATGTACATGGACCTTATGGCATTTTGCTTCGCTTCCAAGTTGTGTGACACTTCCCAGAAGACACCACTGTCAGACCCACATCTGACACACGTCCTGTGTTCTGGCAGCATGTCAGCCCGCCAGCCCGCCCATTTCCTGTCTGGGTGACTCATTTGTTTTGGTTTCCAAACTTCCCTCATAGCCAATTAGTTTAATTTAACGGTATTGGAGCCCATTCCTTATAGCCTCTGTATAGACCAGCTGCCTGAGGGTTCTAGATAGTACACCTGGGTTCTAGATAGTACACCTGGGTTCTAGATAGTACACCTGGGTTCTAGGTAGTACAGCTGGGTTCTAGGTAGTACAGCTGGGTTCAACTTGATGATGTTGTCTTTATTCTGACACAGTCAAACCAAAAGTCTGTAAGAAGACCCATAAAATGTTCATGCTATATGGTGAATGGTTTTGTAGGGTTCACATGGCTTGTAAAAAAAGAGCCCTAAGTGGATCAGGCAAGGTCAAAGGTCAGGCAAGCAGACCTGGAGGAAGTTGACGAGAAGCCAAACTAATACCTAAAGGCTGAAAGAAATGAAAAACAGACTGTAGGTCTTTTATGTGACAAACTACTAGGTTGAGACTTTGTAGGCTAGCTTGGATTGTTTGGATCTTCTCCTCAGGTTTCCAGGGGTGACTGACCCAAAACATGCCACCTAAGATCGTCCTCACAATGGCAACGATCAATGCAACCAGATGAGTTGAGAAGTCTCCTGAGGAAGGTGGGGAGAAGCAGACCGAGGGGACGGTCATGGAGGAGGGTCCCTCTCTAATGCTGTGTGCTCGTGTGTCCTCTTCACATGCTCTGTTCTGTGCAGCTTCTCCTCGCAGTCCCCAAAGCTCTGCTGTCTCTCCAGCACGGCTGTCTCTCCAGCACGGCTGTCTCTCGCACACTCATGCACTCGCGCCTCGACCCCCGGCAGCTCAATAAACAACCTTGGATGACCTGCTTTCCCATAAATCACGTTGAATATCACAACTTCCTCCGGAATCAAGAGGTGTCTTCGAAGGCTCACGCTAATTTGAACACCCCCGTTTTTCTTTTCGCTTTGTTTTGTTTCTTGACAGTCATCGTCTCGTCCCCCCCCCCATGCCTTTCCAGGGTGCCGGAGTCGTCGACAGGCCTCAGAGCCCTTAACTGTCAGCACCTCGCCACTGGGCTTTGTCTCTGAGCACCCAGATGCAGACAGGAAATGATGTCACAGCATGCCTTTAGACGAACATTCCGAGCCCATATGCTTCTGTCATCAGCGCAGAGAAGCACCGTCACCGTGGACAGTGTGGGGAAAGACTCGGAGATCGTTATGCATCATGCTAGGGCTGGCCAATTAAAAACTGCGAATCCCTGGCTTTAGTTGAGGTGTCCATTGACAAAGACCTTAAGTGAGAACAATCTTTAATCTAATTTGTCTCCTGTATCCTTTATCTCTTGAACTATGGATCCACATACCAATCTACCCACAAGTGTCACACACCCAACCTCCAGCAGTATCTAAAGTCAGATATTGAATTAGACATGGGTTAAAGGTGTCTGCTCAATGAATACTAATCATAATATTCCCTGTTCCAAATGTTTTATCATCTTGCTGGCTCTCTTCTTGTGTACAGGGAAAAGAACTCCCCCCAAGTAGCTGTCCTCGTTTCCAGAAAGCACCAGGAGGCTCACAGGCTCCGAGGAGAGGAGAGCCTGTGAGCGTCTCTCCTGCTAGCAGAACAGCAGGGACACTGATCTCTGTCTACCATATGGAGAAGTTCATCAAACCATGGCTGATATTTGGCCCTCTTCTGCACCTTCTTGTGTCTGGAGCGTTGTCAGCGTCTTGCAGTACGACTCGACCGAGTCTGTACACACACCGAGTGCAAACACGTGGGACTAGATGGCATGTGCGTGACAGTCTGTGTTATTCTAACACAATATAGGCTGTGTGTTATTGCGTGTAATACAATTTAGCAGCAGGTCTATGAAAACGCCCGTGTACTCACTGCAGAACTGGTGTTTGGATAATGGTACTGTGTGTGTGTGCCTTCACATTGTCCTCCTCCTGAACTTCCCCTGGCCCACAGGACACACAGTGGGATCGCTCCCTCACCTCCATGCAACACTGCTGACGTCATCTCCGCTACTCTGACATCATCTCCACTACTCTGACATCATCTCCACTACTCTGACATCATCTCCACTACTCTGATCATCTCACTACTCTGACATCATCTCCACTACTCTGACATCATCTCTACTACTCTGACATCATCTCCACTACTCTGACATCATCTCCACTACTCTGACATCATCTCCACTACTCTGACATCATCTCCACTACTCTGACATCATCTCCACTACTCTGACATCATCTCCACTACTCTGACGTCATCTCCACTGCTCTGACATCATCACACTGCTCTGACATCATCCCCTAGAAACAGACTCCCTTCACAGCTGCAATGGCACTGTACCGCATGACAGGAAGAGATCGTCTTTGTTGATGACATCAGACACAGGCCCTGCTCAGGGACAAACCAACAGGGAATTACTAAATAGAGGAGAGGAAAAGAAAGAGAGGAGAGGCCTTTATAACTAAATAGTGTCATCTTGTGTACAATGTATGTATTGCAGGTCACCTATGAAAAACCATATGATAAATCACTTATAAAAAAAAATCTGTAAAAAAGATTATTATTTTTTTACACACACATATTAGTAAATTTGTAGGGTTGATTGTATAAATGATCGGACTCTTCTAAAGGACATACAATCTGTGTTTCCCAATGCACGGGGCCATAATGCAGCACCAGATTCAAACCCTTCATCCTTGCTCACCCATCCCTCCCTTCACCTTCTCCCTGAAAAGTTGAGGAGGGGAGAGTGTCTGAGCCCTGTCATTCAAACCCTTTTTCTTGTCCTATGCTTTTTATCCGTATATCCATATGCAGTTCATCCAAAAAGCAGAACAAGACTCAGAAACAAGAAACACAAGAAGATATCATGTAAAAACAACCTCAAATGTAATATAATAAAGTTATTCCCCTGTGGTCAACTTCAGGTATGGATGGCTTGCTGAGCACAAGTAGCTTCTTGTAACTGTATCTTTAGTAGAACAGAGCGAGATCCTCTTAAGGGACAATGCATTCTGGGATGCCTGTCACCAGTCATTTCAAGTCAGTGGCATTACTAACATCTTGGGCCTCAGCCCAGATATCTAAGCTGTGTTTCGCTGCAATCCTCTGCTGTGTACTGTGGAACCATAAATCTAGTAGCTGCAACACACCTTCCTGGTTCTGGAGCTAATTCAGTGAACGGTGAACAGGATTCTGAACGCACCCCTGGCTGTGGGGCGTTGCATGACCCTGAACCCTTCAATGCAATAATTCTCCATGGAAAAAAAACAGGGGGGAAAAAGGCCTTGGAAAATGGCGATTATGCAATTATTTGGTAGAACACAACGTTGAGCCCCTCTTTACCCGACCAGTGTAAACAGGCTCTTCAATAAATCTCCATATTTTATTTACCCAATTGTTTTACATACTTTTCCCCCCTTGAAATACGTGCTTCTTGCTTCTGGGAAATCGACTCTCCCATTCCCATGACGACCATGCCAAAATGGCTCATCATTGTGCGTCACAGAAGAGGGATGAAGGAGATGAATAATGAATTGACACTCAGATATGGGGGGGGGGTCATGTACACATTCATCTAGGAAGCTCTCGGAGCTGTCCTCGCCTCAAGAACAGGAACCGCCCTCGGGAACACAGAGGCCCATGTGACCCGTTCCAACACGGAGAAAGAGCGAGCAGAGATGAGCGTGAGGGATGGGGGAGGACGGAGGTGGAAGGTGGAGTGTTTGAGGGTGAAAACCCCAGGTCGCCCATTCATCTTTCTACAGCATTTAACTCTCCCAGCACTAGTCACTGGTCAGGGGATAGAACAAGGCGGAAGGGAGGAGAGATGAAGAGAGAGTAGGGGAGGAGGCAAAGGGACGAACAGAGAGAATGAAAGAAAAGGAAGGAGGGGAGAAGGAGAAAGAAGGAGAGAAAGAGGGAATGACAGACAGAGGAAAGAGAGAGAGATAAATAAAGAGGGAATGGCAGACAGAGGAAAGAGAGAGAGAGAGAGAAAGAGAGAGAGAGAGAGAGAGAGAGAGAATGGCAGACAGAGGAAAGAGAGAGAGAGAAAAGAGGAAATGGCAGACAGAGGAAAGGGAGAGAGAGAGAGAGAGAGAGAGAGAGTAGAGAGAGAGAGAGAGAGAATGGCAGACAGAGGAAAGAGAGAGAGAGAGAGAGAAAGAGGGAATGGCAGACAGAGGAAAGAGAGAGAGAGAGAGGTTTCAGGAGGATCTCCAGGGCCTCCAGGGCAGGGCAGTCCTCACCAACCCTGCTGATAAATCTGCTCCTGGACGTGCACATTCCCACCCCTCCTTCTCCTCCCCCCGCCCACATCAGTCCTCTCAGTCCCTCAGACCACAATGCCTGGTGAGGGACTGAACAGTCCCTCAGACACATCTGTGAGGGACATGATGAACAGTCCCTCAGACCACAATGCCTGGTGATGGAACATGAACTATGACTGGTTGCTATGCAGACATCGTGGAGTCTCAGTTGTGATGGGTACCTGCCTCAGAGCCATGATCTGACACACCACACAGAGTCAGACTACAAATGACTTTGTGTTCGTTCTGCTCCTTGTGCCCAGCTGCAACCCACTTGCTCCTTTTACCAACCTCACAGTATGAGCTGTGTTTATTATTGCGTCTACAGAGTCTGGATGATCCCTTCCAAAGTGCCACTCACGGCCCGGCCATCATGCCAGGCCTTCATGGATGTGTGTGTGTTTCAACAGTCCAAAGGGAGTATTTGGTTACAGCCCAATGGGAGCCCTAAATGTGGCAACTAGAAATCAGTTCAAGTCTTCTGGAAGGTTCTGCTCGAGTTTGTGCTTTTGTGTTGCCGAATAATCAGGTTCAGGGCCCGAGGGGTTGTTTCCAATTGGACAAGGAGAAAATGTTCTTCTTACGGATGCTGGAGTGAAGTGGTTGGTAAACTGCCCCCTGATCCTTCAACAAAGCTCCTCATTCCCCCAATAAATCATTTCTGTAATTGATCTGGCATTTTTAACCATTATGACAGGTTGTTGCTACCACAGCAAACTGCAACACAAATATGGCTACTGGCTCCGAGGCCTTATTAGTTCCATGCCCATTGTTTTGATACAATGAGAACCTGCAGCTTCAAAACCCTTCGAACCAAGATAACCAGAGGGACTGTCTTGGTGTATCTTCTGGCATCACTGCTAGCGTGGGTGGGGGGGGACGGGGGTGGGGAGGACACATCTGCAAGGAATACAACCACAAATGTAAACAATTAAAAATCAATCGTTAAAGACGACGTGCTCGAATGTGTGCATGCCTGCACAAGGAGGACGGGGGGGAGGAGAGGGTGGGGACTACTCGAGTAGTGCGTGGGTGGGTCGAAACGAGGACGAAGGGAGGGAGGAATCTGTGCACTAATCGAAGACACAATGTTGGCGGACGATTCGAAGAATGTGGGGATGTGTCTCCGTGTGCCGAATGACACTGGATGGGGACGTGTGCGAGAGCCGGTGCTTGGACACGCGTGAACTCACACGACCTGCGATGAGCCTGCTTTCGGTGATGTTCAAACGAAGGGAGCGGTTCAACATCAGAACCAGTGCAATGTGAAAACATATCTGTAAACATACAGTACACTTATGCCAAAGATACAAAACACTGTAACCAAAAAACGGAATCCATGTAGAAAGAAAACACACACACAGCCTGTCATTATGCGGGCAGTGCGGTGAAGTCTACCCCTCTGGCAGCGGTACTCCATTACCCACAGTGCCCTGGTGTGAGGCCACATCAAGAGAGGTCTGGCGCTCACTGTGGGGGCTGGAGAGCTGAACACATTCAGCTGATGGAACGCGCACACAGAGGAGAGAGAGGAGAGAGAGGAGCCCAACCCGACACCACGTGACCTGCTCTGCAGCTGCAGCGCGACCCGAACCCACTGCTGCCAGAACCTACCCAGCCTGGGGGGAAGGTTCCCAACACTGCTAGGCAGGAGACACAAACCGACAGCGAGTACACACTTACCGTACATGTCACTACTCTCACTCGTGGCTTTAGCATGTATGTGTGGCTGCGCTGGACGTGCTAGAACATGTATGAGGCCCTCGTCTGCCATGCTTTAGGTTCACCCCTCGACCACGCCCGAGGGGGGGTGGGGGGGTTGGGATCCAACTGACCCTCCAAAAACCCTGGCATGCTTGTCCCCTTAATGAGTCCCGTAATGAAGCATGATTGGTGCCCTTTCCCCCTGGCGCCGTACCCACAACACAGCTGGCCAGGCAAGACGCGGCCGGGCACCAGCTGCTCTCCGCGCAAGACCCTGCCCACCCCTCCCCCTCTCTGCCCACCCCTCCCCCTCTCTGAACATCCCCAGACCCCCCCCCCAAAAAAATACACTGCCCACCCCTCACCCTCTCTGCCATGCCCCACCTCTGAACACCCATTGTCTGGCTGGCCCACCTGTATCTCTTGGTTTCTGTCACTTGGCCAAACAGCAGGGGAAGTATGTACTTATTCACACACAGGCTGTTTGGAGAGTAGGGAGAGACATAGAAAGAGAGAGAGAAAGAGACAGAGACAGAGACAGAGAGAGAGAAGACGAGAGAAAGAGAAAAGAGGGAGAGAAAGTGAGAGTGAACATACTGTAGCTTGAAGGCCCATCGATCTCTGGGCTGGGCCATGTGCAGGCAGGCCGAGTGTCGTCCACACCACAGCCAAGCGCCGAGCCAACATGACCGTGAGTGTGAGAGGTTGGAACACAAATTATCTATTATCTCATAGAAACTCCTAAAATGTCAATGTTGTGGGGAGGATGCGGATGGCTGCCACAGATAAACCGCAGGAGGACGTGTTCATCAGATAGCCTCTCCTGGGTTAAGACTCAGCCCTCTAAACCAACCTACCAAACAAGGAAAATATGCCGTCTGGATGTTTCGTTCGAGATTCACGTCGTAGCAAAGTTTTCGAGAGAGCGCAGATGAGACGGGACAGACCATAATGAAACAGGAGGGTGTTTAGTGGATGACCGTGTTTCACTTGCTCCGTCTCACACCGATGAATCTGTTCTCTTCGTTTGACATTTTCACTGCTTCACACAAATAACAGGCCACCCCTCTTCACTGGGGCTCCCCTACCGCGCCACGGCGCAGAGGTCTAAGTCTCGGAACCCGCCAGCATAAACATTTTCATCCAGGGAGAACAATTCATCTGTGCCCTTATGTGGGGGGCGGAGAGGTGAAGTATGGAGCTATGGAGAAGTAAAACACTTCAGAATTGGCAAAAGCAGAAACCCGGGCAGTCGCTAATTAAGCGGTGTTTCTCTTGGCTTTGGGGAAACACTAATATTGAGTCAAGATCCAATATGGGACCGAGCGATGGAAGCCTACAGCTACTGAGTCAGAGGTGAGAAGGAGCAGCAGAAACACGGCTCACCTGCCCCGTGCTAAAACCTACGAAATCGAAGTTGCAGTCTCTCTTTTTGGAGACAAGTTCTCATGTCTGTCATATCGAGAAATATTGTTATGATAATTTCTGAGGATTTGAGTAAATAAAGGTCGCTTCCAACGATGACAACGGAAAGATTTGTGTCAGTCATCTCCCTACTCATGGAGCAGCGAGCTTGTTTGTGACCGCACTCGCACAAACACAGCTGCAGAATGAGACCAGTGCACATCTATTGCACCACCAATAAAACTCCCAACCTAATCACTGCAAGCCATTTTAGAACAAACTCTTGGCTAAATGGCAGTCACCGACTGCATCAGGGGACAAAAAAAAACGAGTAATGGCGGCGGGCGAGCCAGCCAACGACGTCAACGAGTTGGATGGCCAAACCCCCGTTAGATAAGACAGTTGGGTGAGTGATTGTCTTGGAGAAACAGCTGGAGCTTTGTCCCGTCTCTGACAGAGTGGAAGCATGGTGATTCAAAATCCCTCTCAGCCCTGGACAAGAGTCAGACTCCCTCCACTCCCTCCCTTCCACGGGTCAGCGTAATCGCTAGGAACAAACTCGCTAAAACTCTGCTAAACAAACTTTGAGTTCAGTAGTCGGGAATAGTGGGTGTCATTACCTAACGTGGAATCTGCTCGCTAAGGCCAGGGCCATGATAATACTTGCGTCAGACCATTTGACAACATGTCAACACTTCCCTCTCCGTGATGCGGGTCATCATCGTTTATTATGGAGAGTTCAGTACTGTTCCGCCCCCTCCAATGGCTCGGGAGAGGAGGAGCACCCGACTGACCCAGGCCACACAGTGGTGAAGGGAACAGGAGGGTAGCGCCAATCATTGTTTGCCACAACCAAAATGCCGTGCACACAGGTTTTAATACCAGCCTCCTGCTAGGCCGGTGATGGCACTACGAACAGTGAGGTAAGGGGTTCTGAGAGGGTTTTATTCGGGCACTTACGGGGTCTTCTGGCTTGTGGTTGCTGGGGCTTTCGTGGAGATGATCGCCTGGAGGGTCGTCACGACTGGTCAGGGTGAACTCCCGGATAAACACGGCCTCACCGTCGCTGGCCTCCACATCTACCTGCAACAAAGTCACATCAGGAGTTCCATTGGTACCAGAGGTGCAACCAAGTCACTATTGTGCAATTCACGAGTTAGTTTCAGGTCTTCGGAATCAAGTATTAAGTTAAGTTACGAGTGGAAAAGTCATGCACCAAGTTCATGAAATAAAGCTAAATTGAATAAAGCAAGCCTATACTTTATTGTATTTTAGTCTCAATAGGAAAGCTTTGTATGGAAATATTTGTTATTAAGAGGGAGACAGATCAACTCTCCACGAACTTGGATCAACAAAAACATTGAGGTCTTAGGAAGCACTGGTCTGAACCAAATCCTTGTTATTCATACAAATGTATTTCCAGTGTGAATTATACCCATGGAAATCCAATTTAATCCCAATGCTATAAAAATACATTCCAACCTGCAGCTTGAACCCTCATTGCCAGTGGCTCAAGGGAAAAGAATCTTCCGTCATCAACAGTAAAATGAATCAACCCTTTCTGTGTGGTGAACCTGAGGACCATTACATTGCTATCAGGGTTTCGGTTCGGGGTTTAGCCTCGTCTTCTCTCGATGAGTCTCCTGGTAACAGGTAACTGCTACAAGAACTTAGTGGATGTCGAAACACCAGGTGTCTGAAATGAGAAGATGAAACCACAGAGGGGTTGTTTGGATAGGGTCCATTAGCACCACAGTGCTTGTTCTCAAGGATGCCCCTCCGCCCGGACCAGCCCCCCAGCTGCTCGCTCTCTCTGGGTCATAAACACCCTGTAATGACCCTGGTCAGCTGACAGCTTCCAGGGGCCGGGCCAGAGTGGATTTAGGGCAAGGAGAGAAGGGAAAGAGGGTTGAAGGTTTAGTGGAGTTTTATTTGTGTGTGTGTTTGTGGGGGGGCGGGGCAGGGGGGGGGGTGGGGGTAGTGGGGGGTCTCCAGTGCTGCTAAGCAACTGTGTGAAACATACACTTATATCCTGTGAGAAAAGTGCCAAGGCAAATCTCTGCTGACGTCCTAGACTCAACGCAGTTCAGTTGTGATCACTTGCGCTTGCAAAGGGGATCAGAATGAACGCAACCCTTGGGAGTGCAGCTGAAGCCCTCCGCAGACATCCAACTCCACAGTAAGGCCTGTGTGGAGTAAGGGAAGTCTGATCGTACTCAGGAAACACATGTTGCATTAACATCTTTGGCACCTTTGATCCATAAAGTTTAATACTTTGAGGATCCGAGCGATAGCATCGCTTTGTTATATAGGATAATGATTTCATGACTCCTTGGCTTCAATTCTATTGAATTCGTTGAACAGGCACGTCTGCATGACAGAACAAAGGATGGTGAAGTGGTGGATCAAGAGAACTTTTCAACCTTTAAATCATTACATTAAATATTTTCTACAGGTAAAGTACTGCTGTGTATGCTGCATCACACACAGTCAACCATGTTTAAATACTGTTGCACTTCCAAGGCATTTCTTTGTGGCGGTTAACCCCTAAAAATCCATGGATGCCATAGAAAGTGATTAAAACTATACCACAGCAAACACATTATAGGGACACAATGCCCTCCCCTGTAGTCCACAAACATCCTCTACTCAGTGAGAAGCTGAAATCTGTCAAAACTGAGGCCTAATGGAGCGTGGCAGCCAAAAGCTTTTTCGAGTCTTTAAGGGGAATATATCAAGCTCGTTTTCCCCTCGCTCGTCTTAAGAAAACACGCTGGCCGTTAAAATCAGATGCCAAGGATCTCGCACACCCCGCTGGACCGAGTCATTCGCGACTGGACGAGGTCCGAGTGTCTTCTGCTTCCAGAGAGGTCGAGGCCAGCGACGCCGCTCCAGTACGAGCGAGCAGGGAAAACTCCTCTTCCAGGGGATGCGAGGTTATAGAGTGATTAGCAACTGGCAGGTCGAAAAGACTTCTCCTGGGATTCCGACGGTGTGCTCGGCTTTCCAATCCTCCAGGCCCGACGAGACACCGATGTGCGGATCGACGCCCGTAGCCGCCCGTCAAAAGCTCGGATGGATCCTTGTGTTTTCACGGGAAGAATCCCGCGAATCCCCCTGGTTCTCTGAGGCCCCCCTCCAGGCGTACAGGTCTTCCCATCGCCGGGACACGATGGTTCACGTCTGCGTGGCTGCTTGTCACCCAACACAACGGCGCACATGTTTGTGTGACAGAGGGCGCAGGGAGTCGCTCTCTTCCAGCCGGCTCCGATTTCAAAGTCGGGGGGGGGGCGGGGACCAGACGGGCCAGCGAGGGAGGAAGTGAACTCCGGGGAAGGCGGGTCTTCAAAGAGAATAATCAGCAGTAATAACACCAACTTGATATTATAATTGGTCTTTCCTGAAGGGTGGTGCTAGCTTGCAATGTTGGAGGGAAATTGCACCAAAAAAAAAGGAGGCCACCTCTAGCATGGTAGGCTAAAACCTGGACTTCAATGTCACACATGGCTGACTTTGATGAATAATAACCTTCTGTTGTTTTGACGAGGTGCCCGCTCTTCAGGGCCCGGCTTCTGTCTGCGTGAAATGTAAGAGGAAAATATATTTTCTTAATCCACTTTCAAGGGGATCTCTGAAAGCTTTCACTTCACACGCCGAGGATTAAGAAGCCACCGAATGAAATCGTTCCCGTTCTTGTGCGGGATTGGGGTTTCCGTCATCCAAGTGGCGTATCAATGCTGAGCTCTGATCCGGGAGTTATCGACCCAACAAATCAGTGATCCGTGAGAGTATTTTCTACACACTTCAACATTTGCTCATTATAGAACAAAGCCCTGGGTTTCTCCACGATCTGGGCTCTGATAAGGGGATATATCTTTGGGGGTGTGACAGGATCTTGGCCGGTGGATGGCAACAGTACACTCTTTGGTATTAGACCTCCTGGTTCCAATCTGCACTTCAAGAGTTTGCCTGCAGGACATGGCAGTGCACTGGGTCATGAGCGAACGCCTAAAGAATAGTGCAAAACCCCTTTCAACACTTTCTCTTCTTCTTGACAGATGGGTTATTTAATATTGGGATTTCTTTCCTCCCGGGCCCTTTGAAGAAGCAGCTTCAGTTTTCTGTTATGTTTCCCCTCCGCTGAGTTCGATGCGTCTATCTCTGGAGAACCAATCACGCTGAGAGGGGAGAAGAGAGGGCAGCGAAAGGTCAAAATGCCATTCGGGAATCCCGCAAACGTGATGGTGAATGTGTAAGGTTGCGATAGCAAGTGCAGTAATGTCTTTAATACAAGGGGGAAGAAATACATGGAACAACGAGAGCAATGTATTGCCTGTGATGGTGTCACGTTCTGTTGTATATCTTAAGACCCATTCGTTTTCCCTAGCCTCTGACACCATGTAAGTACAGCAATGTCATCCTATATTTATACGTCTGTGTCACTGGGCATTTATATGAGCCAGCGGGCCCATCAGTACCTGTCCGCTCATTGGTTTCCTGCTGTTTACCGCCTCACATTCCAAGGGAGGGGACAGGAACTCAGAACTGTCACACTTTGCCTCTCCATCGACTTCTCAAACACTGCCTCTAAAAAACGGCCTCTCCACCGGCCTCTCGAACACTGCCTCTCCAAAAACTGCCCCTCGACCGCCGCCCTATTAATCGTTGCCTCTCCGCCAGACTCTCAACCAGCACCTCTTGACATCGGTATTCATGGTATTTGACTCCTGAAAAGGTCAGGGCCGCTTGCATTATTCTAAAGGTAGTCCTCCTTCACAAAGACGCAATGGAATTGGGTTTTGTTTTTTTAATGCTAGCTTTATTGCAGAAAGGCGAAATTAAAAATTGAGGGCTGACAAATGTCATGCTTTAATGCCACTGCTTTGAAGGCAACAGTGCAGGTGCAGGTCATCCATCACACAACCATTTTCATCTATCCTAGATCTCCTAGGAGACAAGCACCTGACCACAAGCTGACCACAAGCTGACCACAAGCTGCAAAGGTGCATAACCAGTTAACGTCGCCGGTTTTATTCACACATTTCCTGTAGTCCTCTTTCACAAGTGAAGTGTCAATTTGCCTTTGGCTCCTGTTAGACAGATAATTTTATTTATTTAAATAGAAACATAAACCACAGATGTGGTGGTTTTTCTACTCAGGTAACAACATCCATTCTTATATTCAATATGGAGGAACTGTATTTTCCAAGGCCCTTAAACAGCTTTTGACAGCTTGGAGACCAGCACACAGGAAGTCACAACATTACTGGTACGGAAATCAATCCTGGCTAAGTGTTTCTCCAACATGCAGCCCATGTACGTAATCCTGCTGTTCGTCTGCCTATGGAATCAATCCTACCAGACATGTCATTTCATTCATACTCAACCAAGCCGTTTTTTAAATAAATTGTTTCTCAAGGCATTTCTGCTTTGTTGTGATAGGTGTAGTTACAGAGAGACAGGAAATGTAGGGAAAAGAGAGAGAAGGGAAGACATGCAGGAAATGTAGGGAAAAAGAGAGAGAGGGGAAGACATGCAGGAAATGACCCGGGCCGGACTCGAACCCAGGCCAGTGAGATACCCACACGGTGCCGGCTCTACCCGGTGAGTCACCGAGGCGACACCAAAGCTGTGGTTTATGAGAGGGGTATGACATCACTGCACTGTGAAGGTGAGTGTTGAGTTCTGGGGCCATCCACTGGGCTGTGGAGCAGGGGTCTGGTCCTGGGAGCTATAGGACTTATCTGGTTGGAGGAACTAGCCCACTGTGTCACACAGGTAGACGGGCTCCTTCAGACACATCGTAGAAAGCACCATGTTCGGAAACGCTAGGTGACTTACATCATCTTTAGAAACGGATGAATGTGATTATGTGAATGTGATCAAATTGGAAAAATAAACAATACACTATAGCTAACAGATTTGTATCGTACTACTCCGTTTGTGGTCATTGACATTGTGGGCTGATATGGCAAAGGGCTATGCTTCAACTGAAGAATGCCTTACCAGATATGTCAAAACAGAGGATTGTGGGAAACGCATGTCTGCCGACCAAAAGCCTGGGCCGACCTCTGCGTCTGATGCCAGTGTCATCATGCCCAAACGGTGGGGGCAGCGGGGGGTTCCCACGCTGATGTTAACAGGGACAGTGACAGAGTGCGGACGGAGGACAACATCCTGAGGTGTCCCTGCGGACTGCCCTGTCACTTCCTGAAACATGCCAGTCCTTCCTGTCCGAGCGCAAAACTCTCCCTGACAGGCCGCGATGAAACAACAGTCATCGAAGGGGAGGATGGGAACCTCAAAGCTGGATAAAGAGGTGAAGGAGAGAGAGCAGGACTATCGCTCTCTAGTCTCAGGGCGTCACTCTGGACTCACTGACACACTGTCCCTGACAGGTTTTAGTTCCATCTTTCAGCACATTAACATCTGAAGGTTAGGGTTTGCTACTCAGTGCACCACTGTGACTTACAGATACCCGTAGAGAGAGAGAGAGAGAGAGAGAGAGAGAGAGAGAGAGAGAGTGGAGACAGAGAAAGAGAGAGAGAGACAGAGACAGTCTCTTCGAAAAGCCACTGGGGTCCATACAATCACTTCTTATGCTAGGTCTTGTTTTGGTACCTGGCAGGTGGGGAGACTCGCTTTCTGAACGGACACGGTGAAGCAAAGCAGTGACATCACAAAAACATTGACATTGGCGACTGTTACGTGAGCTGCTGCTCTGAGGGCTCGTGTTAGCACTAGACCATTACAACACTGTTGACATTACATTTGAAAAGGTTGAACGCTCAAATAGGATTCAATAGTAGTCGAACAACTGTGAACCATTAATGATATAATGTAGCTTATCAACCCAACAACCACAACAGCCCAGTCAACTTCTGCAAATGCTAGAACACAATGTAATATCATATAGATATAATATCGCTGATCCTCTAAAACAGTAGTGGTTAGGCTCCATCGCATGAGATGATTCCGGAAGGCAGCAGAACATGGTTGTGACCCTCCCTCACAGCACACACACGCATGTACACATGCCCCTCACACACACACACACACACACACACAGCACGCAGGCACACACACACAGGCATGTACACATGCCCCACACACACACACACACACACTCATCCGTTTGGCTGGTTCACTGGCAGCCTTTCCCTGGAAGCATTGGTGCTCAATAAGCACAACCCTAGTCTTGAAACATAGTCTTTGACACCAGCTGTAATGTGCACGCACACACACACACACACACACACAAGCACACAGGCGCACACACACACACATGCATGTACACACACACACACACACACACACAGCTGTCTCCCTTCATCATATTCAAAAGGAGATGGATAAGGACTGGCAGCTGGGTACCACCACTATTAAAGTACGTGTGCAACAGGCAGAGGAGCAATGAGTTCATCAGCACAGTTCAGTTCATGGCTGCACTTCACAGCATCAATTAGAACAAAGGATCCTCCAAGTCCTCCAAATATGCAGGTTTGACCGCCTTTCATTTCAACATATACCCTCCAATATACCAACACACACTTCTAGATGGACATGAATCACTGACACTGACAGGGGAGATGGAGTTATGGTCTGGGTGTTTAGTGGGCTCACTAGTGTTGCGGTTTCTTTCTGTTAAAAGTGACGACCTTCTTCTTCTGTCTTCTGTGATGATGGTTTGGATACGTTCTCACTGTTCTCCAAGCATGTGTCATCAATGGAGTGTCTGGCTCATGGGCATCTGAATCTGTGGATCATGTGCAGCATCGTCCAGACCTCCCAGAAGTCCTGTCCAGTAATCACTGTTTTCTTTGAAAGAGACACGGAAACAATCTGGCAGTCCAAAGGGCCTGAGGTGAAACTTCTTCATAAGCCAGTTCCACCACACCACACCACGGGCCAGCCCCACCACACCACACCACACCACGGGCCAGCCCCACCACACCACACCACGGGCCAGCCCCACCACACCACGGGCCAGCCCCACCACACCACACCACGGGCCAGCCCCACCACACCACACCACGGGCCAGCCCCACCACACCACACCAGGGGCCAGCCCCACCACACCACGGGCCAGCCCCACCACACCACGGGCCAGCCCCACCACACCACACCACGGGCCAGCCCCACCACACCACACCAGGGGCCAGCCCCACCACGGGCCAGCCCCACCACACCACGGGCCAGCCCCAACACACCACACCACGGGCCAGCCCCACCCCACCACGGGCTAGCCCCCACCACACCACGGGCCAGCCCCACCACACCACGGGCCAGCCCCACCACACCACACCACGGGCCAGCCCCACCACACCACACCACGGGCCAGCCCCACCACACCACACCATGGGCCAGCCCCACCCCACCACGGGCTAGCCCCACCACACCACGGGCCAGCCCCACCACACCACGGGCCAGCCCCACCACACCACACCACGGGCCAGCCCCACCACACCACACCACGGGCCAGCCCCACCACACCACACCAGGGGCCAGCCCCACCACACCACGGGCCAGCCCCACCACACCAGGGGCCAGCCCCACCATACCACGGGCCAGCCCCACTACACCACGGGCCAGCCCCAACTCGTAGGCAAGCACAACAGCACTAGCAAAGAACTTTCTAATTAATCCAATAGAAAATGAAAAGGGAATCTAAGAGGACCTATTCCCATTCCACTAAAGGGGCCAAGACATATTTTCCAGAGTTTTTCCCCCACAAAAACTCTCGTTGCTCTGTCTGAACTTACTGCAGGGCCACATTCCTAAGCCTAAAATAAGGGCTCTCATTTGCCAATGTGCCCGAACTTCATGTCCATAATCCCTGGCATTCTTGGAGCCAGACATCATCATGCTGTCAGAGGTAGAAAGGTAATGTTGGAGTGTCATTCTGGTTATAATGTTCCATCAATGAGCTCCGAGACATTTATGTTGGAACACTCACTTCATTAGCTGCTGATGGGGATGATGGTCTCAATACAATATTATATGTATCATAATGGAAGTATGTGTTTCCTTTGTTGTTGATTCTATTTGTTCTTACTGGTTTCTTGTACAGTTATTTCTCTGTTTCTTGGTTTTCCTGTGTGATCCGCTGGAACACATTGTTCAACAAAAAACGGACGGTACGTTTCCCACCGTCCAGGTTCAGAAGAGACAGCCATCGGACGAGGCTTTGAAGTGACGCTGACGCAACGAGATAAACACGGGTGTCAGTGACCGATTGACACCAAGAGCTTCAGACGTCCATATCTTCCCTAATTGTTAATTGTCAACCGTGAGGGAGCAGTTTGATGAATGTTCCCAGCCAACCCGAAGCAGCTCAAGTGGCGTTTGAGAGGAAAAAAAATGTTGGCACACGGAGCGCTACACATTCCCTTTGTATTAAAGAGACAGATCCTAGGCGCCATTTAAACTCTTTAACACGCCATGGGAGATTTATCTGACACCGCGTGTGTGAGTACACGGACCGCTCCATGCTTTGGGAGCCGTGGGGCACACATTTGTCCACCTCCATGTCTAACTGTGTTGGTGTGGTTTAGGAGCGTATTTTTGCGTGAGTTATGTCGAATTCGATGCTGTGTGTTTCTCTTCAGTGTTTTCGCTTGTGTTTGCCCCTTAGTCCCAGTAATCACAGCAGTAATCACACTAGCGTTCTCTAGTTGCGCAGACCGGGGATGTATGAGAGAGACGCTTCTCTTGTTGCGCTCCCTGAGTTCCCTCGAAGCAAGCTGCAGTTATATGTCAAATAAATATAAACTGTCTGGGATTGCAAAAAAACACATTTGTCTGCTTACAGTGCAGTATGCCACTAAACGTCTGCTTGTTGTTTCGAGAATATTTTAAATTTCCAAGCAAGAGCAACTGTATCAGGTTAGATGGATACAGGATGGTATGCACTAAACCTCGAGCTAGCAGGACACAACTGCAGCACATCAGTCAGATGGTCTTAAATAATTTGGTTTGTGGGAGATATTAGTCAGCACAATTCGTGTGCTGTGCTGTGCGTTCTGTCAATCTATTTAAACGAGTGTTAAACTATATCCAGTTGCATAATGTTGAATCCGGGTAAATCAGCAGTTTTGCTTTATGGGTTTGCTGTGAGGTGTGTATCCTATTTGTAATTGTGTGTGTGTGTCTTTGTACGTTTGTTAGCATTGGGATGCTTGTGCCTATATGCGTGTATGTGCGTGAGCGTGCCTCTGTGCAGATGTGAGTGTTCATGACGGTGCGACAGCTAGTGTGTGTGTGTGAGTGTGTGTCTGTGGTTGGAATCAAGTACTTGCGGTAACTGACTCCACTTTGACAGCAGTCGAGTCGAGCGAGCTATCAAGAGAGAGAGAGAGAGAAAGATAAAGGGAGAGAGAAAGAGAGAGGGAGAGAGAGAGAAAGAGGCTCAGCCCATGCTCCAAGCCCCCTTTCCAAGCACATTGGCCATTAAGACGTCAACCCTCTGTGCCCTGTCGATTTCATGGGAACCTGATAGCCTGATAACCTGATGGAACCACCCCACACACACACACACACACACTATCTTCAGGGAGCCAGGATAGCCTTTCACCGTCTCACCAGTAACAGAGCCTACCTGCTGAATACCATCCACATGCTTTAAGATACAGCACATCCCTGACGCGCACAATAACCCCTGCATCTCTGCTCCGTCTGTCTAGCTTGAAGTTTTAAGACCAGCTGAAAGGAGGAATTTTACCAATTTTAAATACTGCGTCTGAATGTTTAGATTGACCGTTAACAGGTTGCAAAGCTGCGGTCTACAAAACGTCATCATTCCGTCCGCAAAGTTCAGGTTGCGGTCGGCAATTTGAATTGCCCTTATTCGGAAGCCCTATCTCATTGCATTTCGCATGTCTCGTTGTTTAAATAGTAGCAGTTCTGACGATGTTATAGTGGTTGCGAAGGTTCACTCCCCAGGAGTACAGGAGTCGTGGAGTCCTTTTCTCAAACTGGACTCCACTGAACGCCCTGCACAATGGTGGTCTTGTCCTGCGAGTCAACAGGCTGGCGCTGCTGTGTTTACAGAGGGCAGCTGAGTATGTGCTACTGAATTCGCTTGAAAAAAGAAACAAGACAAATAGTTGGATTTGGCGCGCCCATGTGAATGCGTGTGTGCCTGTGTTTGCACAGCTGTGTTGTGTGTCCTGGGTCGTCTCAGTGGGGGCACCGTAGGGATGGGTATGGCCGGGCACCATAAATTGCCCATTCGAGACCCACTGAGCCCGCCCCTTCGTCCCTCCTTCCCTCTCCTTCCGGGAGAGGAGGATTGACAGATCGAAACACCAACTGCTGAGGTTTTCAGATCAGGTCATCCGTCACCAGGCAACAGAGCTCCGAACTGCCCTGCTTATCAAAAAAGTGTTTCCTGTCAAATGGACGGACGAAAGGAAGAGCATTCAAATACAGAGAACTAAGATTTGTATGAATATGGTCAAAGGACAGGGCAGTAGTTCATCGGTAGGGCAAGGTTACGCTGGCCTAAGGACAGACAGGGAACAGGTGATGTGCCTGGCAGGCCCAAATGCTGCCATGCCCTGACCCACATCCTGATAACACAGGCTCACCGGAGGATCACAAGGATCACCGGTTCCACCCCTGATGGGTCCAGATTAAGAGGGCGTTGGTTGGATTGGAGCACAGCCCGGTCCCATAAGGCCTGAAATGGGCATGGGGCTGGCACCCAGAGGCTGTCCATAGGGCAAGGTATAAGCTCAGCTGGCAGGAGTTTCATCTGAAATACACACTCTGAATAAATGCAACATGTTCAATTGTTGGCATGCCGAGAGTGCGTCTTTATTTTGATGTCAGCCCAAAGCATTACTACACTGTATAACCATATGGTTACACTTTAGTGATACAACTGCAGTCCTCTGCTCTACAGGAGGCCAGACTAACTCATATCTCTGCTCTACAGGAGGCCAGACTGACTCATATCTCTGCTCTACAAGAGAGGCCAGACTGACTCATATCTCTGCTCTACAAGAGAGGCCAGACTGACTCATATCTCTGCTCTACAGGAGGCCAGACTGACTCGTATCTCTGCTCTACAGGAGAGGCCAGACTAACTCATATCTCTGCTCTACAGGAGAGGCCAGACTGACTCATATCTCTGCTCTACAGGAGAGGCCAGACTGACTCATATCTCTGCTCTACAGGAGAGGCCAGACTGACTCATATATCTGCTCTACAAGAGAGGCCAGACTGACTCGTATCTCTGCTCTACAGTAGAGGCCAGACTGTCTCATATCTCTGCCCTACAGGAGAGGCCAGACTGACTCACATCTCTGCTCTACAGGAGAGGCCAGACTGACTCATATCTCTGCCCTACAGGAGAGGCCAGACTGACTCATATCTCTGCCCTACAGGAGAGGCCAGACTGACTCATATCTCTGCTCTACAGGAGAGGCCAGACTGACTCATATCTCTGCTCTACAGGAGAGGCCAGGCTGACTCAGTGCTCTGCTCTATAGGAGAGGTTAGGCCTATTATTTAATCAGAGAGGAAAGAGAACACTGGTGGCATGAAACCTTAGAGCCAGCGCAGCGACCGGGGGCCGAGCCAAGCAGTTGGAAGACATCTTTCGGCGAGGTGAAATCTACACAAGTTAAGGGCTTTGCAAGCACTGTTACACACACAGATTGGCACTGAATTCAGGCGTATTATTGAGACGGAAAAATAAGACGGCTTCGACAAAGACTCCAGTGATGCTGCTAACCCCATCTCCATTATGGGGAATAGGCAGACATCTGGGAACGTTGTCATTTACAAAACACATACTGTAAATACAAAACACATACTGTAAATACAATACAAAACACATACTGTAAATACAAAACACATACTGTAAATACAAAACACACCTTTAATGTGGTACAGACGCACCAATAGACAAACGGCATAGAGAGGTGGTGTTGGGGCTACACGTCCAACATATGAACATATATTTATATATGTATGATTATACATATGATGTATTGTATATTATAAACACATAAGACATTGATGATCAGATGCACTTGGCTGGGCCTCTAACCTAAGACTTTATTATTAGATGATCTTCTACGCCACCATCCCCAAAAACACAGCTGTTAAACACGCAACACCTTCATTTCGGTCAGACAAACAACACAGACATCCAGTACGAGAACCTAAATGCACTCCGCAATTCCGACTAACCGCTAACACGTGTGGTCGAGTCAGAGTAGTGCGTTGATCTTCTGATGACAGCCTGACGCAGCGCGTAAGAGGCGGCAAACCCCAACCCTACTATCAAGCCCTCAGCGCCGACGCATTCCTGACAGAGTTGAATGGCTGAAGAGGCATCTTGCGTTTCAATCTGATAACTCTGAAATTGCCTAGACCCCCTCGTTCCCCCACCCAACCCCCCCTCCCACCACCCCCTCATCGAATGTCGTCTTCTAGAGCCCGGTCGGGGAGGGGAACAGAGATGGCATCGCATTGTGTGGCATTGTGTTTCCCGGTGCGCCATGTTCACTGTGGACGTCTGAAACAGTCTGTGGGTTTCTGTCCAGGGGTCCAGCTCTGCAACGTGACCTCCGTTAGGGCTCCGAGTCTGTCTGGCTAAAGGACATGACCTTTGCCAGTGGATACGGTCCGACACATTTTCACAGCTTTAATAAACGAACGTACACTACGCTAACGACAACGGAACGCCGTTCCAACGACAGCACGGAA
Organism: Mallotus villosus; assembly: GCA_903064625.1. Taxonomy (NCBI): domain Eukaryota; kingdom Metazoa; phylum Chordata; class Actinopteri; order Osmeriformes; family Salangidae; genus Mallotus; species Mallotus villosus. Next base: position 338,207 of record CAEFZP010005126.1, read on the forward strand.
AAAAGGTGCGAAATAAACGACCGCAACACTGCCTATACAACAATGGTGGACCAGGTGGCCTGAAGAATGGAAACAAGGGGTTCAGGCCAGCGTCGCCCCTTAGTCCCCTCCTCCATTTCAGAAAACCTCCACTGACATCTCATCCTTTTCCTCCTTCCTACCCAGGGATTAGAAAGCCAACTGGCCCCCCTAAGGTGAACCTGGTGCCTGTAAACGTGATGCCTCTAGCAGGTGGACAGGTAGTGAGCGCTCTGTTAATCTTTAAGAGGGAGGCGGGCAGGAAGAAGGGAATTATGGGTCAGAGAGAGGTGAGGGGAGAGGCTTTGCTGCGGCCAGGTGGAGAGGGACAGAGGAGCTCCGAAAGCACTATCTGATGGTGGAAGATAGCGTTGGTGGTATGTGTGTGTGTGTGTGTGTGTGGTGGAGGGGGGGATATTTTACCCTACTCCTTTTATCAAAGGCCCCAGGGAGCACATTCGTGGGTACAAAAGGATGCTCCGATGCTACCATGGATCGCTGCTGAAGATTACCGTTCAGCATACATTCAGAGGTTGAAACTATGCTAAGTTCAAATGGAGGGCGTTCACTTGACTTAACTGATCAACCCTCTATAACTGAGTGTGCATTACAGCTACACCCCTCACTCTAGAGGTGAAAACAAAGTCAAGCTTAAGATGAACTCATCAGCAAAACCATCCAGAAATCTCGACACACGCACACATTCAGTACGTTGGATACTGCTGTAGGTGCATATTTACAGACACAGTGTGAAACGCCCTTACACGCTGACACTGCCTGCAGGCAGTGTGGTTGCACATGACGCCTTTTCCCTATATTTGTGGGGGCGGCATTTCCACCCCTCTCTTTGGTGGAGGAAATCATTTTGCCCTCTGTGGCCTTCCTCCAGCTGAGTGTCCACACCCTCCCTCATGTTTCCACATAGGAAGAGGCACACAGGGTACACTCACACACACACACACACACACACATTCACACGTACTGTACACCGTGATGTCCTTCACTCTACATCTGTTTTCTCATTGCACTATTCCTCCATTTGTCACATGCGTACACACAAAACACAGCGCTGTTCCTACCCTTATCCGTTTCCTCCGTGCCCCCCTCTCCCCCCCCCCTCTCTCTCTCCCCCTCGCAGGGACACACATACCCACACGCGGGCCGACAGCTGGCCTCTCTGAGGGCAACCTGTGCAGAGCAGGAAGCCAGGGTGCTGAGTTAGAGCAAGGGAAAAGGGAGAGGTGTGAGGGAGGAGAGAGGAGGGAGGAGGCCACCGAGACCTCGGGTTCAGTACTCTGAGGGTGTAGCCGGTTTAGGCAGAGCATGCTGCCTCTGAACGCTGTGATAGACAGGGTCAGGGTTGGGCTGGGGTTGGGGTATGGTTGCGGTTACATTAGCGTGGCCTCATCTGAGGGTATAGAGACGAGCTCCGACGACGGCTGGGGAGAACAGGAGACTCTCCGGACAGGGGGGAAACTTTCTGCTGATAAGGCATTTCCACACCCGTGTGGAGTTCAGGGTCTAGATATTTAGTGCTTTTGCTGTCCGAAGTATGGAGCCTATTTTGGTTGGTCATGTAATTCCGGACACACACACACACATACACACAAGCGTGTGCGCAGGCTAGCACACCCACAAAGCCCCACCTATCTTGAAGTCTCCGGTGAGAGTCTTGTCAGTACCTGAAGCTCCTCAGGTTGCATTGAAGACACACATGGTTACACACAGGCCAGACAGAAGACCTGATGGATCAGCAAGAAGCCGATCTGACACACTGGAACACGAACATGAACCCACATCCTACCTACACACACACACACACACACACACACACACGACACACGCCAACACACACCATCCTACACACATCACCCAACACACGCCATCCTACACACATCACCCGACACACGCCATCCTACATCTACACACGCCATCCTACAAAGGGTGCAGTGAACAATAAAATTGTATCCACCATCAATTCTCCCTCTATCTTTCCATCTCTCTCTGTCCCTGCCTCCCTGCCTCCCTGCCTCCCTGCCTCCCTGCCTCCCTCCCTCCTTCAAGCAAGCACTGCAGTGCAGACTTGCACTGGCTCCACATCCCTGATCATGTAACGATTCGTCTTTAATGATTACTGTCCCGTGTGGTGACGGAGGGGGTTCCACCCATTTCCTGCCGTGCCCTCTCGTCAGTCACAGGCAGGGAGATGTACAGACTCTCCTTAATTCACACAACTGTGTTAGGCTCGGCTCCCCTGCTCACATAAGCTCTATCTTACTCTGACTTTCTCTCTCACCAAGCATGTCAAGTGTCAGTTAAAAATGCTTGTCTCTTGAACTTTTCTGCTCCGCACTCCATCTCTAATTGACGTGTCATCAGGAGAGCTCTTGCTCTACGTGTCAATCTCCTCTCTCTCTCTCTCTCTCTCTCTCTCTCCCTTGCTCTCGTTCTCCCTTTCTAACCACATCAACAGCACGAGGAGTAATATCACATTCCCTTTCTATTGCAGTACAGGAGACTGAAGAAAAGGCTGGAATGCTAGCAGGACTATCTGACAGTGTGGGGGCGCTCATATCAAGTCACATATTCAGTTGGGGACTGTGTGTGTGTGTGTGTGTTCAATTGGAATACAAACTCAAAATCATTTCCAGGGAAATATTTGATGTATTAGGGGCTAACCTGAAACAGAACTTCTGATTGTACTCTGACAAGCAGTTGCTTGAGAATTCATTCTTTATTTTGGAACATTTGGGTTCAGGTATGTCTGGTTTTGACCCAGGCATGACAGCAGCCTCTCGTTAAACCATCGGTCGCTCAGCCTGTGCAGTCTCCACGGCGTGCCTGTCAGGCCCTCTGATAGGTTGGACAAGTTGGTGAAGGTTAGGGGGCGCCGCGCTTCAGTGTTGTCCGACAGAACAGGGCCGTCTGTCATCCTGTCTCTCTGGAGCGGCTCAAAGGAGACACAGTCTTGGGAGGTGATCTAACCTGCCTGGCAGGGGGTAGGAGGCGCTGGGGGTAGGAGGCGCTGGGGGTAGGAGGGGCTGGGGGTAAGAGGGGCTGGGGGTAAGAGGGGCTGGGGGCTGGCTCCTGAACCCAGACACCAGGCCACCGGGATAGCACGGCGTTCCACCATCGAGGAGATGGATGTTCGGATGACAAAACCAATGATTTATATGGTACATAAAAAAGCGTGGGGGAGGAAATATAGCAAGGGAAGACATGTGTGTGTGTGTGTGTGTGTGTGTGGGAGGGGGAGGGGGGGCTGTTAAACGTCAGGTGTGCTTTCTTACCGGTCCCCAATGCCAGGTATTTGTCAGGCTGCTATTCAGTAGGAGAGGAAAGACGAGCACAGGTGATGACAGGATCAGCTGCAGGGCCGCCGGGCAACGGGCTCCGACAGGCTCGTACACCGTTCATACCGTGCAAGTATGTGTGTGTGTGCGTGTGTGCGTGTGTGTGTGCGTGTGTGTGTGTGTGTGCGTGCGTGTGTGTGAAAGACGTGTTGACGAATACAGGTTAATGGAGCAGTAATTGCTTTTCCCCCCCTCCTAAGTGCTGGGTGTGTGTGTGTGCGTGCGCCCAAATGAATAAGAAGAAGCCGAGTGCAGGAGCAGATGAAGTCATGGGTTAGGATGGTATGCTGGGACGGGGCTTTGGGCGGCGACACTTCAAACACGACAGCAAACAAAGACAATAGACTCCTCCTCCGCTGACCAACGAAACAGTGTTTTTTTGTCAAAAAGAAAATCACATAGAAGGAGGACGTTAACACGCTGAGTAAAGGTTCGAGAAGTGATGAACGTGCGATTTGATCTTTTCGCACGCCACGGTCTCCATACTCCCAGCAACACACTCTGCTCACTCTATCACCGTTTTTCTCTCTCTAATTCTTCCGTGGGTGAACGCAGCTTTTAGTCCGCTTCCTCCAGCTCTCACTACATCCATCTCCGCTCCGTCCTTAACCGTGGTTCTCTTGATCCTTTTTATTCCCCAACCCTACTTCTAGTTCCTGATCCCCTCCTCCTCCTCTCACTCCCTTTCTCAATCTATCTCTCTTGAATGTGATTAGACCCCTTCTGGAACTCTCCAGAGGATGGCCATTGATAACACTTCACTTAGTAGCCGCCTCTTTCCCTTTTGGCTGTACTTGGAAGATACAGGGGCTTAGTGCTGCACGCCACTCCTTGATACAGAGACACACACACACACAGCTCTGGGACAGCTCTCGGGTCAAACTGGAGGTGTGAAGTGCAGTTGTGCCACCGAGGGGCCACCCCAACGGAGGTCGAACCGTCCGACTAGCCTCCCACAACAGGATAAAGCAACAATGCTCAATGCCTCCCGACGGAGAGAGCGAAAGCCGCGGGGGAAGAGCGAGACGCTTCATCAAAGGGCCAGCAGGCCAGCAGCTTGGATTCAGTGGTCGGCCCGGGGGTTCTGCCCAATCACAATTGAACCTTGTGATGAAGGAACGAGCACGTTGAGGGAACAGCCAATCACGTGGAGAGAGGAGGAAGCTGGCCAGCTGCAGGAACACAATGGAGGGGTGGACAAAGAGCCGGCTCCCAGCACTGCGGTCCGATGTTAACCATCCAAGCTGCTGACCACGAGAGTAATCTGGAGAGTTAGTCCCGTCTCACTTCAGAGCCCTCTGCTGGTCGCAATCTGTCACTGCGAGTCGAGAAGGCCAGCGTGCGAGTAGATCTGGTGAGCTACAGCCGAATCGAAAGCGTATTTCTTCCCCTATCTGACTATAGGAGAGATCTAGTATGCAATGACGATGGCTCGTTTGAGACTTGGTCGTCGTTCTGTAGCAATCAACAGCATGCCCTTCAGCTTACTCACTGCACCACATGGTTCCATGAGTGATGCCTTCTCTGGCCAGGGCCTGATGGGGTATTCAGTCACGCCATGTCATTAGTGCTCTGCTCCAAGTGGCGGCAGGGAAAACAGGGCTGGAGAGTTCCACTGTGTTTGGAAGGATGAGAGCCGTAGCTCTTCCCATTTTCTGGTTGACTACATGGAATGTTTCAGGCACAGTTCCGCGTAGCAGTCCCATTCCTAATCTCCGATATGTGCCCGGGGTAATAAAGGCGTTGGAAGTATGTAAGTCTCCTTCCAGTCCCAGAGATGAGTCCTGGCATCGTTCATTCAGGTAGGATAGAGAGACCTGTACATACTTCATCTAGCCTTACTGTTAGGGCTAATCTGTTTACAGAACCTTCTTTTGTATTCCATGAAAAGTCCAAAAGTCCAATGATGCCCTGGGGTGGAGGGAGTGGTGTGTGTCATCCCCCCAGTCCTCAGTGCCCCTCCAGATGAGGGTCTCAGAAGAACAATGACAATGTGTGCTTCAGAAAGAAAAAAGCTCTCGCAAGCTCTTCAGCCAGATGTGTGGGAGGGGTTTTACTCTTTACAAGGGACCCCATTCACAATGAAAAACCAACTGACTTCCCACTCCACTCATGTCCACAACAATAGAGCCTCGTGAGCTAATTGGGCTCTCGTAGGTCTTTAGAGCGGAGCTGAGGGTGGAACGTCGGAGCGCTCGGGGGATGCTGATGGACGTGGTGAAAAGCCGTCCTAGTAACAAGCTGTAACCCCGCTGAACCCTGCCGTCAACAAACAGGACAGCCTGTAAACAAAGGTTTGTGGCTAATTCATCCTTCAGTAGAATGTACTAACAAAACCAGGATTTATCTGACCATCAATTAAAAGTCCTGTGCTGTGTTCCAGATGCACTTGAGCCTTTTTCCACTCACTGAGCCCCGAAAAAAAAAGTTAACTCACTATTATAGAGCGACCGGTATGAGACACACTCATATAAACTGCAACAGAGAGATTAGTGTAAAATACCAACATCTCTTTCAGACCACTAAGAAGGTAGAATCCCAAGGTTTGTTTGGAGTTCAGGAAAGCAGAACAAATCTCTAACTGAAGCACAGGGCTTTGCCAGTCGCTCCTCCTGTCACACCAACACCTGCGAATTTGTATTGAAACATAAGCTTTTCCCATACATTTACATGTTACATTTAGTCATTTAGCAGACGCTCTTATCCAAAGCGACTTACAGTACAAGGACATTCCCCCGAGGCAAGTAGGGCGAAGTGCCTTGCCCAAGGACCTAACGTAATTTGGCATGGCCCGGAATCAAACTGGCAACCTTCAGATTACTAGACCGATTCCCTACCCGCTCAGCCACCTGACTCCCTACTCCCCATAAAAAGTATACAGCATTTACAGCGAATACCTGTAATAGTCACATAACAGCACAACATAGAAAAAAGTTAGAGACAAGAGTTTAGACCTGCACTGTACCCACTAGAAAACATCTGAGCATTGCCTTCACTGCAATCCTAGCCCCTCACCATTTAGTGCTGAAAGTGCTCTTACTGCAACAGCTTTGTGTGTGAACCTCTTTGTCTTGGAAGATGCTTGTGCGGCTCCAGGCTGCACTGGCCTCTTACACACAGACACGTCTGGCCACACACATGAACTGGCACACACACACACACACACACTAACTGGCACACACACACACACGCACACATGATCTAGATCCATTTGATTTGATCGATCGACCGACACAGGCAGACAAGACGGACAGAGAGAACACGTTCTGGTATGGTGTCCCATATACAAAACCAAAACCACTATAGCAATAGCTGAGGGTGCAAACACCACAACCTCATCATCCGAGCTTGAGTCGCTTACATTGCAATTACACTATGCCATTTAACTGCCGCCTATCCTCTAAAAGGACTTCAAAGGCTCTGAGAGCATCCCTCTCCCGCTGAGAGGCGCTGATTAGAGAGCCATGACGCTGAAGTGTCAACATACTCAGCTGGGCTGGAGTAGTCAGCGGGTCAACCCGTTAGGGTGTCAAAGCACCTAAACCACCTTTGAATGTCAATGGCACCTGTCACAATCACTCTACCACCGAGAACCTCCTTTAGGATGTACGACTGTAGAGGCTTAATGACACTACACCAAACCTACAATAGCACTTCTAAGCTGCACTTACGTTATATTCTCCTCCACAGTCTGCCCACCCGTCCTATCATCAGCCCTGGACATGCTTCAACCCCTCTCTCCCCCCTCTTAAACGCAGCCTGGGAAAAGCACCTTCAGAATCTGAGGCTTTTCTCAAGGTGCATCCAACAGCTAAATATTTAAGGTGCAGGCAAGTTAAACATTTTATTAACTATTAATGTAGCCTACAAAAGTTCAAAAAGTCATTGGATAGGACGCAGACGATTAATTCAAACCGCATAATTAGGCTACCGTTGTCAAAAAAAAAGAAAAAAAGAAGTGTTGTATTGAACCCAAATTGTTTGTGTATGTTAAAGCATAACTTAGTATTCAACTAAGCTACATATTAAAATGTAACTGTATGAGCACGTTTACATGATCGCTGTTAATGGCATTGCCTTCTGTGTCAGCTGCCTTTGATGTACTACCGTGGGATGTTAATGTACAATTTCACACATCTAAGAACAAAAACATGCCTCTTACCTTTGTAGATAAAACTAAATAAAGAAGTCCGAGAGTCCAAAACATGTTTCGTGTCATCTCTACAATTGTCTTTGCCACCTTGTGTGAGCTATGATGCGAGGTGCTGGTTGGGTAAACTCTGGCAGCTTGTCGCACTATTGGTAACAGAAACGCCGCTCACTTCAGCTCCTTATTTGAAACTTTTAGAAAAGACTTCTTGAGACAACATGACACTTCACAGTCGCTTCCAGAATTTTGTGCCCGGCAAACACGTTGTTGCTAAATTTATGTTTGCATACCAGTCGTGCGTCAGTGAGCGACTCTCCCACCTTACATTCTTAAAGAAACAGCCCTCAGTCTAGCCCTTGCGTGCGCCTCGCGCCAAAAAGTGACAGATATGTTTCTGAAATCCTACACCCTTTGCCAAATGTTTTAAGATAAACCGACTTTATCTCTTAACTAGGCACATTACTCCAGTGTGTGCTGAGTCGCCTCTTAAACAGCAAAAACATTTTAGCTCCAAATACTAAGATGGAATAAACATTTTGATAATTTAAACAAATTTAGACTATTCTCCTTTACACTACACGCTAGTGCAACATTCAGGGACATTCCCACCGTACCCTTCCTGTCAATTTTAGCCGTGTTTGCAACTTCTCAAATACAAGGCAGTCTTTCTTTCCTGCTTTGTGTCATAGACCAGAGCACATACCAATATTTATCATACAAACACATACAAATATTGATCTTTACAAACTAATTTATTGAACTTGAAGAATGAACTCCTTTCATTGGCCCATCAGCTTTACAAGGAAAGATGCAAGACCCAAGTAAGATTTGCCAAAGACCATTACATAAGGGGATTCCCCCGGGTTCAGTTGAGCTAGTCCAGAGCCACCTAATAACACAGCTCTGAAATGTCATACCTAATCAGGAAACATCAAAGGGTAAGATATACTTTTGAGAGCAATACAATAGGTATGGATGGTATGAGCTACCTGAATTGTGGCCTGACACGCAGGCTTGAATTTAGTGTAATCTCTTTGAACAAGCCAGGAGGAGGAATGTTCTTCATCTTTTGACATGCAGAAAATAATCTTCCCAAAAATGAATAGTTTCCTGTCTGCCCGAGGGGCTGAAAAAGGGTCTTAATAGTTCTTTGATTGTCATACTGGCTCTCGACACTCATCAAAGGCCTGCTCTTGGAGGGCAAAGAATCATCTACATTCAGGTTGCATTGAGGCCTTATGTTGAACCTTGACCCACTGCCCCCATCGACATGAGCCCACAAAGAAGTCTAGAATGCAAAAAAAACAGCAAATAGTGCAGAGTGGAAAAACTCACATTCCCGGTAACTGGTGGCGTGTAGCCACTTTGTCATGTTGAAAATGGTGTTACTGTCATTGATGGACCTGTTCAGAAAGGCCATCGGCAGAGTTGCGACATCAAATGTATTCTTAGGCGCTTGCCAGCTTAAATAGCATCTGTCTGATGTTTGCTCAACAGATCTCACAGACACAGTTTCTGTGTGGGAATACAAATAAGGGGTTAAGGCCAGAGCCAATGACAGTCATCAGGCCAAGAAGAAGTCTTTTCTGAAAACGTGATAGGATAGGTTGGATTCGTAACATCCCTGTTTCACGCTGTTGTCAGGGGCAACGCTTCACACTGCGTCTGTGCTTTTACTTATTTACGAGGGGAAAGGAGCGAGAGAAAGAGAGAGAGAGAAAGGAGAGAGAGACAGTTTGATAAGGCTATGCACACGTGTGGGTGACAGGATCATTTTTCATAGCGCACCTGAATCTTTATGAAACAGCACCCTTTTCAAGGCACCTTGACATAGAGAACTGTTCTTTGGCGTGCGCTGTTGATGAGTTCTCAGGCGTTTGTATTCCATCCGGTACATATGCTATGTTACCGGGAGAGTGTGAGAGTGTGTGAGAGTACGTGTGTGTGATTGAGGGTTCAGGGGAAACGAAAGCCCCAGCTATGGCTGCTGGCCCACGGTGTCTCTGAAGAATGTAAAGCTTGCAAAAGGGACGGTAACCTGTCTGTACGTCTGTCAGCACGGATCGGTTACAAGCCGTGTCGCCATCGCCCTCCCGCCTGGCGTGCCCAGTCAGGGCCCGGTGCCACAACCCTGGTCTCGGTCACAGATGGTACCACTGGTACTGTCTGTGTGCGTTTCACTGTTTACATCCTGAGTACTCAGATGTACTCACACACACAGCAGTCAGTTACTCAGACACACACACACACACACACACACACAGCAACCACCTGATTTAATTTCTCGAAGGGATTGTGTGATGTTGGTTTGTACTCGCTGAACACGGTCGACCTGACCATGGATCCTGGTACGACTTGATTTGAATCGCATTGCTCTAGCAGATGTCAGTGAAGACAAATATAGAAAGAGAAGTGCTGTTACCATCCTTGACTCTTTATTGTCCCCCAGTGATCCAACGGGGCTAAACTGGATTCGCTTTCTTTCTAACTGCTGACTGACGCTTTGGCTTTCTTTGTCTCCCCAGTGGATATTTTTTAAAGGATATAAAATATGCTGTTCAAACATTGAGCTACCAAACTGGAAGATTCGGAGGAAAGAAGATTGACATTCCTACCAAGTACAATCAATGCTTTATGTCTAAGCTCCATCAATTAATTTCCTCTCACAAATCCACTTGTGTATTGAACTCAAACCTATCCCTGGTGATGTCCATTTTTGACAAATCAAACATGCACTTTATCAAGAGTCCTTTAAAAGGGAGACAAGGAAACCAAACCATCTTCCATAGCAAAGAAGGCAACAGGGCCCATTGTAAGAGCAGACAGAAGCAGGCAGAAGAACAGAAGCTGTCGAGGGAGGACCAATCAAACCCTTGGATCAGTTTCATGGACGTGGATCGGTCAATAATCACCCCAGAGCGGGGAAGTAGAGCAGAAAAGAACAGTTACTGGGTTCCAGCTTCTCTCTTTCCCCCTCTTAGTTTCTCTGCTGGGAGCCAGATATAAATCACAGCTTTCATTACTCGACCATTCATCCCCCCTCATCTGTTCACCTCTTCTGCTTGGTCTTATTCAGGTCTGTCCCTGTCTTGCCCCTGTTTCTGTCCCGTTCCCTGTATGTTACAGTATGCAAAGGTTATGGATGATTGCACCCAGGCTACACCCAGAACGATAGATTCAGAACCTACAACCGATGTAGGATTGTGTGTTTGATCAGTATTGGACAATTCATGCTGTAACTGCTCCATAATATTGCCAAAGAGACACTGAAAAGGTTTTTAAGAAAAAAAACTTAAAATGTTATTTACAAAATGTTCCAGTGTGGGACCTCACACTGACTAAAACCAGGAAGGGATTCCAGTAAAGCTTCTTGTACTAGAACAATACCAAACACTGGAGACCACCTTGTGAGAGAAAGAGAGAGGAAGAGTGAGGCATTGTGTGTGTGTTGTGTGAGACAGACTGAGACGGAAAAAGACAGAGAGACTAAAAATGAGGCACTATGGACAAAGCACTTTGAACAAGCTTTCGGCTTATTCTATTTTGTTCATGTCCAGTTCCTATCCTGAACTTTGATATCCTCTACACATATATATATATTCTCTACACAGGGACTTCTCTACACAGGGACTTCTCTACACAGGGACTCACTTCGCTTCCCATATTGTTGTTGGCTGCAGTACTTCCTCAATGTTCAAGGTATGGCATCCAAAACAAAGACATTGTCTGTCTAAGTGCCCAAACAGCTCACTCTCTTACACATACTCACACTCACACACACACAGACATAAAACATGTTCTTCTAATTTATCTTAAGCGTCAATTTAAGCAGCTGTTTACTGTAAACACAGTCTCGGATGCCAGAGCCAGGACATTTGGTTTTAGATTCTCAATTATATCATAATTACCAGGACTGTGTCTGGTTGTCAGCAACACGGACCAGAAATATAGCTGCAAATAACTGCTCCTACGCCAGCACAAACAGCTGGCCTGTTAATCCCAGCATGGCTCTGTGAAAACACCCTGCCATCTCACAGGGGCTGCCCAGTGATGGACTATTGTCAAAACAGAGCCGGGTCAAATGCACAGCTTTATTCTGACCACATGGTGAAAATCCTCTGTGGTCGGGACTGCAGTTAAATATGACATATATTATACTGGCACCAAACCTTAACATCAACAATAACTCAGAACAAAAACATTTCAAGTTTTTAGCTTTTATTAAGTCAAATAAATATCATTCCTTCCTTTCGATAAAACCGTTACACCTTGGTCCTCATAAGAACAACAGACCGTTTCTGTTCAACCATGTAACCAAGGATTTAAAAACCATGTATCACAAGGTTGGCAAGGCTGAGTTAAGGACAGGACACACCTGTTGCGCATAATCCTTTAGTAATGATGTGTCTTGTTAACAGAGGCATGCAAGTTCATCATCATCATGTGCTGTCTCTAGTGAGGCTCATTACCCACGGGGCAGGGTCACACAAGGTTAACTGTCTTGTCCAACAGGGGATTCACTATTGCACTTGGACATATGAATCACTGATGATGATTTGAGTGCCTATGGGACATCTCCCTAAGTTGAACCCACATGGATCTACTGGAATTGGACATGACCTAAGATGCTGAAATATGCTAAAACACAAGACTGATCAACATGTCAAGTTAATATTGTTGAACTGAAAGATTTGACCGGTGCTACCTCTGTGACCTTCTTACATGAAAAATTATGAGAGGTGAGAAGGGAGAGGAGTTCCCTAGGGGAAGGGTTGAAGTTAGGGTTAGATAAGACTGCATCCGACCCTAACCCTAGGGAAGGGTTGTGTGCGATCTGGAGATGTGTGATCCTGAGGTGTGACACTTTCCCAGTAGCCCCCACAGGTATTCTGTTACCCAGCAGAGCAAATTGGCACAGTGCCAACATCTCTGCCTGTCCTTCTGGTCACAATAGAGCCTGGATGATGACTCCCTCCCATTCTATTCTACTTTTGTCAACTTTTTTTTTATACATAAGGAGACTTCAAAAGAGAGAACTTCTGAGAGAAATTCCTTTCAGGTATCTATCGTCTTATGAAATGGGCAAGACTGGTTAAAGATCCGTCCTGCAATAGAGGTACCTCATTCTTCAGGACTGCTGTATATTTTCCAAAAGCATCTCATAGTTCAGTAGCGCTCTCTAGTGGCCACATCCACTGTGAATCAGCCAATCTACACTAAGCGAGAGTGCAGGGGTAGGACCCAAACGCAGGAGAGGTAGGCAGGCAGAGTTCCAAAACAAGGGTTTTATTTGTAAACTAGGAAAACATGCAGGATACTCGCAGTATCATAGGAAAGGACAAGACAAAGACTGGCCACAAAACAGGAACCTGAATACACAGAAGCAAACAAGACACAGGTGGACACGATAACACTAGCGAGAACAGAACACTACAGCAATCAACAAGACAGGTGAAGACACAGGGAATGAAGAAATACAAAATCCATTTGCATTATAGGATGGATAGGTTTCATATAGCCTACTGTACATTATCCATAGACCCCCATATTTGTCAGATACTGTATGTGAATGCATTCATTTGCTCAGTTCTACTTGCAGAATAAAGCAATTCATATACTCAGATCTAATGGCAACTTTTTTAGATGATGTTTAAGATGTCTGTGTACCTTACAAATCTCGGACTTAGTCCTAACAAGTCTACTGAATGGCGATGACCTTGTTAACAACGTTTGGTTAAATTAGGACGAAGCCCACTCCATGCACTTTGAAATATACCACTAGAGGACGACATTGTATTGAGTTCAGAGTCAAAACAAAGCCAACCTAAAAGACGGAGGACAGACGGCGGGGTCAGCGGTCTGGGGCTGGAGCCTGGAGGGCACTAGAGACTGGAGCATCCTCTCTACAGGGGGGCATCGGCTGAACAATGGCAAAATAATGTATCAATCAATCACAGCTGCCATGGTTTTTAGATTGAATTGCATGTATCGCAACGTTAGTTAAATGTACTCAATTGTACATGTTTTGTGTGTAAACTAAGCTGTTTTAACAATAGGACAAACTGTTAAAAATATACATACATCAAGACAAGTAGCCTACCTGCATATTGTATAATTGCCGCCACCCTCCATCCTCCTCCAGATCCTCATACCCACCTCCTACAGCTATACTGTCTCATGTATTTTCATTGCGTCATTAATGCTGTGTGAAGCCTTTTGATTTGCTTGTTAAAAAGTCTACAATAAGTTTTTAATGATTCCTGTCCACAGTGGATTATCCTGTGCTCCTTGCCTTGTCATAGGCCTATTATTGGCTGCTCTAAGGCAGGGAGAGTCTCCTTAGATAGAAACACACAGCCAAAAGAAACCTATTTCCATTGCAATATATAGTTTAATACATGACTGTCTTGACAGAACTAAAAGTTAGAGGCTATACGTGCTACATAGTTGACGGTATTTTCTTCTCGTAATTCATCACACATATATTTTTTGTTGTTTGGAATGTTAGCTTTTCATAATAGGAGTTTGTCAGAACAAGCTACACCTATAGTTGGGATCTCGAGATTGAATTTATAATAAATTATGTTAATGTGAAGGGGCAAATGTGGAGGCGTGTTGCAGTAATAACGAGGGGGGCGCGTGCCTTGCACTGTACACTGAGAGAGAAGCATTTGTCCCTCAAGTGAGGTTTCTGCTTACTCTGTGGCTGAACATTATCTCACCAATTTACTCTTCAAGATTAGGTTGCTGTTGCTGTTTTCTTTGAACGAGAGGATTATATTCCCACCAGTAAAATAACTTTGTTGGATTTCAGCTGCACAGGTTGCATTGCCTGGCAGCTCCGCTCTGAGGTACTTGGGTTGGAAACCTGTCCGCTGTCGCTACACCAGCTACAGCCTCCCTGCGTTAACGTCGCGTAGTCTTATGCCTACCAGAGTTGAAGTGTCGGAATTTTATTAAACATTTTTGCTCTACTCTACATGAAGATTGAGTTCTAGCAGTGCATGATTCAGAGGTAGTTATGAAGGTTGCGGATAGAAAAGGAGAACTCAAGTGTGCGGAGAAAATGGAGAGAGAAGTGACATCTCAGAAGAGGCAACCTTGCCGCACAACTGTGTTTAATTTTATCTCGTCTTTATTCTCCGTGGCATCAATAGCATTTTGCATTTTTCTGAGTGTTAAGACATCAGAGATCAAGGGCCGTGTTGTGGATTTGGAAACTGGACATGGCGAGCACATCCTTCATCGGGTTCCCGGTTTTTCCCTGGATCACTTTAATTCATTGATACAAGAACGAGTTGACGAGCTTCTGTCACAGGTAAGCATGTGCATGTTCATTTATGTGAACGTAAAGCTGTCTTTCAAACCACTATGAGGTTAGCCAATTACTTAAAATAATGTGTTTTGTTTGTCTGATATAATAGTAAACAGCCCATGACAAGTTCATCTTGTAGTACAGCCTTTGGGTTTTAATTGACGATTTAACTTCGTTTCTTTCAGCGCTCCTATGAAAGTTTTGCTAAGATTCGAATTGCCAGAGAAGTGTCACCTGAGTGCAACTGCCCACCAGGTAAGGGCTAATCTTGGTATTGGCCATACTGCCGTATTGACCATACAACCGTACTGGAGTTGGTTTTATAACAGGTCCCATAAAACGTACTACGTTGAGAAGAT
Source organism: Mallotus villosus (assembly GCA_903064625.1). NCBI lineage: Eukaryota > Metazoa > Chordata > Actinopteri > Osmeriformes > Salangidae > Mallotus > Mallotus villosus. The sequence goes on from CAEFZP010005126.1 coordinate 353,402, forward strand.
GAATGTCTGAATAATAGTATAATTAATGCAGACAAAATGGGTTTAGAGGACAGTTTTAAATAGCTTAGAATCATTGTATGTTTAGGCAATACTGTAACCACGAGTGCTTACATTATATTTGGTGAGATTTCAAAATTACATGATAGGGTCTGGAAATAAACATGTCATGTTGACATTTATTGAATAAATACCTGTTTTTCCAAAACAAGGGATGGTACAGGTATACAGGTAGCTGCAGCTAGCCTATATTTTAAAGATGCAGAGTTCTGACAATCACTGTTATGAAATTGATACCATTACGTTGAGTTAAAATAAACTTCTGTTTAGGTAAGTATGTTCTTATTCCTCTGCCATGCATCAAATGGAACAGATTTATTTTACCGGTTTGTAGATATCAGATTGTCTCCTGTGCTAGGTTTGAGATCTGTGACACACAACTTTCCCTCTGAACCTCCCTGCATGTTGTGTTGATAGTTGAAGGGGAGAATGAATGATGTAGACAGCTGATTCACCACTACACCAGGCAGATAGAGTGGTATTTAACAGCTAAACATAGCAGCGCTGAGAAGTTTGTGACAAGTGGGCGGTGTCTTGCTGCCCACAATCCGTGGTCACCAGCCTACAGTACATGCTTGGAGTTCTCGGGGATGCAGGTTGAACACAGTTGCTTTGCGGGTGATGTTTATTTAGGATTAGACGTTTTTAAATTGATTAATGTGCCCCTTGAATATTGGTGATGGGTGATGGGTGTTTCAGATGAATAGACAGGCTTTTATAATAAGATGATATACTCTGAAAGAATAGAAAATTGTTTTTTTATGTGATACGGAATAGAGGTATTATTACTATGTAGGTAGGCTCCGGCATGTAATCAGCATGGACTGAAATGACCGATTTTCACCACCAGATGGAAACAGCTATTCTTTAAATGTTCGTTAAAATTCAGATCATTTTGGATTATGGGAGATCAAATGAGATTACGGTAGCAAGTTTGTCATAAATGATACAATCTCCTATTTATACACTTTTTTGTTTGCTGTCAGAATACATCATAATCCTTTATACCCAGCACAGTAAGGACTGTTACATTATAGCCCACATCTCAGCTCAGTCAGGACTGCTGTACAGACTATATGTGCTCCATGTTAAATGGAGCTTCAATCCTACTGTCATCTGGCCCATTTACTGGAACTTGCTCGTACACAATGATAACATTGAGATATATCATATTTATGGTGCATCCTACAGTGCTTCTGACAGGACAGGTGTCACGTTGACATGTTGCACAGTAGTCTATAACTACATCACAAAGGAGATCATAAATCATAACCTTCCCCCAATGTAAAGAAAAGTTGAGGGGGAAAGTGGTGAGATTTTCGAATTAATGAGCCTGCATTTCCAGAAGTGTAATGAGGCTCCAGAAATGATGTGAGTCTCTGTTCTCAATCTCAGTCATGTGTGCACCAGTAATTCCCCTTCGCAGGCTCTCTGTCGAGGGCAAACGTAAAGCAATGAAAACATTTCACACCAAATGAAGTTCGCCATTGTTAAAACAGAGCCACTTCTCTGAACTTTCTCCCCAAAATTGGCAAAATGGCAAACTCTCCCGCCTCCCCTGTGTGACCATGTTGTCTGCACATTATATAGTGCATGCCCAGCTTTCAGCAGCCTGCTGACAGCACTGGCCTCAGAGTGCCTCGTTTTGAGGCCAAGTGTCTCCTTTCTTTGTCTGAATGCCTTCCCTCACGAACAGCCCTTCTGTAGTCGGGAGAGTCGGCCCTCCGGCTTAGGAAGCGCCTTTTTCAGTGGAGGCGAACCGACTGTAATGTCTTTTTCACAGTCTTCACTGTCTTTACTGGTGTAGCTGATGGAGCAGAAGCATGTAGAGATGGGCTGTAGCTGGGGGACACGCTCCAGGTGTCTTCAGAAAGGACAGTGGAGTGTGACAGAATACACGTAAGTGGTAAGAAAGCCATCATTTAAGTGTGCAACTTAAGTTGTTCTGGAAAGAGTCCAGCAAGTAGGCTAACTGCTCCACCATACCTATTCCATACAAGACAGCAAGCCTTAGTAACCAAATTGGATAGCTAGCTAGCCATCAACAACTTATGGTCTAATAATGGAACCCTTTTAGCTACTGTGCAATCTCACTGGATGAATGACAATAAAGGAATTGGAGGATATATCTATGTAGCAACCAAAGACTAATATAGGTCAATGTCTTTCCTTTGAGTAGGTAGTATTCTTTAGTTCTCTGCTATAAAACCATTCTTTTGGCCTGCTCTCCCAGTGTTCACCATGTCCCACCAGAGCTCTTGTCTGGTGCGTTGAGCTTCTTCAACTTCACACTTCCCAGCATCCGTGGCCAAGACGCGCCCCGGTAAGTAAGCCGTGCTGTGCAAGCGCGTCCTCTCAAACGGGTGGTAATTGTTTCAGCATTGACGGCGGTTCACTCTTCTCTTTCTTCTCGCGCATGTTCCCGTACCCCTGGGATGTGCATTCCAATCGGGGCCTGTTGTTTAACGGGACCTTTTAATAAAGGCGTGTGCGTAGTCAGCAGCAAGCGAGCAGCGCTCCGCTCTCTCCTCGTCTACTCACATCCCCCCCCCACCTCCCTGCCTTCAGCCAACACCCCCCTTGAAGTCACGCTTCAAAAACCTTGGCAGGGAAATACACCGGGGAGCAGCAAACAACATCCAATATGGATGTGCGGTGCACAGTTTTGTTATCCTAAAGGAAGGCCTAGACATGCTCCTTGTTGTCAACTCCAATGGATCTATGGAAGATTTCCCACCGTTGGACTTGGTGATTCGGTAAAGACGGTAAGACAAACGTAACCGTACACGGCGGCAGTGGCAGAATACACACGCAAGTCTCAAACGTGCAAGACCCCACTGCGGACATACCGAGCATCACAGTCAGAGCTTCTGTGATGGAAGTGGGTCAGGTAGGGACTGAATCTCCTCCCCCCCTCCCCCCCCCCTCAACCCCACAGAAACACTCGGACTCCGACGCCCTTGAACGTCGGCGCGTTGTCAATCTAGTCAGACACATGCGGCGCCCTCACGGACAGCTCCTACGGGTCATTAATAAGTGGCAGTTTGGGATGGAGCCCTCTGTGTGGTTTGGCGCCGGGAGGTGCATGTAGTGTATGGGCCGTGTAATTACCGAGTGCAAGGTAAAGCTAAGCAGATTCCCAGCTCCAGCGAGCTCTCCTGAGCCAGCTGCTTCTGGTTAGCCAGAGAGCCCGGTGCTGCCGGCCGTCGCGGTCACAAAGTTAGGGCCCGAGATGTGTGATGGAGTCAGGGACCGCAGTGGGGGGTGTCCCTGGTCTGGAGTTTATGGTGGCTGCCCCTTGTTTGGTGTGTGTGCGTGTGTGTGTGTGTGTGTGTGTGAGGGATAGAGTTAGAGTGTGAGACTGAGAGAGAGAATGCTTTTTGATGCACATCTTCAGAGGGCACTTTTTTGTTGTTGCACGGTGCAGAGTAACCTCATTCTAACCTTTTGACAAAGCGATTTCAACAGTGGAATAAACAGGACCCTGAGTGCGTTTAGCGACCGCGAGTTTCGAAAGAGTGGCACGCTTCTTCGTCTCCCCGGCGACGACATCGGTGCGTCCCCTCGGGTTAACAAGGAGAGAGAAGCCAACAGAGTGCTTTATGAGCAACGCCAGGCTCGGCCGAGGGAGCCAAGGAGGAGACCGTAGGACACATGGGGCGGGGGGATTTCATGGTGGGGGAGGAGGGGGGCTCTTCTCGCTCGGACAGATTTTGGCAACCCTCCTGGGACGTCAATCCCAATTCTGAAATAAAGTTTGAGAACAGGAGATATTTGAGATCTGGCCCCGGCAGTTTCCACGGTTACTGCTCCGAGACGCACGCAGGGGTTTCCATGACCACAAAACCGAACACGCCCCCCCCCTCCGTATTGAATTAAAGAGTAGGCCCCCTCCTCCAATAGGCCCTGTGTTTTCGACGTGATGTTGCTTCATTGTCTTCGTCCAGTTTGAGCTTTGTGGAGCTGTTGCTGTTGTTTCTCTTGGCTCTCCTGGTTTGGATATCTGTCCGTGCTTTTCGTGAGCAACCTTGGAATACAAAGTCTCAACCATGCACAGATTGTAACGTGGCTATATTTAAGATGCCTTCGGGCTCTATAGGGAAAGCTCTTAGTCAGTGAAGGTCAGTGGAGTTCCATTTGTACGGTTTCTTTACACAGCACTGTACAATGTGGTGCATTTGAACAGAGCTGAAGGTCCTGTGCCTTTTCTGCAGCAGTATGCGTGTGTGTATCTTCCCAGCTCAAATACGCTCGTCATTGAAGATATCCCAGTGTCCTAAAATGAGCACTTGTCTTCTTGTTGACACAAAGTGCCCTCTCACCCCCCCCCCTCCCTCATCCTCCTACTTTAACCCCCTTGGCCTCCACCCCCCCAGGGGGTAACGTCACTGTCTCCCCCCCCGCTAAGCTCCTCTTCCCAGGGCCTCTCTGCCTGAGATGAGTGGGTGGGTGGGTGATGGATCCATCTCAATGAAAGGCTCACACACGCATTCTGGCCACATCTGCTGTGTGCTGTGCAGTGACACCAGGGCCTGTCATCCCACCAAAGGCTCTCTATCCCTCCAACTTCCCCAAGCTAACCCCCACACAGAGTCCGACACAGTCATCCCCAACCCCACAAAGAGAGCTCAGAAGACTGTTTTAGCTCACATGAGGGGGGATTCAAACGAGGAGGGTGGCCGAATGACCACACATACTTTTTTTTCATGCGGTAAAGGTTCTCTCATTAAAGGTGTTCCTTATCTAATTCAGGCACTCTGCCCCTTAAGTATGTAATGATTGGCTGACCAAATACGGCCTCATTAGCACCGATTTAATACGTCTCCCCTGTTTGCCTGAATGGAATTGAATTATTTATTTGGCATATTAATGACCTGTGTTTAAACCCGTATCAGCCAGCAGAGCTGCAGTAAATCCGTTTTTCTCTGAAGATCAGTGTGTGTGTGTGTGTGTGTGTGTGTGTGTGTGTGTGTGTGTGTGTGTGTGTTTCGGACATGCTGCTCCTCGAGCCACACGGCCGCGACTCCGTCAACAAGAAACAAATGCAAAACGCGTTCAGTGTGTGGACTCTGTCGTTTTAAGAACCCACCCCTCTTTCCTCCCCGCCCCAGAGGCCTCCAGAAAAGCTATTTAGATTTCCCCATCGTTACGCACACACACAAGCCGTTTTCCAGAGTCTGTCATCAATTTGGGTAGCATGATTGAGTGAGCGAGCCTGAGGAGGATACCAGCATGTTCCCTAACAGGCAATGAGGACCAGCTCCCCTCTCTTCCCCCCCCCCGGGCCTTCGTTCTACCCGAGCACCAGCCTGTGGCATAGCACCCCCGGGCTCTGCAGCTTCACAGTCACAGACGCGAAGGGGGCACAGATGCTGCCGGTCTGCACTCTCTCAACATAATGGAAACAGTCACTACAAATAAAACGACAGACTGCAGCGAGCCCTAAAATAACCGAATCAAAGATGTGCGTAAGGTCTGTGGTGCGACTCGAGACTCCAGCCAGTGCGTCAGACACCCCAAGCTCCAGTCGAAACGTGGTAAAGACACTGCGATTTTGGAAAGAAAGAAAAGGATCAACTTGCTCATGAGATGCACGGATACATACACAACATAATGGACATAAGTATCGTATAGATATACAGGACTGGTGTTTCTCAGCCCATGCAATCTAAAGCTTAGCTCCCGGCTCAAGTCAAAAAGAGCTAATTCAGCTACTGTACTCTTCCAAAGCGGTTCCCATCTCGTGCTTGTGAGGTGGGAGAGCCCCTCCCCTGGCACCTGGTGGCTGATCTGGAAGTGCTGATGAAACCTCGTGACAGATGGAACACGTGAACGGGGTACGTAGAACAAGACGACCACATCGAATGACTCAATGACAGACGGAACTTTGCATTACAAAGCAAACATTTCCAAGATGTGAAAGCATAGTCTCGCCAGGAAAGTGTTGCAGTTACGAACGAGGCCTTTTTTTAGGCGGCCTCTTTGGAGAGTTCCCTTTTGGGTTCCCTTTGGAAACGCTAGCAGGTTAAAGTTTAAACAGCCTTCAGACACATCCAGCCACAGCGAGACGTGTGCGGCCCTTCAGAGTAGATCGAGTCCAGTTCGGCTCGGTGAACTTGCCGCTCGCGGGCTGCCCCGGGGGCACCCGGAGGATGGTCTCTAGGGGCAACGCTCCCTGAATGAGACCACTTGCCTTTTCCTATCCATCGACCACACACCATCACACACCATCATGTTTGTCAGTGAAAAGGAGCCTCTCTGATCTCTTGTCTCTCTCTCTCGTCTCACGCACACGCACTCTTCTGTTCCTGGTTTACAGTCGTATGCAAAAGTTTAGGCACCCCTCTGAGGCTGCATGATAATTTCCTGTCTTCACCAAAAAAGATCAATATAATATTGTAATATTACTTTTCTAGTTAACACTGAGTGCTGGGGTGTTTTCCAGACAAAGATATTTGGTGTAGCAGTATTTAGTTGTGTGAAATTAAATCAAATGTGAAAAAAAGGCTGTGCAAAAGTTTGGGCACCCTTATCATTTATTTGATTTGAATACCTCTGCCTACTAAATGCTGATTAACTGCAACACATAGTTAGTCTGATTAACTCGTTAAGCCTTCAATTACATAAAAAGGTGCATTCAATCATTAGAAAGGGTATTTAAGTTAGCCAATTGCAAGTTTTGCTTCTCTTTGATTCTCCTCTGAACAGTGGCAAAATGGGGGCATCAAAACAGCTATCAAATGATCTAAAAACAAAGATTGTTCAGCAGTATGGTTTAGGGGAAGGCTGCAAAAAGTTATCCCGGAGGTTTCAGCTATCAGTTTCCACTGTGAGGAATGTCATTAGGAAATGGAAGGCAACAGGCACAGTTCTTGTTAAGGCCAGAAGTGGCAGGCCAGGAAAAATAACAAAGAGGCAAAGGCGAAGAATGGTCAGAATGGTCAAGGACAACCCTCAGATCACCTCCAAAGAGCTGCAAGGTCATCTTGCTGCAGATGGTGTCACTGTGCATTGCTCGACCATTCAGCGCACATTGCACAGAGAACAGCTGTATGGGAGAGTGATGCGGAAGAAGCCTTTTCTGCACACGCGCCACAAAAAGGCTCGCTTGAGGTTTGCCAAACTACATTTGAACAAGCCAGGCTCATTTTGGAACAAAGTACTGTGGACTGATGAGACAAAGATGGAGTTATTCGGTCACAACAAGAGGCGTTACGCATGGAGGCAAAAGAACACAGCATTCCTAGAAAAACACTTGCTGCCCACAGTAAAATTTGGTGGGGGGTCCGTCATGCTGTGGGGCTGTGTGGCTAGTGCAGGAACTGGGAATCTAGTTAAAGTTGAAGGTCGTATGGATTCAACTCAGTACCAGCAAATTCTGGACAATAATGTTCAAGAATCTGTAACAAAGCTGAAGTTACGGCGCAGTTGGGTGTTCCAGCAGGACAACGACCCGAAACATTGCTCCAAATCCACTAAGGCATTTATGCAGAGGAACAACTACAATGTTTTGGAATGGCCATCCCAGTCCCCAGACTTGAATATAATTGAAAATCTATGGGGTGACTTGAAGCGGGCTGTCCACGCTAGGCACCCATCAAACCTTACTCAACTGGAGATGTATTGTAAGGAAGAATGGTCCAAATTACCTCAATCCAGAATCCAGACACTCATCAGAGGATATAAAAAGCGTCTAGAAGCTGTTATTTTTGCAAAAGGAGGCTCTACTAAATATTAATGTGATTTTTCTGTTGGGGTGCCCAAATTTATGCAAGTGTCTAATTCTCTTATGATGCGTATGGCATATTTTCTGTTTATCAAATAAACCTTATTTCACGGCTAAAATATCACTGTCCATGACGTATGTGTATATATATGACAAAGACGTTCCTCATCCAAACGCCCAACATTTTATAGATGAAAGTAATGGAGATTATCAGGGGTGCCCAAACTTTTGCATACGACTGTATGTGGAAAAAAACGTCCAAGAAAACGTCCCTTGACTAAGCTGGGATCGCAGTTATGTAAGTCGTTTGAAATTCATGTTCACTTAAACATGGAGAACGTTTGTGAATAGGTGGTTTTGCGTTTAGGTATGAATCTCATTCCCAAGACTGCAAACGTGGGACCTTAAAACTCAATGGAATATTATATAACAAAGTTGACATGCCCGTGACTAGGATCTGGTTGAGGGGAGGGTCAGCAGTGACTAGGATCTGATTGAGGGGAGGGTCACCAGCTGTGCAAGCCACAGCTAAGGCTAGGGAAAGCCACATGTTGGGCATGGCTACCTTGGCATTGAATTTAATTGGATACACACTGAGCAGGCTGCACAATTGAGATTTTTCATATGGCGGTCCCTGATAAATGATTTCATCAGATTTGGATCGAGGCAGGTTCTGACCTCCTGGCCTCTTATACCCCTGTTACTACCCCCTGGTCTCTAACCTAGTGGCTCACCCATGTTTAATGTTCTGTTGAAAGGGGAATTCATATGGTGTAAGTCATGGGTGTTGGTGTCGAACTTTGCCACTCAGGAATAATGAGCCAACAGTCAACAAGAATCCTAAGCTAGCAGATCAACAAACAGATGGAAAGATCTGGAGCAGAAATGTGAGAGAAGCAATGCAAAAGGAGCTGTGTGCGTGTGCGTGCGTGCGTGTGAAAGATGTATGCCTTTAGAAGCCATCATTCGTGTGGGCAGTTGTTGCCCGTGGGCCAGGGTCGGGCGGGGACATAGCAAGGGCAGCTTTATTTGAGTCGATCTGCTCTTTGACACACTATAACTGTCATCGTGGCTGGAAGCGATCACAGTAAACTAGCCGGGCATATCAAAGGAAGCAGGCCGATGAGACTGACAGTCGTATAGCCAAGGAAAGAGGCACAGCCTTCCTCCCCTCTCTTTGCCAAGACGATACGGACGTGTGCTGAAGTCCGCTGGAGGGTTATGAGTCAGACTCCAAGGTTATCTCTCCGCCGTACGTCTCTCCATCTCACGGGGAGAAAATGACATTATTTCTCTCCAGATAGGATCAGTGTCAGAGTGTGACATATTCAAGGTGTTGGAGTTATTGCCTTTCCTTTGGCGTGTTAAACAGGCAGGGTGTGTGGAAGGGATCCGTCACAGTGCCCTTGACCTTGAACATAAACACCGTCTCACCTAACTGAAACTAGAAGAATGACGATCGAGTAGAAAAACGATTAGCTCATCCTAGACCTGCAAGTATAGAGAACTAAGTGACTTTCAACGACGATTTGCAGCAGTTCAGTTGAGACCAAGTTGGTCATTTCAAACCGTTGTTTGTGTTCTCTCTGTGTTTGGAGTGAAAGAGTTAAAGGTAAGTGCCTAGAAGGGTTGGATGTGTGCCTGATCTGGTCATGCAAAGCTCCATACAGCTGAAGTCAATGTCATGACTGTCCAACACACGGTGGGCACACGGTAACAACATGATTGCCAGGATGGAGGCAGGGCCCAGAGGCTGAGGTGTTGTTGGAGGCAGGGCCCAGAGGCTGAGGTGCTGTTGACGGCAGGGCCCAGAGGCTGAGGTGTTGTTGGAGGCAGGGCCCAGAGGCTGAGGTGCTGTTGACGGCAGGGCTGTCCAGAGGCTGACAGGGTTAAAAGGCTTCCTGACACCCTTTGGAACATTTCAGTAAGTCGTTAGGTTCTGCTTTTGTCATGGTGTGCTGCAGGCATCACGCTACACAATTACAGCAAAACACTTCATGTGATGAAGATTCATCTCACTTAGTGAAAACAGTTTCACTTCAAAGACATTGAGAGACCTTGAAAGCACAGACAAGACAAGTAAGTGAGAGTGATTCTGGGTTCTTGCGGTTTGCTCCGCACCACAAATCATAGTGTGTGCTTTAACAGCACAGAGAGAGAGAGCTGGGCGACTTGACTGAGGCTCTAAGTATATGAAGAGATGACCTGAGACTTGACTGAGGCTGTAAGTATATGAAGAGATGACTTGAGACTTGAATGAAGCTGTAAGTATATGAAGAGATGACCTGAGACTTGAATGAGGCTGTAAGTATATGGAGAGATGACCTGAGAACACAGGAGGGCATATCACTTTAAAGAGGGTGATATAGTCATCGAGGTAGTTTAACACCCCTCCTGTAATAGGGAGCTGCCACACAGCAGGCCTCTCTTTCTGCTCTCACATTAGCGCTCGCCTGCCTGAGTCAACACAAGAGGAAGTGAAGAAACTCCTTCGCCATTCTCATGGAGACCGCTAAAGGTCTCTACAGGACGCTACAGGAGCCGGTGGGAAAAATATCACTTAGTTTTTTACGACGATACCTGAGATGAAACACAAAGCCTTAGAACCTGTTACGGAAATGATTTAAGAGCCATAAGCAAGGCACTGTTTACCTTCTCTCGATTAAAAAAATGGGGTCACAATTTGCCCCTTTTCCGGACCAACCGTGTTTAATTGCCATGCGCTGAAGAGCTTCCCATGTGCACACGAACCAGTCAAGTCTGGCGCGGCCTCATAATTGTTCACTTAACTCGCTTCATTGTGTTACTGTCTGCACTCTGGCTGCCAAGGCTGTTCTTCCTCTGGCACATTTGAGATCAGACGTCACTCTCTCTTCTGCATTTCTCTGCTCCGATGGTAAAGAATTAGCTGAGGCGTTCTGTTTGAGAGGTGGTGGTGGTGGTGGTGGGGGGGGGGTTAGACCCCCCTCCTCCCCCCTCCCCGTCCTCGGCCACATGAAAGACTGTCGTCTAGTGCGCTCCCTCCCTCCTTTCCCTACATCCCTTTCTCCGGCGGGCGCTCTCTAGTCGCGCCGAAAGTAACGCAGGGCAACACGCTTTTTGAGATACGTGGTTGTTGACTGTGTTTCCTGACTGGGCGAGACAAAAAAAAAGCTGGCAAAACAAACAGGAGACCCCGTAAAGCGTGAAGGGAACTGGAGGGAAAGCGGCTTTAACAGTCTGAGTGTGCGGCGTCGATAGGGGTCCCCCAGAGAGGAGTCAGGTCACTCTGCCTCCTATCGCAGGCCGGCATTCGTTTGTTTTTTTCCTATCGCAGAAATGAGCAGGCAAACAGGATTGAGAACGGCAGTCCCTCTGGAGGAGTTTCAAAAGGAGTCTTGGGACACTAAAATGTGTCATAAATTCTGGAAGTGTCTCCGGAGTTCGACATCTGAACCCCCTCGGAGTGAGAGAGATGATTGTGCCGTGGCGGTCGGCCGAGCTTTGTCGTGATTAAAGGACCGCACTGTCCTATCTGGGCCGTGACAGATATCAAAGGAGTGAAAGGTCCCATCAAAGGACTTCCTGTGTAGGTGTCCTTCGGGTCACGTGACTTACAAAAGAGCATCTGTGTGTCATGACAGGTCACACACACCACAGTGCAGAGATTGTGTGATAGTTCACTCTTTAGACTACGTCTAGTGTTTGCAGCTTACAGAGAGGGAGAGAGCCAGCGTAAGCACAGGGGTGGTCAACTGGAATCTGGTCTGCCCTGCACAGCTCAGTTTATACAAATATGTGTCTGGTGGCTGGTTGGGAAGGATGAGGGTTGTTAAGACTCAAACTCCTGCCAGACAGTTGATTGGCATGTCGCCCACCCCCCCATAGACTATAGCACCCCTCCCCTTCAACTGTCTTCCAAAGGTCTCTTGAGATAAAACAGAGGGCAGAGTGTGTGCGTGCGTGCGTGTGCATCTCTGGGCCGCCCCCGTGTTGACATTTCCAGGCGGAACGAGGCGGCCGGCCTCCGCAGGTGCGGGGAGGCCGGGGAGGTCTGGAGGAGAGCGTCATCCTGGAGAACGTCAACATTGACTCTTCATATCAAAGCTGCCCCTGTTTCGTATCACACACTGGAGGATGCTTGTCTCCGGGCCTCGGGGACGCGTTTGCGGTGGCTGGTGTCCGACAGCCTCCTGCCTCGTCTCCGACGGCCTCCTGCCTCGTCTCCCCTTTGAGAGGGCGTGGAAAAACACTTAGAGCTTCGCCTGTGGATGAGAGATGTCGGGGTTTCCATCCAGGGTCTCTCTCTCTCTCTCTCTCATGTGGCCCGCCAGCCCCTGTGATCGTCTGCCCCCCCCCACAAGTGTCTTCACGCGAGCATCCTGATACATGGGATCTGGACTGCCTCACATACTCTCTACAGAGGGTTAGGGGGAGAGAGGGGGTGGGGGTCTACACCGATCTGACGGTGGTTCTTTTTCAAAGATATTTCGCGAGGTACAGTTTTGACTGACTGAAGCGATCAAGCCACTCAAAAGGCAAAGAAAATTCTGTTTGTTGACGAATTTCAAGCAATAGAAAGGTTTTGTTTCTTAGAACGACTCAAAAATACAGAAGCAACATCATTCAAATGTGTCAGGAGTAGATGGAGGAAGATGACACAGAGATTGCTATTGGAGGGCACAGCAAAAAGGCCAGTCCAATATTCTAATGATAATCAACAGATTTGTGCCTCGTCATCTTTCAGTTACCTTCTACCGCACCAGCTCTAGGACCATGCGGCCAAGAAGTCCGCTTCAGTCGGGCACTCCTGGCTCCGTCACTGTTTTAGTGTCCTTTTATAGCCTCCTTCCTTCCTCCTCACACTCTGCCGTCTGCTGAGGGCACGCACGCCGGGGAGCGAGGAAGTCAGCATGCTTCATTAAGCCAATGTGGCCCACCACCCATGTCACTGAGCACAACAGAGCCACTGTTTCACCAAAAATGACACTTAAAAATAATACCAAGCCAGAGAGCTTGTCTGGAGAGGCTGGTGGGTTACAAGACTTCCAGCTGTGGTTCACAGCCATTTGCTTTCCGGTTAAGAACTCCTTCTATAAACTGTGGGAAGAGACGGTCCTGGTCAATGAAATATGCCACCCGGGCATTAAAAGGAAAGAGAGCTGGTAAACATGAATCTGTAGTCCAAGTAACTTCACAGTGTTGTAAAACAGTGTGAATGATGTGTCTCTGACGCGGCTGCCAAACTGACGTTTCTGAAATGCGGTCTGATTGAACAATACTGAGAAATAATCGAAACAGTAACGCTGAAGAGGATCAGAAACACCAGGTTGATTACATAAATGAATGAGACGTATCCAAGATATTCCGTTCTCTGGCGTAATACTTCTATCTTGGTCACGGTGCTGTTCAGTGCGCCAGTCATCGAAGCATCCAAAGCTTTCACAGCTCTTAAGTCAATTAGCGTTAGCGCAAACGAGTTTCTCCCCTTCAATTTGGTCATCGGATAAACAAATGTTCCTAGAATACTTCAGGCCCTCTGAAGGACATGACAACCATCATTTGATGGAAGATTAACATGGCACTCGTGTGATTCGGCTGGGAAGCAGCCAAGATGGTGGATTATCACCTTCTCTGTCGACGGAGAGGAATGACCAGCAGGCCCACAGTCTTTGAAGACTGGCTCGAAGTCGAGCTGAGAAGAGGGCCATGTTAGTCACCTCCTGTGAAACAGCCCAAAAGTAATGCTACTTAGCTGTCGCTTAAAGTGGAATTACTGGTGTAACTGAGTATTTAGCCATATTAATCTAGTTAGTCATTCCCATGGGAAAGTAGTCTCAAAGTCAATTAGTATCCTTATCCAAACCCCTACACACACACACGCACACACACACCATCCCACAATGGGGCTGAACACTTTGAGGAGTAACCTGAGGTGTGGACACATATGCTTTTTTAATACAGCACCAAGACTGCGTTCTGCCTGAGGCCTGCTGGGCGAGGAGATGGTGGAGGCCATAGTGAATCCCCGGGGACGGGTGAGCGTCTGCTCCCTGTGTAGGGTGGCTGTGCTGGGGATTAGAGAAGGGCGAGCGACTGGGGGGCTCTGCCGCAAGGCCTGCCCGGCTGCCGGTGTTTCTACTCTGCCACTGAAAACAAAAACCAGATGACAGGAATAGACGAGGCTGAAAGGCAGACCTCCATTGTTGTGAGTCAGGCCTCGGGGGGGGTGTAAATGAAACAAGGCGTACATGTTGTCACGCTGGCGTTAAAAACGGTGTTGTTCTTTGTTAACTTCATTTGAGTTCTGTTTTGTTTGGTCCGCTAATGTGTCCCCTTCAATTTGCAAAGGCTATAGGATGACTTAGGCAAACTGTGTTTCATTCATTCAGGTTAAAAACTGTATAATAGCAATAATACAAGCTCACTTATTAATGGCTCCTCAAGCAATAAGGTCACAGAGACACTTGAAACAACAGAAACCACACATCGGACACTCCTCACCTAGCAGCTGCACCGCGGCCTCTGGCTATAGGTGGCTTTGGTAGAGCCTGACAGGTTCAATTAGGACCTCAAGGCCATCTCACTTTCTGCTCAGGCGGCTAAAGTAGCCGCCTTAATCCACTTGGATAATGTCTTGTTTTCCTTTCGGATATTCAAGATGGTTTTAATGCTACATTTCTTTTGCCGCCCCAAAGCCCTAAGCCTCACATCCCTGGAGAACTGCCTCCTTTGGCTTTGGGCTACTATTGTGGTGTTTTCTTCCACAGAGTTAAAAACCTTCGAGCCATTAATATCCAGGCTTGTTGGATGGGCCTGTTAGTTCTGGCAGCCATCGGCTGGAAGTTCCATCGGAGCACAGAAGACATCTCATCATTCCCCTGGACGATCCCATGTGCGACGCGTCCAAGAGGCTTTTCTTAGATTGCACGTTCGTTTAACCGCCGCCGACCCCACTATGTGGGTCATGCCCGTTCAGTCAGGATGAGGTCAGCGTGTGTCCTGACTGCTCGGTAAAACATGTCAGACTCCTAATCCTGAACCAGACCGACCATGTCAACACAATGGAATGGGCTTGGCCACCTCTGTGTTTGGACTTGTAATTCCGGTTCACTCAGGAGACGATAAAGCGCTGAGTAAGGCTTCACCCGTTTTAGCTCGTGTGCTCCCTACCGGGAATTGTTTCTTATTCGAGACTTCTGGTGGTGTGAAGGTCAGAGTCGACCTCTGAATGAGCTCCAGGTTCAGTCAGTGTGTTTTGTGATAGACATAATATCGCTGGTTACTAACTGGGCCGGGGGTTCAGCAGGCCAGGCAGATGGACTGTCTCAGAGCTGTTTGACACAGGGGATGTGAGAGACAAGCGGCCTCAGCATAGCAGAGGAGGATTCCCTGACCCATCATCAATCAGCACCTTCCTGTGTTGGGAAGGCAGCTGGTAGGTGGCACAGATACCAAAGCAGCGCAGACAACCCAGATAGAAGCTGAGGAGGTTTGACCTGTTTTTTATGGTCTGGTGCCCTCAGAATGGACCAGACCTTTGATCTGGGATCCGGTGTGACAGTAGCCAGGCTGGCAGCTGAACAACATTGTCTGAGACAGGAAGGAAAAAGTCCCAGTGGGAGATTGTTGGCCGTTTGTCATCCTTGAGAGTAGATGGAAAGATCAGAATGATTTGAGGAGATTGAATGATTGCGTTTAAACGTAGGCCTACTTCATGGCGAGGGCACATCATATTCAAATGGAAGTGCCTTAGAGAAGGAGCTTTATCTTGCAATTTGCAACTACGTAATTAGTATAGATTTGCCCCGATTTTAGAACCAGATAATGCTTGAACAATATTGAAATAGATTCCAATTAAGATTACACATTATGTACTTGTTCTTTTTGGATGGATTGCAAAGAAATAGAAGAAAAGTACAGGCGCCGTTCTCATTTGAAAAAGCCCAGAGTCAAAGTCACAGCATAGCGGATAAGGCCCGAATGCCGGGGCCAAAGCACGGAGGGGAATGTACACATAGCCGTCGGTCCAGTCTTTAAATCCCTCAGAGTATTGACGAGGTGTCAGCGTGAGCAGCGATACATCACCCCTCCCAGCTGGCCTGATCCTCTGACACAAGCTTATGTCAGGAGACCCACACCGGGACGCTCCAAGGACAAAACAAGGTCATACGCTGGTTAGCTCATGTTACTTACCTCGTGGTTCCTCAGGTGTGGAATTTGGGTGGAATTCTGTGTGTCTGACTACATGACATTGAATGTAACGTTGTAGTAGTGGTGTTATGAGCGGTACACGCGATGACCTCTAAAAGATCCTCTAGGTCTATATCCTCGAGGTGCTTTGAAAGCAGAGGGGATCGAGATACAAATGTTTTCATTTAGTAACTTCTACTTCTTCAAGCATTTCCGAGAATCTTCAGACTCATATGACATGCAGAAGTCGTGACCTACACACAACCAACCAGCATCAAGATTCGAATCAACAAATTACTAACAAAAATACTGGCGCAAATGTTCTTTTTTTCCGTGCGGTATAAACACGGCTTTATGAGAATCCCAAATTGTCCAGAACCACTTTGTGGATTGTGCGCCTTTAAAGTATGAGAGCTTTACAACTCTGCACCACCCCCCGCCCCGCCCCCATCATCCATCCCAGTGTACCAGCCCCTCGGGGCCAGAACACACCACACCACCACGGGAGAGGGGGACGCCCGCTGCAGGGGTTCTGGGAAGCAGTTCTCCGCTTGCGGTGAAACGTTTCGTGTGGTAACGATCCCCGAACCAGAATCAATACGTCCTTTGTTTGACGAAACACATGCTACAACTCCTCATTTTATAGACATGGGAGTAGCGAGCAACGACACAGACACACACACACACACCATGGCTGCTAGAATCCCCACGTTATATGATCCATGGGTTGAATCTGTAGGCTTACAGCTGCTGGATGTGATTTGGTGGAGAGTAATCTGAGAGTTCCACAAACATGTAATTGCTCTTCTGTGGGCTGGCTTATCACCAGCCTACAACCTCCATGCCGACCAACCCAGGTTTTACATTACCAACACGGTGCGATGGACATTTGGTCGCACTCACCTTAAACATAGCTTATCACGCTGTCAGGATCCATAATTAACTGTGAGATCCTGTGTGATGTCCATAGGTCTGACCGGTGTCAATTCTACTCTACAACACACACTTAGTGCCATTTAGGGCATGCATATGCTGCACTCCACATAACCCTTATATTGAGTTATCTTCAAATCCCCGGATGCTATTATACTGAACCTAGTCCACAAACAGATGGACACCCACTGAACCCCTGACTAAATTTTCTGTAGATCTCAAGTATGTGCCCTTGTACTGAAGCTCTGAGGAACCTTGGACCATGATCCACCATGATCTCTAAATGATATGTTCAGGATCCAGCTGGACAGGAAAACAGTTCACCACAATGTGGGCCGGTTTATCTCAGAAATCGCCCCGACACACTGATATGCAGTCCTAGACAGACTTTGGTGTTGGTCAAATGTGTCAAGCAAATGGCTGAGGCTTGTGTTTGCTATCAATGAAATGCTGGATGTCCAGAGTAGCGTCTACAGGAAGGTACTTAGCTCGGTATGAGTAGTAAGAGTAACTGATCTGACACCTGTTTCTCTCTTGGCTCACCCTAGAGTCCATGACAACTGGGCTGAGAAGCCTTGGGGTTGAGAGATCAGTCATGTCTGTCACTGCAGCTCAAATAGCTTCTGGTCACTTTGGTATGTTTATCCCCCTCATCCCCAGTCCAAGGACTTAGACCATGGCATTTTTAGTATTGTGATATGGACAGAAAACTTCACAAGTGTAAGACCTACACAAACGCAAAACATATTTCCAATGTCTTCAAACTCAGAGCTGTTTCATGTTGGGTCAGACAACACTCGCTCGTGACTTGTTTTGTCAGTGAGGTCCCCCCCCCCTCTCCTCCATGCCAGGGTGTGACAACCTCAGGGACACGTAGCGTTGTCACACACGGTACACTCGGTGGGAAGCTGTCAGCTGGCCAACGCGGTGCAGCGCCACAAGTCTGCAGCACCAGCACCTCACATCTTTTCGATGACCTCCCTGTGTACTGTGTGTACGAAGATAGGAGTCACAGCCAAACCATGTCATTATGTCACTCCGGTCAGAGGGTCCGTGCAGTACTCCACCTCCAGAGATAAGCACACTGTAGGAAGGACACGGTGCCTGGAGTCATTAGAGAGCCAGCTCCGTGGGCGCGTTCATCTCCAACGCAGGTAGAAGGTCAAACAGCATGGGGAAGGAAAAACCCGAACGTAAATCCACCTGATTGAAAATCAAACATTCTCTTTCATGTAGTACCGTCGATGCGAGTGTTGCAGTTCACTCAGTAGGAGAGAGCATCGATGTGCTGACGTGGCTTCTAGCCTCTCTGTGTGTGTTGGTGTGTGTGTGTTGGTGTGTGTGTGTTCTTACGTCCTCTGTGTTCTCCCTGCTCCACTCGTCCTCCGTCTGAGGAGGAACGCAGGAGTCGACAAGGAGAGGATTGATTAACTTAATGAGATGCGGACCTCGTGTAGCAGTAAATGATCCTCATTTCATGAATGCAATTCATTGGATAGATGGAGTAGAGTCGGAGTTGCTCGTTTAACTTTGAGTTCATTTCGGCTGGCCTGTCATTGTTCTTCATTAGACCCATAGGCACTCCCACTCATATGGCAATGTGTCATCAGATGACATTGGCATTGCATGTGTGAAATACGGTTTCAATGTCATTTGGATTGTCTGTGTGCTGATGAGAGATTACAAAATTACTTGGTGTGACTTCTGCACTGTGGACAAATCAGTCTACTGGTAAATACAGCACTTAATTGTTGGTAGCTGTACTTATGAAGCTTTATTATTTAGCTTAGAATCTACAAGCAAATCAGTACATTTATGTAAGTAAACGGGAAAAAAACAACCTTTAAAAAAAAATAGTATCCACTTTTTTTGTGATTTACCACTTATGCAAATAGTCCTGCACATTCTCCCCACACAAGTAATCCAGTTCATTTACTGTAGTTAGAGTCACTATTAACTCAGAGACACACTGTAGACACGTTGACCTGCCAGCAACCCTTGCAGCCCTTTCCCAACACAAGCAAAGCCCACCGTAAAATCTTCCTGACCATAATCCATGTTAAGGATCTCACATATTTTTGCAAGATATATTTATCCCCGTTCCAACTCTAAACACATCGCAAACAAGGTTAAACCCACGAGCCAATGGGCTTTCGACCTGGGGGTGTGCTCTACGTCATGATGACTGTGTTCTGAGGCTGGAGGTGTT
Organism: Mallotus villosus; assembly: GCA_903064625.1. Taxonomy (NCBI): domain Eukaryota; kingdom Metazoa; phylum Chordata; class Actinopteri; order Osmeriformes; family Salangidae; genus Mallotus; species Mallotus villosus. The sequence continues at coordinate 372,499 of CAEFZP010005126.1, forward strand.
AGCGTGGCCTGTCTGGTAAACACGGCTTCTCCGGGTCAGGACAGGGTTGTGCTCACACGCCGACAGGCCACTGTTGTGCTTGGATTAGCGACTCGTGAACCGACATTTTGCCCAGAAAGCGGCCACTGTCTGTCATTGCAGTGCACCTTGGGATACCCCCGCCATGTTGAACACACTCTCACACGGCGCCTTGTTGCCACGCGGCTGATTTGTATCCCAAACACACCACAAATCCAAACCCACCACCGTCAAGGCCTCTAGATTGTAAATCGTTCAGGAGACGGGCAACAGTTGTACATCAGTTGTGTACCGATGGCTCTGATGTGCCGGTGGCATCCCTGTTTACACGTCTGATAGATGGAGAGAGAAAGGAAGAGAGGGGAAAAACGAGAGAGCACACGTGAGACTAAGACACCCGAAGCCTGACTCCACAGTGGGAGCAGGAAATGATTTGCCTCGTAGCTCTTTGCTACCCTTGACTTTTATGTGGGGGCTGGAGCCCTGAGCCAGCTTAGCTTGAATCATCATTAACGATCGCATGCTAACCTGCCTTCTTTAATGAAACGCCAAGAAGACCGGCTTTGCCAATTAGGAATAGACTGTGGGAATTCCTCTGGGGAATCCTATCTTTTCTATACAGTTGAACACTGGCGGAATGGTATGAGGTGCGTCGGTTTGAAGCAGTTCTCTGACCTCACTCACAGCCGTCAGTTCACGTGACCTTTTAATACCGCAACATCGTATTTTAATTATGTTTTCACAGTTTGTCAAATTTTGCAATATCAAATGAGTCTCATGAAACACATTATGAGCTGTAAGTCACCAGCACTGTATTTGATTGGATATGATTCACAAATGTTTATTGCAGAATAATTAGCACATTTTATAAATCAGCAGCACCCAATTTAAGTCAAGTCAAATATTGAATGGATTATTTCCATCAAAATGTTTTTAAACATTCCCATTTTTTGGGGGCAGTCGGCCCTGTCCAGCGAGCCAGAAGCCTCTTGCCAGTGTGGCGCTAGGTGGGTCTGTAAGGGTAGACGGATGCCATGAGGCAGCGCAGTCAGAACTTGGCCTGCTGCAGACAGAGCTTGAGTTACACCAGCTGCCCACCCACCTCTGCTGGCAAGTCAGAGTGTCCACAGTCTGATCTCTGCCAGCAGTGAGCTCAAACGTTCAGCCTTGAGGAGAGAGGAGTGTGTCTATGACAAAACCTAACCCAAGAGCACAAGAGAGACAGGACTTAAGTGTGCTGACTGTGGTTAGAAAAAAAACACAGATCAAAGGTGTCCCACCCATTGTTGAACATGTCATATCAAATTGCTTGTGTGTGCGCGCAAGTGCTTATAGAGCGCACCTCACAAAGTTTAGCATTTGACACATTTTCATAGATGAGATGTGCACAGAAGTGCAAGTTTTTTACAGTTTTTTCACAAATTGTTAAAACACATTTCTGGAAACAGTCGCTAATTTTCTCAAAAACAGAACATTAGAGAATCAACCTCATTCAACTGCTTTAAAATAAATATTAAAACATGTTTTAAAAAAAACAAAAATGTGATTAGTGGGTTAGCAGTAGAATTATATTTATCACTTGTTTGTACCCATTGTACTTTCCTTTCTACACAGGACCAAGTGGGGTTTGTGTATTGGGATTTTATGTTTGTTATATTTTAACTTAATGCCCTTTTTTAGGTTGTATAGCCTTTTTCACTCTGGCAGGGGGGACTGCCAACGTAAACTAGCCTTTTGGCTATAATTCGGTGCATTTAGATGTTAATGTTCATTAATGTACACTGTCCCTCTTGATAAAATAAATTGAAATTGAAAACTCTAAACACAAAACCAAATATAGTCGGTGCCAAGTATTGCCACTGAAATGTTCAATTGAAGAAACATCTCCCAATCCTATTTTTTTATTTTATTTTGATATTTGTATGTGTCATGATGGGTTTCCAATTTCAATCTTTACACATTTTCTTGATTTCCGTTATATCCCAATGTCAGTGTTTTTTACGCGGTCAGGATTTTTACAGTGTCACTTGTTTTCAGTTTCAACTGTGTCACTGTTTTGGCGTAGAGGGGAGGAGCTTGAGGGGAGGGAGTGTGTGCGCGCCGCTCCACCAGAGTCCTTCATCCTCAGTGCATCTTACCTCCACAAGTTCACCTGCAGCCACCACATCTCAAGGAGCCTACGTCTGTATACTCCTGCAGCAGTAAACAGACTTAGTTGAGATGTGGTGGCTGCAGGTGAACTTGTGGAGGTAAGATGCACTGAGGATAACAGACTCTGGTGGAGCGGCGCACACAGTCACTCCCTCCCCTCAAGCCCCTCCCCTCTATACCAAAACAGTGACAGAAAGTTGAAACTGAAAACCAGTGACATTGTCAAAATCCTGACAGCGTAAAAAAAACTGTAGTTGAAAACAAAACTGAAATCAAGAAAATGTGTAAAGATTGAAATTGAAAAACCTATCATGATGCATAACAATGTCAAGATAAAATAGAAGTGAGATTGTGAGATGTATTTTCTTCAATTAAAAATGTTTCAGTGCCAATACTTGTTGTTTCTATATCAATTTCTATTTTAAATACCTCAGTTTACTGTCGCTGTTTTAGCTCCATACAATCATTAGACACAACACAAATTGACAACACAGCATCCAGGGCATGTAGTTACACGTCAAGAAAAATGTATTTATGTACCGGTATACACAGTAAATGCATTTAGCAATAAAGAAAATATTACAGTAACCATCATAACTCACTGGCTGTATGGTGGAAGGCAAACATTTACAGTAAAGATTGCTGGTTGATGTTGAACCATTCTCGTATACGGACACCACGTTGAAAGTTGACATTGTCCCAAACCACCATTAGAAAAAAGTGTGAACAATGGAGTCATTATGTTTCACAGATGACAACTGTGTTGTAGTTGTGTTTACTGTTTGCCGCCTGTGTTTACCATTTTGAAGCACAAGTGCATCACAGTGCAAAATGTTTAGTGAATGAGAATGTGTTTAGAGTCCTGCCGAAAGCGTGTCTGATTCGACAAATGGGTTTAGGCCACTGAACATTTGATTCAGAGAATGAGGTTTAGAGTTTTAGCAATTCGGAAAAACTCATTTATCTTTGCAAATAGATTGACCAGGCAATGAAACTCGTGCTCATTTCAATGATCATGACCGGAGCTTCACGCTACTCAGTCGACCCAGCATAGGCTCTAGGAAGAAAACACAAAACCTCTGGAGAGAATACAGTCTAAACGGAAGATGTTGGACTGCTAGAATCTGAACCCTTAATGAGCCTTGAAGTTAGAGAAAAGCTCATCAAAAATGGTTGCTAACACACTGTTTGTTTTGGTTGCTGTGTGTGTGAGAGAGATTGTACACACCCCTTTACATTTGATCTTTTTCTCACACACCCACTGATTATGTCCACTCTTGACAACCTCAACATCACCCACATCTTTGACTTTCCCAGCATCTAAATGACAGATTGTAATCAGGCCCATTGTCGGGGCTGGAAAATGATGCTACTGTACGATGTTCTCTTTTGATGCACATTGCTGAGTTTTCTATGCGCTGTAGCGTAGCAACAGTAGAAAGCAGGATCCCCATTAGATGAGAGGCCAACTTTGTCAGCATCCCAAAGATCTCTTTGTGCTTGGAATATGTTTGATGGGGCCTTGTCATCTTCCTGGGAGCGCATGTTTGTAGCCTCACGGCTGGAAACCTTTGTATTAAGCCTGGGACTACGAACGCCAGCTATTTTCTCTTCACAGCTATTTTCCTGACATCCCAATCCGCTAAGTAAGGGAGTAAGCAATTATGAGGAACAGAATTGAGGGATAAACATGTCTCCTTGTACATGTACTATGATTGGAGCATGTGACTGAAGTGCTGTAAGGTACCCGTTGCTGATGAGATTCAAATTCTGTCAGACACAGTACAGTCGTTGCTGCACCAGTTGGACTAGTAGCTGGCATTCAGCAGCCAGCCAAAATCTCTTAAACCGTGGCTGGATTTGTATGCACTTCCTCCCTCCCCCCCCCACACACAGTCACAGCCTCTGGCACCCAATGTGGCAAGAGGTATAAAATCATGCAGATAGGTGTCTGTGCGTGTCTGTGTGTTGAGGCGCTGGAGCAGCTGGTAACCCGGCCCTCAGTCTACAGTTTAGATGCCTGGCGCTAGACCCAATCAGGAATCCAACCGTTCATCCACCCTCAGAGGAAAGAGGATATTAACTGAGCCCAGGTCTTGACTGGTGTCCTGTGTCACAGCCACAACAACACAATGACAACTCTCTCTTTGGAAGCTACAGGATTTGGAAATGCAACATGTGTTGTCATTCCTAATCACATCAGACTGAGTCTGAGTGATGGTTCGGAGTGAGAGAAAAGCATGGATCTACATTCGTTGGTAGAGCCATCCTGAATGATGGCCTTGTCTTCTTACCTGACTGGGGCCCAGACAGAAGCAGGTGGCAGGTGAATGAGACGATCCAGACTCCTGAAGATTACACAATTACCTCACAGGTTTAGCTTTCATAGAGTACAGACCTTCAGTGTAACGTGTAAATACATAGCTGGTGGTTGAATGTCACAGAATAAGAATATTAACATAAGATTCCATCTGTGAATATGCAGGGATCCTGCTCAAAGTCTTGACTTTTACAGGATATAGTACCGAGGCAATAGGCCAGCATAAACTGCTCAGGTCTGATTTACCATTATGAAAAAAAACATCTGGAGTGAAGTTACACTTAATGGCTTGCCTTGAGATCTGACTGTTGAAAAGAGTGAGTACAGCAGAATGCAATTTGAACTGGCTCGTGACTGCTTTGATTAATGGAAAAGAAATGACCCCCGTTTGACGGAACACACTTCAATGGCAGAATTGACTTGTCGCAGCACAGAAGGACTGTAATTAGCTCCTTTGGTTTCTCCAAATGACAAATGGTAAATCAAGAGACGTCACATTGTTGGTTTTGACGCAAACATGCAATTTGATGCGGTTTCAGTGTGAACTCTCCTTTCCAAAACGCACAAAAACCCCTGCAACTCCATCCCAGCTCTAATTTCAACATCTCAGAACCCGTTTCGAAATGTTTTTTTTAAACCAGACCAGAGTCAGCTCTCCTCACTGCCACTATTTTGGATGCATTTGAACTCTGCATCTGCCCACGCTGCACTCCCCCTCGCCTGACCCCCTCACCCCTGAACCAGTCCCATGCAAAGCTCAGGAGGCCTGTCCCAGAATGCCTCAGACACAAAACAGGGAGCAGGTGCTTCGCTTGGCAGCCAGGCGCCAGAAAATTACAGCTCTCTTCTACAGCAATGAAGATGCCACTCGGCTGGCCATGATAACCCCCCCCTTGTCTCGTCTCTCACACTGGTCTCAGAGCCACAAGCTGTGTACACTTAACCACACTGGGAAGCTATGAAGACAGGTCTTTGCCATTAATCACCCTTCGCACATGTCCCCACATCTTTGTCAGATGACACACACACATTGAGCTCCCGCAGTTGATAAGTGCATCCTCATTTCTCTTGCCTTCTTTGATTTACTGTGGGATCCTGTTTCACCGAGTTGTCCCCCTGAGGAACTATGCACCCTTCTTATGCAGTCAATAGAAGGACAATGACCCGCGTCGGTTTGTAGGAGGTGGTCATGCCATATTATGTCCAACGACAGAGAACTCTTGTGAAAAACACACCTGTTCCTTACTCGGATATTACATTTACTGTTGTTTGCGCCATCATTGCACAACAGCCCCAAAATAATTCTCTGCATGGTATGTTGATCATGCTGCCTGAAGGACACATGCATGTGTAGCATGGGCCAACATCATTCTGACCATGATTCGTCAATAGGCTCCTTAACGATCACTGCAAAAGAGCTGCAGTTCCTCTGAAGAACAGAACAACCATCTCTCCAGCTCTCCATCGCAGCCAAAGCCCACCTGAGAGGTCACGACAGGTAGCCAAACTCGTTAGATCAGAGAGGTACATTAACATCGCATCGTTTGAGTATCGTAAATGTTGAGACTTCAGGACCCCGGGTTCTGGACTGGATGGAGTGCTACAGAGATGGCGTTCTGCGAGGTTCTCCTGTCTGCACAGGAACTGCAGCTCTTTTGCAGTGATTGTCTCCTATGAATGCAACGGAACACTGAAGCAATGAAAGTGTGTCTCTAGTACAGGTTTACTGTGCAGCACTAGTTCACTTAAATATAAAAATAGCATTCGTGCTGACCCACAGCAGAGTGGCGCTACGCCATTCTACTTTAATTGGGTGTGCTTAATTTTATATCTTATATATTGTTTAGCTCTTTAGTATTAGACTTAATTTAAAAAGTAGAATGTATAAATAAAATAAGATCCGTACATATTTATTGTATACAACTTCCTGCCACAGTAAATTCCGTTAAATTCTGTTTGTGTAAACTTACATCGCAATAAAAACAAATTCTGATTCTGATTGCATTTGGTTCTGTTGCACAGTTTACGCAAAAGATAATAGAAGCTCACTAGCTAGCCACGGTCACCGTCACAAAGCGGCGAGGCACGACTCTGGCTCGGCTTTGCACGGCTGCATGACGCGCCTTTGCCGAAAACGAGTGAAGGTACAGAGTGAACTGACCTGCTAGCCATGGTTACAAATAGCAGCTTGGCTCGTCATTTGCATCTCGGCAGTGGTGCTATTATGGTTACAAATAGCAGCTTGGCTCGTCATTTGCAGCTCGGCAGTGGTGCTATTATGGTTACAAATAGCAGCTTGGCTCGTCATTTGCAGCTCGGCAGTGGTGCTAAATGTAAAGGTAACACTAGCTGACTAGCTAGGCACAGCCACGGTGACAATCATGTAGCGGCTCCGCCCGGGTCATGTCAGCTCGAGCTCGGCACGACGGTAACGGTTCCTGCGGTTATGAGTGAAGATAACCGTCGCTCGCTAGCAAGCCACAAACAGCACTTAAACTGTGCTTAATTTTATATCTTTTTTTTTATATATATTTGATATCTTACATATTGTTTAGCTCTTTAGTAGGCTATTAGGCGTTTTATTTTATTTATACATTCTACTTCTTTAACCTGTGCTCAAAATCAAACAATGCTTTCAGATCATAAACATAGCAAACACTATGGAGCAATCATTAGACACAACACAACAAATGTACAACACAGCATCCAGTGCATGTACTTACGTCAACGTGCAAAATGACGTTGTGTCCTTGGGCAAGGCACTTCACCCTACATTCCCTAGGGGGAATGTCCATGTACTTACTGCGAGATGCTCTGGATAAGAACAGGGTAAAAACCCTCTGGTGTGCTGGATCCAGCCTTGAAAACACTCCACCTACAGGAGATTTACCTTGGTATACGAGTTTCGGTCATAGACCTTCCACCGCCACAGAGAAAAACTCTTGGGTTGAGAAAAGGCCTGTATGATGGAAGACAAACATTTACAGTAAAAATGTTTTTCGTGAACGAGAATGTGTTTAGAGTTCTGCCAAAAGTGTCTGATTTGACAAATGGGATTAGGCCACTTAACATTTGATTCGAAAAATTAGTTTTAGCGTTTTAGCGATTCCGAAAAACTGTTAAGTATCTTTGAAAATAGATTGACCAGGCAATGATCAATCGATGATCATGACCGGAGCTTCACGCTACTCAATCGACCCAGCATAGGTTCTAGGAAGAAAACACAAAACCTCTGTTTTGTCACTGTCACTGTTTTAGTTCCATACAATCATTAGACACAACACAAATTGGTTCTGAAAACACAAAACCTCTGTAGAGAATACAGTCTAAACAGAAGATGTTGGACTGCTAGAATCTGAACCCTTAATGAACCTTGAAGTTAGAGAAAAGCTTATCAAAAATGGTTGATACACTTTGTTTTGGTTGTTGTTGTGTGTTTGTACACACTCCCTTACATTTGATCTTTTTCTCACACACCCACTGATTATGTCCACTCTTGACAACCTCAACATCAACCGCATCTTTTACCCTCCCAGCATCTAAATGACAGATTGTAATCAGGCCCATTGTCAGGGCTGGGAAATGATGCTACTGTACGATGTACTTTCTCATTGCTGGGTTTTTGTGACAAGTTTCTAAAAAGTGGCTGGACAGAATGGGTCAAAACAAAGACAAGTTAAGTGGGAGGCAAAGCACCTGGACAGTGGGCCCAAAGAAGCCCTGACCTAAAAAAAAACATGATGATGCTCTCAAGAGATCTCTTAGCAGCCCAGGATGGTGTAGCTTTCCCTAATACTACACAACAGATTAGTATACAGACAAATAAGCTGGGCTTTTACTTTGTGGAGGCAGAGTTCAAATCTTAACCCTTTCCAGCCAGACCATTCAAATATGAGGACAAAACTGCAGTACCGATTTTGATGCATGGATGGCTACATTTTTGGCTCAAGAAGCCCACAGAGCAAATCATGAAGAAGTAGAGGGAACTATGAATGAGAATGAGAGGGAAAGGCCTGGGGTGGTTCAAGGCTGCATCTTTTGCATAAGTCTATTGAGTCTACGTTCTCCAATGTTACGCCATCAACATAGAATGATTCATTATCGCCATCACAGGAGGGTTTGTTTGGTTCTAGTTGGTCGACAGATTAGTTATTTCAGATCATAAACGAGATAGCCCCAAAACACATTGCTGGAAGCCAAAACATCAGCATACATTGTGATAAGCAACCAAGTGTCAATTACCTTTGCTATTCGATTGATATTTCGCGAATTCCGATCCTTGGATGCAGTAGAATATACACCGAAATGCGCGGTGGCTTGTTAGTGCGCGGCCGCAATGAACATTTAAAAATATTCCTGTAAGAACACTCGCCATTTGACCGCAATGTTCCCATCAAAGAACAAGTTCCAAATGTATCAAACTTAATAAATTAGTGTTAGTATCAGTAAAAGCATGCACATGGATCAAACTGCAGCAAACCTCAAAAACGGGTGATTGATTGTGCGCAAGTGAACGAGCCCGTTGTCCACACCTGCCGTCAATTACCTGATTACGTGGTGGTTGAAACGCCCATATTTTGTCAGGTTTCACAATAAACGTATCAATTCATTACAAATGGCTAGTGCAACAAAAAACGGTGAAGAAGATAAACTTTACTAAATGTGAAATGGAGATCTTAATTAGTGAAATAGGAGGAGCATCGTGGTTGAAGGCCTAAGCTAAGTTATTTGAACGTTGATGGAGTAATTTTTCGATTAACAAAAAATTATGAATCAACCTTGTGCCCATATCGGGAACATCAAACTGTCATGCATGCACTTATTCTCTACCTTTCGGTCACTCTGTGTCACCATATTGCACCCATATAGGGCCCATATTTGTAAAATCTAGTAGCCTACACCCATGAAAATGTTTGGATGTTTGATATTAGTTTAAACAGTAGGTTTGGAGGAGAAACTAACCTCTGTATTTGTTTTAGACTCAGAAAGAAATAACTAACCCACCTGCATCCTGCAATCACACCTCACAATGTCCCCATAAATTGTAACCTCTCTAGTTTACTGTAATGTTCCCATTGAGCTTAAACAAAGGAGCACTGAGATCTGTGATGCTCATAAGCCTGCTGTGCAGCTCTGTGTGCCCAGGTGATGATCCAGGCCTGCTGTGCAGCTCTGTGTGGCCAGGTGATGATCCAGGCCTGCTGTGCAGCTCTGTGTGGCCAGGTGATGATCCAGGCCTGCTGTGCAGCTCTGTGTGCCCAGGTGATGATCCAGGCCTGCTGTGCAGCTCTGTGTGCCCAGGTGATGATCCAGGCCTGCTGTGCAGCTCTGTGTGCCCAGGTGATGATCCAGGCCTGCTGTGCAGCTCTGTGTGGCCAGGTGATGATCCAGGCCTGCTGTGCAGCTCTGTGTGCCCAGGTGATGATCCAGGCCTGCTGTGCAGCTCTGTGTGCCCAGGTGATGATCCAGGCCTGCTGTGCAGCTCTGTGTGCCCAGGTGATGATCCAGGCCTGCTGTGCAGCTCTGTGTGCCCAGTGATGATCCAGAATGTTGAAGACATGGGGAACTGTGGTCAAACCATGATAGCATTCTGATTCTGATCAGGACCCACCTCTGTCAAAAACGGAAAATGATCCTGACTCTTACCTCGTGGCCACTGCTTTCTGCAGAACCCATGGTCTTCCAGACAGGTTGGCATTGTGA
>CAEFZP010005127.1:0-21346 GCA_903064625.1 Mallotus villosus
CACACCCCTGGACAGGTACACACACACACACCTGGACAGGTACACACACACACACCTGGACAGGTACACACACACACACCTGGACAGGTACACACACACCACACCTGGACAGGTACACACACACACACACCTGGACAGGTACACACACACACACCTGGAGGTACACACACACACACCTGGACAGGTACACACACACACACCTGCACAGGTACACACACACACACCTGGACAGGTACACACACACAGGTACACACACACACACACCTGGACAGGTACACACACACACACACACCTGGACAGGTCACACACACACACACACCTGGACAGGTACACACAGCACCGGACAGGTACACACACACACCTGGACAGGTACACACACACGCACACCTGGACAGGTACACACACACACACCTGGACAGGTACACACACACACACCTGGACAGGTACACACACACACACCTGGACAGGTACACACACACACACACCTGCACAGGTACACACACACACCACACCTGGACAGGTACACACACACACACCTGGACAGGTACACACACACACACACACCTGGACAGGTACACACACACACACACCTGCACAGGTACACACACACAGGTACACACACACACACAGCTGCACAGGTACACACACACAGGTACACTCACACACACAGGTACACTCACACACTAGCTACAGTGAACCAGACATTCTCTTCCTGTTTTCTCTGCAGCTCAGCCAATAGCAGGCCAGACTATGGTTGTGGGTGTGGCCCAGGTCTTGTTTGACTTCAGCCCAGAAAGTGAGGATGAACTCTCTCTGAAGGTAGGTGGTGTGTGTTACAGAGAGTGTGTGTGACTTTGTACTGTCACCTTTCAGTTCATTAACCCCTCTCTCTCCACAGGCTGGTGACCTGGTAACAGGGGTGGAGGCTGTGGATGAGAGGTGGTTTATTGGGGATGCAGGTGGGAAGCGTGGGCTGGTGCCCAAAAACTACATATCCCTGCTGACCTGAGGACTACAGAACTACATATCCCTGAGGACTACAGAACTACATATCCCTGAGGACTACAGAACTACATATCCCTGAGGACTACAGAACTACATATCCCTGAGGACTACAGAACTACATATCCCTGAGGACTACAGAACTACATATCCCTGCTGACCTGAGGACTACAGAACTACATATCCCTGAGGACTACAGAACTACATATCCCTGAGGACTACAGAACTACATATCCCTGAGGACTACAGAACTACATATCCCTGCTGACCTGAGGACTACAGAACTACATATCCCTGCTGACCTGAGGACTACAGAACTACATATCCCTGCTGACCTGAGGACTACAGAACTACATATCCCTGAGGACTACAGAACTACATATCCCTGAGGACTACAGAACTACATATCCCTGAGGACTACAGAACTACATATCCCTGCTGACCTGAGGACTACAGAACTACATATCCCTGCTGACCTGAGGACTACAGAACTACATATCCCTGAGGACTACAGAACTACATATCCCTGAGGACTACAGAACTACATATCCCTGCTGACCTGAGGACTACAGAACTACATATCCCTGAGGACTACAGAACTACATATCCCTGCTGACCTGAGGACTACAGAACTACATATCCCTGAGGACTACAGAACTACATATCCCTGCTGACCTGAGGACTACAGAACTACATATCCCTGCTGACCTGAGGACTACAGAACTACATATCCCTGAGGACTACAGAACTACATATCCCTGAGGACTACAGAACTACATATCCCTGCTGACCTGAGGACTACAGAACTACATATCCCTGAGGACTACAGAACTACATATCCCTGCTGACCTGAGGACTACAGAACTACATATCCCTGAGGACTACAGAACTACATATCCCTGCTGACCTGAGGACTACAGAACTACATATCCCTGCTGACCTGAGGACTACAGAACTACATATCCCTGCTGACCTGAGGACTACAGAACTATATATCTTACATTCTGGAACCCTTCTAACTGGACAAACTTCTAGAACTCTACTACATTCTAGAACACTACTACATTTCAAAACTCTACAAACTTCTAGAACTCTACTGCATTCCAGAACTCTACACTACTACTATGTTTTAAAACTCAACATTCTAAATCCTATTGAAGTCTAAATATGATTGTGTAGGTGTACTGATGTTTGTATTGTGGTCCTAGGGCGGACTAGTTAGACCAGTTCGTCACACTGCTGCCTGAGGCCCTGAGCCTGGAACGCAGGCTCCCGACACAAGACATGTCCTGTGTTTACGTGTTTGACTGGTTCATAACTGTGCTACTCTCAAAATTCCTGCCAAGCTTTTTAATCCAAATAAAATCCTGATGAGATGTAATTATGGTGATGCCTGCTTCTGTGTGAGCCAAGGTGCTCAGATATGCCCTCTGGTGGTGATGGGAGGAACTGCAGAACCTTGTAGGAACCTGCTGCTGGAGGACCTCTACAAGGTGGGAGTGTGAACAGAGAGAGAAACCTTACTGCTGCTAACAGGAAGTGGTAAGACCTACAGGCTGCTCCTGTGGCGTGTCAGGGTGTGTGTGAGCGTGTGTGGGTGAGCTTGTGTGTGTGTGTGTGTTTGTGTGTCTGGGTGTTTGTGTGGGGAAGGCGACAGTGTTAGTATGTAAAGTTCTTTACTGCAGAATGCTGTTTAAACTGCCGGATCCTGACCCCTGCTGTACCAAGGAGGGACATGACCCCTGACCCCTGCTGTACCAAGGAGGGACATGACCCCTGACCCCTGCTGTACCAAGGAGGAACATGACCCCTGACCCCTGCTGTACCAAGGAGGGACATGACCCCTGACCCCTGCTGTACCAAGGGGGAACATGACCCCTGACCCCTGCTGTACCAAGGAGGGACATGACCCCTGACCCCTGCTGTACCAAGGAGGGACATGACCCCTGACCCCTGCTGTACCAAGGAGGGACATGACCCCTGACCCCTGCTGTACCAAGGGGGAACATGACCCCTGACCCCTGCTGTACCAAGGAGGGACATGACCCCTGACCCCTGCTGTACCAAGGAGGGACATGACCCCTGACCCCTGCTGTACCAAGGGGGAACATGACCCCTGACCCCTGCTGTACCAAGGAGGGACATGACCCCTGACCCCCTGCTGTACCAAGGAGGGACATGACCCCTGCTGTACCAAGGAGGGACATGACCCCTGCTGTACCAAGGAGGGACATGACCCCTGCTGTACCAAGGAGGAACATGACCCCTGACCCCTGCTGTACCAAGGAGGAACATGACCCCTGACCCCTGCTGTACCAAGGAGGGACATGACCCCTGACCCCTGCTGTACCAAGGGGGAACATGACCCCTGACCCCTGCTGTACCAAGGAGGGACATGACCCCTGACCCCTGCTGTACCAAGGAGGGACATGACCCCTGACCCCTGCTGTACCAAGGAGGGACATGACCCCTGACCCCTGCTGTACCAAGGGGGAACATGACCCCTGACCCCTGCTGTACCAAGGAGGGACATGACCCCTGACCCCTGCTGTACCAAGGAGGGACATGACCCCTGACCCCTGCTGTACCAAGGGGGAACATGACCCCTGACCCCTGCTGTACCAAGGAGGGACATGACCCCTGACCCCTGCTGTACCAAGGAGGGACATGACCCCTGCTGTACCAAGGAGGGACATGACCCCTGCTGTACCAAGGAGGGACATGACCCCTGCTGTACCAAGGAGGAACATGACCCCTGACCCCTGCTGTACCAAGGAGGGACATGACCCCTGACCCCTGCTGTACCAAGGAGGAACATGACCCCTGAGCCCTGCTGTACTGTCCACTACAGGTTCTGTGTCCTACTACACACAACATACATTTACATTTAAACATTTAGCAGATGCTCTTATCCAGAGCACTTACAGTAAGTACAGGGACATTCCCCAGAGACAAGTAGGGTTAAGTGCCTTCCTCAAGGACACAACGTCATTTTGTAGAGCCAGGAATCGAACTGGCAACCTTCTGATTACTAGCCCGATTCCCTAACCACTCAGCCATCTGACTCCTGATACATGTTGTTACATATAGGAGCAGAGGTTTAAGTGTCTAATGTTGATATTAGTTCCCAAAAGTGAATGCCCAAACAAGGTTCATTCCAGCACAGCTATTCCACCTGTTACTCTGTAGGAGCACAGCTATACCACCCGTTAGTCTGTAGGAGCACAGCTATTCCTCCTGTTAGTCTGTAGGTGCACAGCTATTCCTCCTGTTAGTCTGTAGGAGCACAGCTATTCCACCTGTTAGTCTGTAGGAGCACAGCTATTCCACCTGTTAGTCTGTAGGAGCACAGCTATTCCACCTGTTAGTCTATAGGAGCACAGCTATTCCACCTGTTAGTCTGTAGGAGCACAGCTATTCCACCTGTTAGTCTGTAGGAGCACAGTTATTCCACCTGTTAGTCTGTAGGAGCACAGCTATTCCACCTGTTAGTCTGTAGGAGCACAGCTATTCATCCTGTTAGTCTGTAGGAGCACAGCTATTCCACCTGTTAGTCTGTAGGAGCACAGCTATTCCACCTGTTAGTCTGTAGGAGCACAGCTATTCCACCTGTTAGTCTGTAGGAGCACAGCTATTCCACCTGTTAGTCTGTAGGAGCACAGTTATTCCACCTGTTAGTCTGTAGGAGCACAGCTATTCCACCTGTTAGTCTGTAGGAGCACAGCTATTCCACCTGTTAGTCTGTAGGAGCACAGCTATTAATCCTGTTAGTCTGTAGGAGCACAGCTATTCCACCTGTTAGTCTGTAGGAGCACAGCTATTAATCCTGTTAGTCTGTAGGAGCACAGCTATTCCACCTGTTAGTCTGTAGGAGCACAGTTATTCCACCTGTTAGTCTGTAGGAGCACAGCTATTCCACCTGTTAGTCTGTAGGAGCACAGTTATTCCACCTGTTAGTCTGTAGGAGCACAGCTATTCCACCTGTTAGTCTGTAGGAGCACAGCTATTCCACCTGTTAGTCTGTAGGAGCACAGCTATTCCACCTGTTAGTCTGTAGGAGCACAGCTATTCCACCTGTTAGTCTGTAGGAGCACAGCTATTCCACCTGTTAGTCTGTAGGAGCACAGTTATTCCACCTGTTAGTCTGTAGGAGCACAGCTATTCCACCTGTTAGTCTGTAGGAGCACAGCTATTCCACCTGTTAGTCTGTAGGAGCACAGCTATTAATCCTGTTAGTCTGTAGGAGCACAGCTATTCCACCTGTTAGTCTGTAGGAGCACAGCTATTCCACCTGTTAGTCTGTAGGAGCACAGTTATTCCACCTGTTAGTCTGTAGGAGCACAGTTATTCCACCTGTTAGTCTGTAGGAGCACAGTTATTCCACCTGTTAGTCTGTAGGAGCACAGTCTGAGCTTCTTTTACAACCCGCAACTGTTCAGGTTTCTGTTGTGTTTCCTGTCTGAGTCATGACACACACGACACAGCACGGTTCAGCTTTTATTATCACAGTTTGATGCACTTTCTGGTTCTTCATTTCACAAATACAAAGCAGGATTGTAACCCTGTTTACACACACACACACACACACACGGGGCTCCATGGGTGTGGGCTTGGGAACGTATGATGATATGATAGTCACATGGTTGACCAGGAGGAGGGACTTCCAGACTGTCACTATCATCATCATGGCCTGCTGTACTTCTACAATACTTCTAAAACACTCACGGTACTTCTAGAGCTGCAGAGCTCAGAGGAGAGACATGTGATGAACACTCCGGAACACTCTAGAATCAGAACAGAACTCTAGAACTCCTGAGCACTCTGGAACACTGAATGGTGGGATTGTTGTGTAACAGGTACAACTACGGGTGTAAGAGAGGAGATGACCTGCTCATCTGTCCTCCCACACACACACACACACACACACACACACACACACACCTAAGACTGAAATATCAAGATGAGACTAAAGAGCTGGGTGATGTTTAGCCAGCGACAGCTTCTGGGGCCAGCTCTCTCTTGGAGACCGCTACAGGAATCCTACTGGACACACACACACACACAATACTATATACAGGATGATATGTACACACTATATACACACACAACCCTCTCCTTGTTGTCTGAGAGGGAGGAGGGGTGGAAGACGGTAGAGGAGAGAGAGAGAGAGAGAGAAGTGTCTGATCAGCATAGAGGAGAGGGGAGGGGGCTGGTCTGGAGGGTGGGGCTGGTCTGGAGGGTGGGGCTGGTCTGGAGGGTGGGGCTGGTCTGGAGGGTGGGGCTGGTCTGGAGGGTGGGGCTGGTCTGGAGGGGGGGGCTGGTCTGGAGGAGGGGGCTGGTCTGGAGGGTGGGGCTGGTCTGGAGGGTGGGGCTGGTCTGGAGGGTGGGGGTGGTCTGGAGGAGGGGGCTGGTCTGGAGGGTGGGGCTGGTCTGGAGGGTGGGGGTGGTCTGGAGGGTGGGGGTGGTCTGGAGGGGGGGGGTGGTCTGGAGGGTGGGGGTGGTCTCCGTCTGGGCGGGGGGAACGGATGACGTCTCCATGGGAACACTGTGACCATCTGCAGTGGCTTCATCCTGGAGAAGACACACGTTTGTGAGTCATGTCAGAAAGCTCAAGAGAGTGTGTGTGTGTGTGAGTGTGAGGGAGGCAGAGAGGGAGTGTGAGTGTGTGTGTGTGAGGGAGGCAGAGTGTGAGTGTGTGTGAGTGTGAGGGAGGCAGAGAGGGAGAGTGTGTGTGAGAGTGTGTGTGTGTGAGTGGGAGGGAGAGAGTGTGTGTGTGTGAGTGAGTGTGAGGGAGGCAGAGAGGGAGAGTGTGTGTGAGTGTGAGAGTGTGTGTGTGTGAGTGGGAGGGAGAGTGTGTGTGTGTGTGAGTGTGAGGGATGTGTGAGTGTGAGGGAGGCAGAGAGGGAGAGTGTGTGTGAGTGTGAGAGTGTGTGTGTGTGCGTACCGTCACCCAGGGGTGAGACAGAACTTCCTCCGCTGTGCAGCGAGACCCCACATTCACCTGCAGCATCTGACCAATCAGCATCTGAGACACGGGTCACATGACAGCGTCAGTACTGGCCACAATAACAGTGGTTTGGCTTGACCTCTAGTGCGATGTGGAGATGTTGTGTACCTTGGCAGGCAGGCTGATGTTGTCCCAGTCGGGGGACGGGAACTCAAGCTTCCCTCTGAGGATCTGCTCAAACAGCTCCTCCTGGACGTTGTTCTCACTGGAGAGGGGGGGAGGATGGATCAGTATTGATTCCAGTAAGTGTATGTGTGTGTGTGTGTGTTGGGTCATACCAACTGACCTTCGGAAGGGGGGGAACCCACATAGTAGGATGTAGGCGATCACTCCTGCAGCCCAGATATCTACCTTCAGACCGTACCTGACACACACACACACACACACACACACACACACACACAGAAGGGGTGTGAGCAGCCCAGATATCTACCTTCAGACCGTACCTGACACACACACACACACACACACACACACACACACACACACACACACACACACACACACACCACACAGAAGGGGTGTGAGTAGCCCAGATATCTACCTTCAGACCGTACCTGACACACACACACACACACACACACACAGAAGGGGTGTGAGATCAATCACTCCTGCAGCCCAGATATCTACCTTCAGACCGTACCTGACACACACACACACAGAAGGGGTGTGAGATCAAGGTAGTAGTTTTTCTTTCAGTACACTCACTCTGCCCCTTTCTCGCTCACGCACACACATACACACACACAGACACACAGCTGTATCGTAGAACGGAAGTTTAGACAACAGTACAGTTGAGACGGAGACAGGAAACACACACACCTGCATACACAAACCACTCATCTCTCTCTCACACACACACACACCCGCATACACAAACCACTCATCTCTCTCTCACACACACACACACCTGCATACACAAACCACTCATCTCTCTCTCACACACACACACACCCGCATACACAAACCACTCATCTCTCACACACACACACTTACTGTACACCAGCCACTCAACTCTCTCTCACATTCAAACACTTGTCTCTCTTTCTCTCTCTGACACACGAGAGTGAATAGGTTTTTGGTGTGTGTGTGTGTGTGTGTGAGTGATGAGTGCTTATCTTGCTGTCACGCACACAAGAAAAGATAAACCTGAGTAGCCTCTCTCAAACAGTGTCTCCATTTTTCTCCGCCTCTCTCACAAACAAATACAGTCCAACAATGTAGTAGAGTCGTAAAATGTTAGCGTACTAGAATGCTAGAGTTCTAGAATGCTGGAGTTCTAGAATGCTGGAGTTCTAGAGTTCTACAATGTTGGAGTTCTAGAATGAAGTCGTTTTGAGAATGTTTTGATTGCAATACATGTCTCCTTCTGTCTCTCTCTCTCTCTCTCACTCACACACACACACACACACAGACACACACACGTGTCTGTACCCTGTGTCTCTCTCTCTCACACACACAGACACACACACGTGTCTGTACCCCGTCTCTGCTATGATCTCAGGGGCCACGTATGTGGGGGTTCCACAGACGGTGTGCAGGGGCCCCTCCACCAGCGTGGCCAGGCCGAAGTCCCCCAGCTTCAGAGACTTGGTGCCGTCTGGATACTCGCACACCTGGACACACACACACACACACACACACACACGCACGCACGCACGCACACACACACACACACCATCTGACATGGGGCATAACGTGTGTGTACAGTAGGGGTGGAACGGTACATGTATTCATATTGAACCGAAGCGGTACGGGCGTCACGGTTCGATGCATGAAATTACACAGAGAATACACGGTATAAAAATAAATACGATTTGCATGCAACTTAATTAATGTCATGCGGAACTACTGTTAGGAACTCGTGTTCTTTAGGGACACATATCTGTTGCAACCGCTTTAGCTCTGATTGACGCCGCCGTGAGTCAGATAGCTAGCAGCACTAATATGGAAGCAAATCAGTGCCATAATGTTTTGAATTTTAAAAGGCATCGAATACTTAATATTTAAATTTAAACAACACTGAATTCTCATCTGAATATATTTCAATGTAAAATAAAATTCTGTTTGCTCAATCCGAGCCTAAAAAATGTTACCATAAAAAATTTAACCCTATGAAATTCGAGCCAAAACATTTCCAGATGACAAAATATATATGTGTGTGTATGTCGCTCTGGATCAAAGTGTCTGCTGAATGTGTGTGTACCAGCAGGTTAGCATAGTATATATGTGTACCAGGAGGTTAGTATAGTATATATGTGTACCAGGAGGTTAGTATAGTATATATGTGTGTACCAGCAGGTTAGTATAGTATATATGTGTACCAGGAGGTTCGTATAGTATATATGTGTACCAGGAGGTTCGTATAGTATATATGTGTACCAGGAGGTTAGTATAGTATATATGTGTACCAGGAGGTTAGTATAGTATATATGTGTACCAGGAGGTTAGTATAGTATATATGTGTGTACCAGCAGGTTAGTATAGTATATATGTGTACCAGGAGGTTAGTATAGTATATATGTGTACCAGGAGGTTAGTATAGTATATATGTGTACCAGCAGGTTAGTATAGTATATATGTGTACCAGGAGGTTAGTATAGTATATATGTGTGTACCAGCAGGTTAGTATAGTATATCTGTGTACCAGGAGGTTAGTATAGTATGTGTGTGTACCAGGAGGTTCTCAGGTTTGATGTCCCGGTGTACGATGCTCATGCTGTGGAGGTACTTGAGGGCCCCGGCCAGTTGAACACCATGGCACTGGCATCTCTCTCCGTGTACTTGGTGGAGGACGTGATCGCATCGAAGAGGTCCCCTCCCTGCACACACACACACACACACACACACACACACACACACGTATAAACAACACCCACAAACAAACAACAAGGAATTTTTCATTATAAAGATTTATGGTATTTGTGTAAAATTCATATTGAAATGAATGTGTGTAGTTTGTGTGTGTGTGTGTGTGCACCTTGACCAGCTCCATAACCAGAAACAGCTTGGTGTGTGTGTGTGTGTGTGTGGTGTGTGTAGTGTGTGTGGTGTGTGGTGTGCACCTTGACCAGCTCCATAACCAGAAACAGCTTGGTGTGTGTGTGTGTGTGTGTGTAGTGTGTGTAGTGTGTGTGTGTGTGTGTGCACCTTGACCAGCTCCATAACCAGGAACAGCTTTGTGTGTGTGTGTAGTGTGTGTAGTGTGTGTGTGTGTGTGTGCACCTTGACCAGCTCCATAACCAGAAACAGCTCTGTGGGCGTGTCGTCCACCTCGATCAGCTGGATGATGCTCGGGTGACGGACCTTCCTCAACACGGCCACCTCGTTCTCTATCAGGTGCTCCTGTTCACACACCCACCGCACACACACACCGTACACACACACACCGCACACACCCACCGCACACACACACCCGTACACACACACACCGCACACACCCACCGCACACACACACCGTACACACACACACACCGCACACACCCACCGCACACACACACCGTACACACACCGTACACACCACACCCGTTCACACACCCCACCTCACACACACACCTGTACCCACACACACCTTACCCACACACACACACACACCTTACACACCACCACACACCTGCACACACCCCACCCGCACACACACACCCTACACACCCACCCACCCACCACACACACACACACACACACACACACACACACCGTACACACACACACCACCGCACACACACACCGTCACACACACCACAACCTCACCACACACACCACACACCCTCACACACATCACCGTACACACACAACCGTACACCCACACCAACCGTACACACACACACCTTACACACACACACCTCACACACACACCGTACACACACACACACGTACACACACACACACCGTACACACCACCGCACACACACACCGTACACACCACAACCGTACACACACACACCGCACACACACACCGCACACACACCACCGTACACACACCCACCGCACACACACACCGTACACACACACACCGCACACACCCACCGTCACCACACACCCCGTACACACACACACACCGTACACACACACACCGTACCACACACACACCGCACACACACACACCGCACACACACACCGTCACACACACACCGTACACCACACCACACACCGTACACACACACACCTTACACACACACACCCGCACACACCTCACCTTACACACACACACCTCACACACACACCGTACACACACACACCGTACACCACACACCGTACACACACACCGTACACACACACACCGTACACACACACACCATACACCACACCGCACACACACACCGTACACACACACACACCGCACACACCCACCGTACACACACACCGCACACACACACCGTACACACACGCCCCAATACTGATATCAATACTGAGATCTGTACTGGTATTAATCAATACTGAGATCTGTACTGGTATTAATCAATCCTAAACAGAAACACTGTGTTGTTTGTGAGGACATTACCTTCCCACAGCAGCGAGCTTTGTCAATGATCTTCAGAGCAAACTCCTGTCCTGTAGACCTGACACACACACACACAAAGCATGTCACCAGCAAGATATCACGCTACTACTACTGTGTGTGTGTGTGTGTACCTACCTCTCCACACCCTCCTTCACCCCTGTGTGTGTGTGTGTGTGTGTGTGTACCTACCTCTCCACACACTCCTTGACCACAGCAAGTTTCCGTCTCCGATCACGCGGCCCACCTGGTACTTCTCTCTGATCTTACAGAAGACAGCTCGGTGTTCCCATTCACTGGAGCACACACACACACACACACACGCAGGTCAGCACACACACACACACAAACACACACACACACACGCAGGTCAGCACACACACACACACACAGGTCAGCACACACACACACACACACACAGGTCAGCACACACACACACACACAGGTCACCACACACACACACACACACACACAGGGCAGGTCAGGTCAGCACACACACACATCGAGACACTCACACCACCACACACACACAGGGCAGGTCAGGTCAGCACACACACACATCGAGACAACACTCCACACACACACCACACACACAGGGCAGGTCAGGTCAGCACACACACACATCGAGACACTCACAAACACACACACAGTGCTTCATGCTGGTTGGTGAGGTGGCGTGATGTTGCCAGATGTGCCAACCTGTATCACACACACAATTGGACACGTGGATACACACAGGTAAACACACACACACGCACACACATGCACACACACGTGTACCTTCAGGGCTCAGCTCGTCTGTGTGGTCTGCTGCACCATTTACATCTGATGAAGCATGAAGAGGAGAGATCTGGAGAGGAGAGGAGAGGGGATGATAGTAGGATAAAAGATAGGGAAAGATGGAGCGATATTTCTATGAGGGAGAGAATTTCCGAGCACCTTTCGAGCTTTTTCTCTTTTTCTCCTTTTCCTTCTTCTCTTTTCTCTTTTTTCTCTTTTTCCTTTCATTACCTCTCTTTCTCTCTTTCTCTCATTCTCGCTTTCTCTCCTTTCTCTCTTTCTCTCTTCTCTCTTTCTTCTATCTATCTTTCTCTCCTTTCTCTCTTACTCTCTTTCTCTCTTTCTCTTTTCTCTCTTTCTTCCCTTTCTCTCTTTATCTCTCTTTTCTCGTTCCTCTTTCTCTTTCTCTCTTTCTCTCTTCTTCTCTATTTTCTCTTGTCGCTCTTTCTCTGCTTTCTCTCTTTCTTCTTCTCCTCCTCATTTCCTCCTTTCTTTCTTCTGTTTTCTTTTCCCTCTTTCCTCTCCTTTCTCCAAGCTCCCCCCCCTCCCCCCTCCCCCCCCCGCGTCCCCCCCCCACCTTGGGTCTACCAAGGCGGGTAGAAAGCAGGACGGACCAAGGGGGGTTTCGGCGTCCTTCGAGGAAGTAGCTTTAAGCCCTGGATGGGACCTGAGCCCCAACCCGGGGGCGCAGGCCCGGCAGAGGGAACGTGAAAGCTGCACCGACGCTCCCCCCCTATCTCCCCTTCCCTCCCCCTCCTGCCCGGTTTCTCCCAGTCCCCCTTCAGTCCCAAGGCCCGCGTAGTACCTACGGGAGTGGTGCCTCCCCAACCCTGTCGTTTGCGCCTGGCTCCTGGCTGGTGGGGGAGGGGCAGGCCTGCTTGCTGACCTCACCACAGCTGCCTGCCCGGGCGTCCGTCTCATTGGCTGAGCAGGAAAAGAAGATCAGGTCTGGGATTGGCCAAATGAAGTGATTGTTTAGGCAGTGTGGGGCTGTGTCTGAATTGGCTAGCGAGTTGGGGTGCTAAATGTCTGTTGGTTAGCAGTGTTGGGGCTGCGGTCACTACCTGGGCCAGGTGACTTGGTCCTGGGGTGGGTTTTGGGCGGGGTTTGGGCTGAGTTGCAGAGGTCTGGGTTAATGTAGGCTTGAGGGGAGTGGTGGAGCGAGAGGACTTCAGTCTGGATATGAAAGAGAGAGAAAAGACCTGTCAATCGTCCAATGAATCCATGAATGAACGGACCCATGGTGCAGGCGAGCATGGCGCTGACTCACCGACTGATTGGTAGGGCGGGTCTTGCCGCTCTGTGTGAGCTGGAAGTCATCCTGAGCGTGCGGAACTTCTCCAGCAGCACGTCCATGAACACGTCCATCATCGCGAAGACGTCCTGCAGGCTTTTGTGGTCACCTGGCACACACCACACTCAGGTCACCTGGGCTCAACCACACGACCTCAGTCACGGGCAATTTTTCACACACACACTCAGGTCACCTGGGGCACCACACACACTCAGGTCACCTGGGCCAACCACCCACACACTCCGGTCACCACCTGGGCAACACACACACACTCAGGTCACCTGGGCAACACACACACACTCAGGTACCCTAGGCTACGCACGTCACACACATCAACATCCTCCGGTACCGTGTGTGACGGAAACTTACACACACACACACACTACTGCCAACTACGCTCAAACGCACACACACACAGGGTTACACTAGTTACAACACACACATCCTTCTTGGTTCCCACCTAGGAAACATGCACATGGTTACCTAGGAACACATCACTGTCCTAGATGTTCAACTGTCAGACTGACTAGCCAGTCAGAGCTGATGTCCAGAATTCTTATCATGTTAGCCGCTGGCGATAAGATCACACACACACACACACCAAAACGTCGTGTGAACGTACATCTAACCCTCTGAGACACGAGCTAAAAGCGAGAGAGTGGACAGTAGATGTGGAAGGAAGAGCGAGCGGGGCAAGGAGAGAGAGAGAGAAGGAGAGCGAGAGTGGCAGGCGGAGAGGGATGAGGAGCGAGAGAGAGAAGCTTTTACAGGAATGATATGACGTACAGTGCTAGGGAACAAACTGGCAGCCTAGTCTGTTTTGCTTGGGCTGCACATGCGCACACACACACACACACAACCACCCCTCCCTCCTGTGTCCAGAACACACACACCACACACACACGAGCCCCTCCCATCCTGTTGGGACAAGTGTCTTTTTGTGTGCCTGGGTGACGGCTCTCACTGTTAATACAATAGATGTCTCACCAAGGAACCTCCCTCTCCTTTCTTCCTTCCTTCCTTCTCGTCCTCTCTCTCTCTCTCTCCCTCTCCTCCCTCATTTCCTCACCAAGGAACCTCCCCTCTATCCCTCTCTCTCTCTCCCCTCTCGTCTGTCTCTCTCTCCCCTCGCTCTCTATCTCTCTCCCTCTACGCCTCGTCCTCTC
Source organism: Mallotus villosus (assembly GCA_903064625.1). Taxonomy (NCBI): domain Eukaryota; kingdom Metazoa; phylum Chordata; class Actinopteri; order Osmeriformes; family Salangidae; genus Mallotus; species Mallotus villosus. The sequence goes on from CAEFZP010005127.1 coordinate 14,748, forward strand.
TCTCTCTCTCTCGTCTCTCGCATCGTCTCTCCTCCGCTCGCTTTTCCGTCCCCCTCTCCCTCCGCCTCCAGTGTTCTCTCTCTTCTCTTTTCTCTCTAATCATTCCTGCTGTTCATTCTCTCTTCTCTCCTCCGTAGTCTTCCATCTCTCTCTCTCTCCTCTCAGATCTCTCCTTCCTCTCACTCCCTCTCTCTCTCTCTCCCTCTCCTCTCCTGTGAGTACAACCCAGTCTTTCAGGGTTCCCCCCTGTTCTGCAGAGAAGCACTCCTGGCATACTACTGCATCTCTCCTCCTGCTCCCTCCTCCTCCTCTCCTCTACTCCTGCTGCTCCTCTCGCTGCTCCTCTCCTCCTGCCTCTCTCCTCCTCCTGCTCCTCTCCTCCTCCTCCTCCTCCTCTCCTCTGCTCCTCCTTTCCTCCTCTTCCCTTTCCCTCTACTCTCTCTCCCTCCATTTTTTTCTCCTTTTGCTCTCTTAACTCTCTAATTTCTTCTCCTTCTCCCCTTCTATCACACTGCTGACTGCCGTGTGACTGTGTGTGTGTGACTGTGTGTGTGTGACGGTGTGTGTGTGACTGTGTGTGTGTGACTGTGTGGTGTGTGTGTAAGGAGGGAAGGGGAGAAAGTAGTTGCCATGGTAGCCACACTGCAGCACAATGGTAGCCTGCTCTGGGGGTGAACACACAGACACAGTTGTAAACTGTCTGTTTCAACTAACGTAACTGCAGATCATGGAGTTCTTGAAACCGACAGGTACCAGATGTTACCCTGCCTGTCTATATGACTCACATTCCTCCTCAGTCATTACACACACACCCTGCCCCCTCCCTCCTGCACACCCTCTCACCAAACCAGTTTCCTAACCACCCTCCCACATACCACCGCCCCCCCCTCCTCTCCTCCTCCTCCCCTCCTCCCCCCCACCTGCTTGCCGTCACAGGGTGTAGATCTTCTTCACGGCTCCAGAGTCCAGCTTGATGGCGTCGGTGATGTCCTCCAGGACCTGGCTGAAGGACTGAGCTGTCTTCTTGTTCAGCAGGATCCTTACAGCCTTCCTGGGACGGCCTCCGCTACGGATCACCGTCACCAGCTTGGGCTTGATGAAGTCCTTGCCCTCCTCCCCCCTGCCCTCCCCCCCGGGCCACCCCCCTGCCCTCCCCCGGGCCTCCCCCGGGCCCCGCCAGCCCCCGGCCTCCCAGCCACCCCCGCTCCGGGCTTCCAGCTGGGGACAGAGATCTTGGGAAGTACTCCTCCTTCCTGAAGGACTCGTTGGACGCACACACATAGTTCTCTCCTGAGGGGGAGGAGAGGGGAGAGAGAAAGAGAGGGGAGGGGGGGAGAGGGAAGAGAGGGGAGGGGGGGGAGAGGAAGAGAGGGGGGGAGAGGAGGGGGAGAGGAAGAGAGGGGGGGAGAGGAAGAGAGCGAGTTAGGAGACGTAAAAACTGGATGTGTGGTGTGTGTGTGTGTGTGTGGTGTGTGTGTGTGTGAGATGAGAGCAGACTTGACACTGCTGTCTTCCTCCACCCTGACTGCCCAGATCTGATCCTGAACCCCCTCACCTCTCCCCCGCACACACACACACACACACACACACACACACACACACACACACACAGGTTCTGCTGTTCTACAGTCTAGGTTCTACAGTCTAGGTTCTGCTGTTCTACAGTCTAGGTTCTGCTGTTCTACAGTCTAGGTTCTGCTGTTCTACAGTCTAGGTTCTGCTGTTCTACAGTCTAGGTTCTGCAGTCTAGGTTCTGCTGTTCTACAGTCTAGGTTCTGCTGTTCTACAGTCTAGGTTCTGCTGTCCTACAGTCTAGGTTCTGCTCTTCTACAGTCTAGGTTCTGCTGTTCTACAGTCTAGGTTCTGCTGTTCTACAGTCTAGGTTCTGCTGTTCTACAGTCTAGGTTTCTGCTGTCCTACAGTCTAGGTTCTGCTCTTCTACAGTCTAGGTTCTGCTCTTCTACAGTCTAGGTCTGCTGTTCTACAGTCTAGGTTCTGCAGTTCTACAGTCTAGGTTTCTGCAGTTCTACAGTCTAGGTTCTGCAGTTCTACAGTCTAGGTTCTGCTGTTCTACAGTCTAGGTTCTGCAGGCGGCTGGGCCTCACATGGATTACCTTATAAGGCAATCCACACCGTCTCCCACCCTCTCTCCTCCTCACCTCTCTTCGCCTCTGTCTGTCTCATTCATTCAGATTCAGTCTCTCTCTCTCCGTCTCCTCACCTCTCTCTCTCTCCTCCTCCTCCTCATCCCCTCAGGTAAGGACTGCCCAGTGTGACCTTGCTGACAGGTGACATTGGTTGCTATGCGGTTGCCCCTGACACCACAGCATCTCTCTCCTTTAGCAGAGGTGGAGAAGGTTCTAGCAGTAACAGTTCATCCTGACCCTGTGACTCCCTGAAATAACCTCTCTTGGAGAGGAGAGGTGAAAGCAAGTCCCATCTCTGTTTCACTGCACCAGACAGGAGAAGTTCTCTCTTTGATCCTGAGTCCCAGTACTACTGCACCACCCTCACCCCTCCCTCCCAGCCTCACTCCCACCATCCCTCCCCCCCTCACTCCCTCCCTCCCTCCCTCCCCTCCCTCCCTCCCTCCCTCCCTCCCTCCCTCCCTCCCTCCTAGTTCCAGTAATGCCTCTTCCATCCATATCTGAGATTAATTCATTCAATCATTATTTGATTGATTCCAGGCCAAATGCATTACAGATGAATGTGAATCTTACACGGCCAATCACAGCCATGCTGCAGCTCCACTGGCCAATTATAGACATATGGAGCACCACCAGCCAATCACAGACAGACTTGAGGTCCACCAGCCAATCAGAGCCAGGCTGGAGGTCCACCAGGAAGTGTGTGTTGCTGCAGGGGAGACAGTCTAACCTGACTCACACTGGTGATAGGACTGATATTGATCATAACGGAAAAAACCTGCGACCTATATTAATATGATGATTTCATTGATTGACATGGTCGTGAGTGATTGATGTGCACGTGAGTGATTGATGTGCACGTGAGTGATTGATGTGCACGTGAGTGATTGGCAGCTGTGTGTCTCTCCTTACCCTCCGCCAGTTCGTCCAAGCTCGTGATCTTGGTCCCGTCCACCGTGTAGATGGTGCGCACGCCCTGTGGCAGGTGCAGGTTGTCCGCGAGCGATCGAGTGAGTTCCATCAGAAGAGCGTCATAGGAACGGAACCGGTTCGCTCGAGACTGCATACACGAGCCCTTTGAAGTACCGGTCTCCGTCCGGTAAAACCTCACCTTTTTGGCCCGCTTCTCCGAGGTGAGCGTTTGGAGCGTGCGCGTGCGGTAGTAGCTGCAGTTGGTGCTGTGCGCGGGGCTCGGGACGAGGCTGCTGCCCCGCGAGCCAGAGCCGGTGTCAGTGCCCTTGCTGCGCGTGGACCGGCCCCGGCGTGTTTTATCCCGCTCATCAAAATGCTCCAGTTCAATACTCTTACTAAGAGACATGGCTGCTTCCGTCGTCTCACACGGCCCCGGTACCGAATCGTAACGTTGTGTAGACCTCACTAATCCTCGAGACCCACATGTGCATATGACCGGGATTCAAACAGAGCCTGGCCCGTTTCCTGTAACGGTAATGGCGAAGGTAAACTAATCACATCCCTGCATGGACGGGTATCGTCCTGCTAACGAGCCGTTCTCCCCCGGTAACACCGCTGCGAGACTACGTGAGCATGTTCCGTTGAGCTCCAAATCACGCTCCAATAGTCGGAAGGGATTCTCGTGTTTATCACCGTTAAACTCCACCCAATAGACAAGGCCAGTCAATCATGCCGGTAACGTCCTCGTGACAGGTTGATACCAGAATAATCGACAGTGCGCGGGCTCAGAGACGTTCACGGTGACAGGCGAGAAGGGCTGTTGTCCTCGCAGGCGGAATGGTTGCTATGGGCTCTTGCGCGCTCCTCACGAGGTCCCCGGTATCCCTGCGAATCCCAAATTAGAGGTTGAAGCGTCACAGACACTAAACCGACCGTGTTTCATTCCTCGCACGCCCTAGACACGCGTCGCCGGTTTGTGGCTGCAGCGTTGGATGCGCGAGACAGCATGGCTGCGGCAGGAGAGAGAGAGCGCGAGAGAGACGGAGACCGACAGCCGCTCCGCCCGTGAGCGTCACATCCCTCCTCCTCTTTCTTTCTCGATGCGGCGCGAGCTCCTCCAGCAGGTGAGCGGTGGACCGAACATCCACGAGGGACGGAGGCCGGAGGATCGCCGCATGGTCCTAGTGCCGTACCATTCCACAGTAGACATGATGAGAAGTGGTACAGACAGATTTAAGAGAGAGAGAGATGATAAGAAGTAGAGATATGGATATAGAGATATACATGTAGAGAGATTGAGACTGATAGATTGAGAGATGGAGAAATAGAGCTAGAGATAGAATGATAGATAGAATGATAGATCGAGCGATAGAGAGATAGACAATAGAGAGCCTGTGCAGTGCCACCATAATACCACAGGGGGCGCTGTGTGATTTCTGCAGTGCCAGGGATGAGGCCTGGAACACATGTAGACATGTGTGCACACAAACAAGTTTCCTTTATTGTGACTCTGGCACAGCCTGGAGAGGACAGAGGAGGGAGGGGAGAGGAGAAGCACCCTACACACCGTGCTAGCACACTACACACCGTGCTAGCACCTACGCACCGTGCTAGCACACTACGCACCCACGCTGCCCAGTTCACACAGCTCTGTAACGTCTATATGGAAAGTTGTGTTTCTGTGTTTTTACGGTGCGGTTTGCTCAGGCGGCGGTGGAGACAAACCTGAGAGAGAGACACAGGAAGAGAGAGGAGCGAGAGAGAGGTAGAGGGGAGAGAGGGGAGGGAGTAGGGGGAGAGACAGGGGGACAGAGGGGAGAGAGAGGAAGGGGAAGAGACTGAGGGACAGAGGGGGGAGTGACAGGGGGACTAGCTGAGACAAGCAGGAGGTTTGTTCCGTGTTGGTTCATATGGTAACCCCATGAGACGTGTGTGTGTGTGGTGTGTGTGTGTGGGTGGTACGTGAAATGGATGCTGCACCAGTGGAAAGAGATAGCAAAGCAGAGGACAACTGGGTGCCGATGACAACCCACCACCACCCGACCCCATACGAATCACCAAACACACAACAACACACACACACACACACAGATGTATAGAAGGGCGAGGACACTGCATCATAAGTAAAAATCACTTTATTTCCAAAAGATTCCTGTGCCAGACAGCTGGCTGGACTGATGGAGCTCCACTAACAGACCTCTTTAGTAACGTGTCTACCACACTACATCTGAATAGAGGAAAACGCATCTCAATCACCTGATGCGCGCTGAGGATGATGACTGATTATGCGTTTGGAGTAAAGAGGAGCGATACACGGATGGTGTTGTGCAATAACATATAAGCGACAGACTCGAGTAGCTCACCCTCTAAGCACGGGGAGAGGAGCCTCGCTCACCACACACACACACACACACACAACACACCACATAAACGAAAAAGGCAAGGGCCAGGCGCAGCGCTGGTCTCTCTCTCACACACACCCTTTCCACACACACAGCAAATCACAACACCTCCACGCGTGTGGCCAGTCCAAGTCTGGGTTCTTCAGCGCGTGGTCCAAGCGTCATCGGGGCTTGTGCAGGAAGCTGAAGAGGGGTGATCTTCTTGCGGGAGATACCAAAAGCTGTGAGGATACCAAGAAGATGAGTATCACACCAAAAACAAATCTAGACAGGACGTCGATGATTTCGACGAGGGACGAGAGTACGAGACGAGTAGAGTCCCCGAAAGAGAAAGGAGGAGGAAAACCAAAAGAGGCGGTGGACAGAAGGAAGACCGCGAGGCGCCGAGAACGAGAGAGACGAGAGAAGAAGCGAGAGAGAGACAGAGTACGCGAGAGAGAAGGAGAGATAGAGAGAGCAGAGGCGAGTGCGAGCGAAAGCGGAGCAAGCGAGTCGCGCGAGCGAGAACGAGCGACGAGCGGCGTAGAGACTTTTTGACGCGCAAGAGAGATGAGAGAGAGGACGAGCTCGCAAGATCGACGAGAGAGAGCTAGACGAGCGCGCGAGTAGAGCGCGACGGCTAGCTCCCCTATAGAGCTCTCTAGCCCGCTATATCGCGATCGCTCGATTCGCTCGCTCTCGCCATCGCTCGTCACCGAGCTCCCTCTATCTAGCACAGAAACTGTTATTATAATTATATCCCTCCTGGGAACATGGCGCTGTTGGATCATATTTTGAAACACACACATTCCACACCACATGACAAACAAACACACAAACACACACACACACACACATACAAACAAACCACATAGAAACACATACAAACAGCACACATATATACACACACATCACATTTGATCAATTGAGCAGAGTCATTGTATCCAAAGCAGAAATATACACACACACTCACATATAGGTCTACAACACACATAATCACTCACTATGTCCCACAACCACACAGGCCTACCTGGAAGCAGTGTTTGACTTCTTGCTGACATGTAGAGGATGATGGGTTGATGCAGGGCGGTACCGTGGCCAGGTTTATACTGAGGCTAGTCAGCACCAGCGGAAGGAGGAAACTACACACACACACACA